>CM040763.1:23659282-24259282 GCA_022829145.1 Albula goreensis
TTTAAAATGTGCAAGTTATTGTTGTCAACTGTTTCTATTAGAATTTTTATATTAAGAAATATTACATTCCACCACAACTAAAATCAAATATTTTAATAAATAAGCATTTTCACTGGTTTGTTCTTTTCAGTTTTGCATATTCAGATTTTGAAATGGTGCATATGACAAGAATATTTTTATTTTTACGGGTTTCCGTAGCACCTCCAGTCCCAATACAAACCTGTTTTGCAGGTGTATACTGTACACTTCATTGTGCGATCAAAGGCAGCATGCCAAAATGAAAATTAAATCTTCAATTAAATCTTTAATTAAGTTTTCAGGGGTTACATAGTTTGTAGCATACTCACTTATCATGTATGTAAGAGTACATGTGAGTGCATGAATTCATACACATGTAAGGGTGCATTTGATTGACAGATATGTGACCAATGACATCACTTTTCTGATTGGTTCTGAGTGGTTCTCTATGACTAAGCAGTGGGGCATGTATCTTTTGGTATGACAGAATCAGCCTTGCTAGATGTCTACAGTTTATATTGCTGAATGAGCTCAGCATTTTGAATGCAGTTAGTACAACGATTGTAGCACCCCTTGACCAAATTCAATGGTTCCCAGGCTGAAGAGATGAAACGGCCAGACATCCACCTGCCCCCTCTGGTGTTTCTGTTTCCTGGGGCTGTGAAAAGTGGGGGACAGGTTGATAAAATGACACAACTGTAGAAATTATTCCCATGTAGCTCGTTCCCCATTGAAATGATGAGCGGTGATATCAGGATGTATTACACTGTGTTTCTAATAGACGGTCCCTGGAGTCAGGCTAGATTAATGTGGCCACGTTTCCCCGCTGAAAGGCCGCGTTGGTTGTAGCTGCGGGTGGGTCACAGTGTCTGCACATCTGGGATCCCTTTGGAAAACGAGGTGCACTGGCACTGTACTGCAGTGGTACTGCCGGCATGAGCGGGGTCACTGAAGAGCCGCCTGACTCCCAAAAGGGCCAGTTACGCTACAACATTCATATCACCGTGGAGACCAGTGAGGCCCAGGTAACTGGGAGTCCTGAGGTATGGTACAAGCTTATCTCCTCTCATTCAGCATATGGTTAAATAGTAATCTTTTTAACCATACCCTCCAAAAAAAGGATGTCTGGTATCCCATAATACAAGGATCATTTCTGTTTTCCAGCGACTAATCAGAATCTGGGTCAAGTGATCCCCAATCTACTAAGGGTTATTCTGCAGAGGCTGCAATAGAAAGATAGTCAGAGTAAAATAGATTACAGGTATCATCACCAGGTGAGATTAAAATGGACAGGTATCACCAGGTCATACTGAAATGGGCAGGTTCACCAGATGAGATTGGAATGGACAGGTATCACCAGGTCAGACTGAAATGGGCAGGTATCACCAGGTGAAATTGAAATGGGCAGGTATCACCAGGTGAGATTGAAATGGACAGGTATCACCAGGTCAGACTGAAATGGGCAGGTATCACCAGGTGAAATTGAAATGGGCAGGTATCACCAGGTGAGATTGAAAGGGACCGGTATCACCTGGTCAGACTGAAATGGGCAGGTATCACCAGGTGATACTGGAATGGGCAAATATCAAACAGATGAGACTGACATTGACAGGCATCACCAGGTGAGACTGAAATGGACAGGTACCCTCAGGTTTTCACTCAAATACTCAAAATGTAGTTAATGGATTGGTAGTGACTGTTTGAGTTTGACTGCTCTGTAAAGAATATGGAAATTAGCACAGCCAGTGGTGGCAAATTCCCACAACATTACAGGAGGGTTGTGATAAATTACAATAATGTTGCAAAAAATATCGTGTCAAGATTTACAGAATTTGAATTCTCATGATTTTTTCCAGATTTCAACAAAAATAACACCAAAATGTTTTCCTGAGAAAAGTGTGATCCTAACCTAACAGGCACCCAGAATGTTTTGGTTTGGGAACGGTATTGAAGAAATATTGAAAAATTCTGAAACCATAGTTATTCCATTTTTCACAACAATACATAGAATTTCACAAAATGAAATCACATAGCACAGACATTCCTGCAGCTTCTTACAGTAAGATTGTACATGATTACAAGGTGAATTCAGAAATATAAATACAACTTAATACGTTGAAAAAATCTCAAATACTACTGCAGCTATGGGGGCACTGAGGAGCATAGAAAATTACTTTGTAAATTTAAGAACAGTTAAAAGCTTTGAAAAAAGCTATCTGGAAAAGCACCCATCTCTCCCAACCCCCCTGTACTTCCTGTCCCAGTGACCAGCAATGTTATAAAGACAACATTTAAACTGTCAGTCTCTGGAGAGGAACTCCTGAGTGTGCATGCATGTGTGTGTGGTGTGTAGTGTGTATGTGTGTGAGAGTGAGATAGAGTGTGTACCATATTTGGCACCCTCTAGTGGTCATCATATGTCATACTCCTGTCATCTGTCAATCCTCTCAGCCGTGGGTGAAATTTGGGTTTCATTGTTTTATCAATGAACCTCCTTGATAATAACTGAACTGCCCTTGATATGCCAAATACATATCCTTTATCCAGGTTTCTAGTTCCACAATTCATTTGTCACTGACTGAACAGCTCCACACAAAAGTTTGAATCTAAACAAATCTTGAATCTGCCCCTAATGTTGGAATAAGTGTGTCAATTGAATGAACAATAACTCAAAGGAAACTTCTTACATCTTCCAGTATGCATATTATATAATTTATATTTAGTATTATTCTCACTGGGGAAATGGCAAAGGTATACAGTGAGAAACTCATGTTTGCACCAGCAGTTAGGACAGGTGATCTGTGGCAGAGCGTGCCGTTTTGAGAGCCTGGTATAAGAGGTTAAACAGCCCACATCCTGGCTCTAGCTTTATAGTGGGAAACAGGTGTAAAGATCCAGCCTGGTTCAAGCTGTACTTCAGGAAAGGAGTAAAATGAATCATCCTGTTTTAGCTGTCTAATGTCTGGTCCCTCCATTAGTAATGAACCCAAGGAACAAACTTGGCAACCAGTGTGTCCAAGAGGCATCTCTAAGCTTGCTGCTACTGTCGGTATGCTAATTAGGGCAAGTCATCCAATCATTATCACCGTGGACAAAGTGGAGGGTTTTCCTGTCTACCTGCTGCAGTTGCTGTAGGCTCTAGAAGACTATCAGATCTCTCCAGATCACACAGCTGATGTGATGGGCTGACAAAGGACAGTGAGAGTCTTTCCCTGGCTGGGAATGCTCATGGATACATTCACAGCTCATATAAAATATTGTTGTCATATCTGAAAACCGTTTTCTATCTCAGACATAATCAGTCATACCGGGGTAAGGAAGAAGATCTATGTCAGTTCTGTGCATCCACTGTGGGAGAAAACCACGACAGCGCAGATACTGGATTGGCTGAAAAAATGTAACAGGAAGTTGGAGGGATTGTCTATGTGCTGTAAATTTTACTCATCATCATCATCATCATCATCATCATCATCATCATCATCATCATCATCATCATCATCATCATAAAAAAACTCAAAAATATGGTAGATGAATAATAACCATAATATCATGGTAGTAGGACCAAAAAACTAATCATGGTAGGGATATGTGTACGTCCAAGGGCGTGAGTATGTGTATGTATATTACAAACTGTAAGTTAGTTCATGGCTGTGAGTGCATACATGTGTAAATAATTGTGAGTTTCCCCATAAGAGTATACAAAAGTGTGTGTATACAGTATGTAATGTCTGTGTTTTAGTATATGTGTGTGAGTGAGTTAGGGCGAATATGGTCAGTATAAATGTGCGCTTGTATGTGAGTGTGATTGTATGCACATGTTAGTGTGTGCTACAGACAGAGAGAAAAACGACATCATTGTGCTACTGTTGTGGGTATTTTCCTACAGTGTAATATCAGGAATGATAGCATTGATTTCTGTGCCCCAGTGTCCAGCTTCAGGCATCATGCAGCAGTGAGATACCATGGTTTAACCATCCAGGCTACACATGGAGTTCCTTCCATAAACTCACTGAAAAAAGTTACATTAAATAATGTAAAAAACATGGTTAACACTACTTTGTAATAATGCTTTTCTAGTTTGAAACATCTCAATGGAAATGTAGCATCACTTTGCATAACAATTCGATCAGCAGACATATTTTAGGACTTGTTTTAGAAATGTTTTTACAAATAGTCTGAATATGTGCTTTTAATAAATGACTAGTTGCTTTTTTATGCTAAAACATTTCCTTGAGATCATATTTATGGATTTCATTTTGAATGGCTTAGTAGCAGAGCGGTGCCACAGAAGCATGTGAACCTGCAATCCTCTGGTCCACTGATTGCAGCATAACATGGATACCGTTACCCTGGAACACTTAAAATGATGTTTGCGCCATTGACATTAGCAGCAAAAGGTACTGGGGTAAAGTCCTACTAGCCAGTTAGAGTGATACCATAGAAAAATAAAACACGTCCCATAGATATTAAGCTGCCTTTGAAGAGCAGGGTTCATCCAAGGAACAGCTTATCAAGTTTCATTTATAGATTTTTGAAGGTATGATTTACATAGCGTAAAGGATATATAACCTGATTTCCACATCCACGTATACTAAATTCATTTTAAATATTGTAAATAGGTATAAGTATTGATCGTTTTTTAGAAAGCGTCCCTCGGTACCCTTTAACCAGAAATGAATCAGCTGGGTGGATCTACAGCAGCTGACGTCTGGCAGTGTTTAACTCAAGTGAACTGTCCCAAGTGGAAATCAGTCATGGTTTCCATAAATCCAGAACATTCCAGTGAACTTCATTAACCCCTTCAAGCGAAGGCAGTGGTCGCATCACCCTACGGTCAGAGGTCTGGCTGGGGAGCTGGTCCCCCCAGAGACCCTTTGGTCCGACGAAGTCAGCAGCACCTGGACCCGACGACCCCCCCCACACACACACCCCCCCTCCACACACACATTATTCTTATTCATCATAGATATCAAACTGTGGGAAAATACCCACCACAGTAGCACAATGATGTTGTTTTTCTCTCTGACTGTAGCACACACACTCACATATGAGCACACATTCATACTGACCATATTCGCCCTAACTCACTCACACACATACACAAAAACACAGACATTACACACTGTATTCACACACTTTTGCATACTCTTATGGGGACACACAATTATGTACAGCCATGAGCAAACTTACAGTTGCATCCATTTATTCACACACATACAAACACACACACACAAACATGCTATCACATATATGAAGACGACAATATACAAAATCAAACACAAACAGTACACACTTTTGCATTAACACACACCTGCATGCACACACTATCACTCACATAAATGTACATACACATACTCACTCCCATGAATGTGCACACACATACGCAGACACACACACACATACACACACACACACACACACACACAGGCCCCAGAATGTGAAATCTCTCAGTCAGAGAGAGGTTTGGTGGCAGCTCTTTCTTGAATCAGTGATTCGTGTGGCCTCTGTCTCTCAGTGGCCCAGGACACCCAGTCTCGCGGGCAGTAGATACAGGCTATTTAAATGCTCCATTGGAGAGAGATTAAAGTTTATGCAAGGTCACTGGGGATGTGATAATTATAATCACAGGTTTTTGGCTCTGCAATGACAGCCATTTGTTATTTTCACTTGAGTAATTCCCGCGGCCCGAGGATGTTGACAAGCGTGCACTGATTTAGTGGCCTGCCCCCCCCTCTGCCCACCGCCCCTTCTCCTCTCTGCCTGCCGCTGAAACCCCCCGTGGGGCCTCTGTGCCGCTCAGCCCTGCAGCTCGGAGGAGAGATGCCAGAGGTCAGAGGAAACCGTGGGTGCACTCATCCTCTCCATCTCTCCATCCTCCACCCCTCCCATCCTCCACCTCAGCATCTCTCTATCCTCTCCTCCTGTCTGTCTGTTCCCACTCAAATACAGTGGGGGTACAGCCCATAGACACAGGATGGAGCACAGAGGAAAGGGGTACAGCACAAAGACAGGATTACAGCACATAGCTACAGGGATACAGCACAGAAACACAGAGGCACAGGGGTACAGCACAGAGACACAGAGGCACAGGGGTACAGCACAGAGACACAGAGGCACAGGGGTACAGCACAGAGACTCAGAGGCATAGGGTACAGCACAGAGAAATGTAACATCACTTTGAATAACAATTTGGTCAGCAAACAGATTTTAAGACTTGTGGGGTATAGTGCAGAGGTAGGGTTACAGCACAGACACAGGGGTACAGAATATACAGCGATACAGAGGTGCAGCACAGAGACACAGACATAGGGGTACAGCACAGAGACACGGGGTACAGCAAAGAGGCACAGGGGTACAGCACAGAGACACAGAAGCACAGGGGTACAGCACAGAGACGCAGAAGCACAGGGGTAAAGCACAGAGACACGGAAGCACAGGAGTAAAGCACAGAGACGCAGAAGCACAGGGGTAAAGCACAGAGACACAGAAGCACAGGGGTCCAGCACATTGAAGCAGAGGTAGAGGGGTACAGCACAGAGACACAGAGGTACAGCACAGAGACACATAGGCACAACACAGAGACTCAGAGGCATAGGGGTACAGCACAGAGACACAGAAGCACAGGGGTACAGCACAGAGACACAGAGGTACAGGGTTACAGCACAGAAACACAGAGGCACAACACAGAGACACAGAAGCACATGGGTACAGCACAGAGACACAGAGGTACAGGGGTACAGCACAGAGACACAGAGGCACAACACAGAGACACAGAAGCACATGGGTACAGCACAGAGACACAGGGATACAGCATAGAGTCAGAAAGGCATTTAACTTACACATGGACACCATACTGTCATAGCACATTATTCAGTAATGGCTAACACACAGAGCACTATAACCCAGGTGGATGCTTATGAGTTTATTTCTTACATAACTGATATTTTCTCATGACCATATCTACCAAGCTGTCCATCGCTTTGATTTAATTTTATACCAGCACATTATACATTCACAATGTAGTCACTTTCCCAGATGTTCATCCATATAACTCTAAAAGATCTTAAAAATCTAAATTGTACAGCAGATAATCATTATACCTCTTCAATATATAGCTGAAGCTTCTTTCTTATTCTGTTTCGCCTATCCTTTATTATGTAGGTGTTTTCATTGAAATATTTAGCAAATCAGCAACTGACATAGCTATAAGCATTTTTGCAAAAAGGTGTAATTCATAACTCATACACATAAATATTCATGCACATACATATGAGTACTGACACATGCACCACCACATGTCAGCAGGCATGAGCACGTATGTTAACATGCACGTACATGCATGACAAATGCAGCCGCGCATGCTCCAGCCTAAGGGTTCAAGCTGTGTTTCCCAAGGTTAGAATTTTTGACTCATTTTCCGCGTTAATACCAGAACAGTTGTAGCATAACTCTCTGGGTCGACACATGAAGGACAACCGCTTCTCATGCAAGGGACCGAAAGCATTCATTAGGCATTCCACGCTCAAAGCCGTAAGCCCAATTGGATTTGTAAGAAATCTGAAGGCAATGCATTTGTGCAATTTGCACACAAAGTGGTCCAGATTGATCTAAAATAAACCCCTCAACTTTAAATGTGCAAAAAAAAAAAAAAGAAAAAAGACCAGCAGATAATTACATCATTTAGGAAATTGATCGCTTTGGAGTCGATGCAAAAGGTTTCGGAAACAGAAGATAAATGGCGGCTGGGCCCGGTCTGAGAAGCGGGCCTTGTGCCTGCCGATGCGCGGACGAAGATGAAATATTTCACTTGGCACAAAGAGGTGGGGACACAGTCAAAGCTCTTAGGGGGGACAATGGAAGACAGCATTAGGCCCAACAAAAGATTTCATTAAGCCAAACAAGGCTTAACTACAAAATCAATACGTCATAATTAAAACCAGCGTTATGCTTTCACACAAGTACAAAGAAAGGCAAAAAAGTGAAGGAGGAGAAAGAGACTTATTTGGGCTAAATGGTGCTCTGGGTTATTAAGATTTGAAGATAAATGCATTTCTTGCACAAAAGACACTACTCAATATATATATTTTCTTCCCCTTTGTGGGGAGGGCTCCATTCAGGGTCAGTATTGGAGAGTAATAGTGTGGGATCTATCAGTGCGGCCTGTCTCCTCCAGGACCTGGCAGAGGACACAGAAGGGGCTTTGGGAGCAGGGCCGAGCCTCGCGGTCCTGGCGGTCACGGGCTCGCGCATTAGACTGACGGCACGCTTTACTCCCCGATCAGTCACACTGAGGGCCACACTGTAGCTCTGATGTGCCAAGACTACTGAGTGTGTGTTAGTGTGTGTGTTTGTCTGAGAGAGAATGTGAATGTTAGTGCATGTGTATGTGTGTGGTACTGTGTGTGCGTGTGTGTGTGTGAGAGAGAGAATGTGTGTGTTAGTGTATATATATGAGGGCCTTTCTATAGCTCTGACGTACTCTGACAAGTGTGTTTGTGTAAACTGCAGTGTGTGTGAAAGACAGCGTATTTGTTCATTGGTGATGTGGATATTTTTGGGTTAGAGGTGAAACTATAAGAATGTGTGAAAAAGGGTTCATGTGGAGTGTGTCTGTGAAAATTATGTGTGTGTGTGTGTGTGTGTGTGTGTGTGTTAATCCGAGTGAAAGAGCAGAGAAAATGTATTTTTTATTTGGTCATGTTTATATTTTTGTATGAGTGAAATTGCGTCAATGTGTGAAAGAGAGTTCATATTGTGAGCAGTTTGTGTGAGAAACTGTGTGTGTGTGTGTGTGTGTGTGTGTGTGTGTATCAGTGTTTGCATAATGAAAGGGGTAAAGGGTCTGTCAGAACCCATTCCATTCTGAATAGGTAGATCCCCGAATGCTCCACATACACAACTATGAAGTCTGCTTGAAAGTTCATTTTGTACAATGTAAACCAGGTCAATTCATTGTAGGGTCCAGGAAAATGGGCTAACTGAATATGTACCAGAAACAGGTGACCGACTTTCAAAACTTCATCTGAATCATGAGAACAATAATCATTTCACATGAACTCATGAGCTCAGATTGTTTACAGGTGGGGTGGAAGTGGGTTTGACTCATATAAACCAGTACCAGAACAATACAAGCTCCATTTCCAGCACAGTACAGTGTCACAATCACAGAGCTATCACTGGGAAAACCATGTTGTAGATTCACAAATCAATTTTTTTGCATAAAAGTTTACATCAACGTACTGTAACATCATCCATGTGAATGAGAGCAGTGGGTTTTTTTAATGCATTACAGTTGGCTGGAAGCAGAGAATACCAGCTTTCAGACCTAAAAATATGACAATTTCTTCTGCTTCATCTCAATTTTATTAATATGGTGATGTCATCAATCTGAGACCTATTGTTAGCCTTTTCCATGCACATCTCTTTTGTAAAATGGGATCGCAGATCATTTGTTCTCAGGATGAAGGATTTTTTCCTTTTTCTTTGACCCCCAAGTAACCCTTCCTCCCTCCTTTCATTTCAAAGAAAGAGAGCACATGATGTCAAAAAAACTGCTCTCACCTGTGGGCTGGCTCACTGGGGGGAGAAGGGGGGTAGGGGTAAGGGGACAGCTATGAATTTGTGGACAGGGTGTACCAGGAGACCGCTCAGGATGTGCGGGTCACATGTTCGGAGATGACCTGCATTTCAGCGGGGTCAGGCAGAGGTCAAGCACAATACACCCGCGGGCCGCGAAACATCTACGTGTCTTATCCCCATAATTGGAAGAGAGTTGTCAATACAGGAGCTGGCTTTGGGACACAATCTACATTTTATCTTCCCCCCAATTCAGATTAATTAGCCGTTATCAATTAATAGCCTGGTAAATGTGAACACCTTTTGAAATCAATTTCTGCGGAGGGTCAGGGACTCAGCCAGCCTCCCTCGGGCTGTAGGAGGATTACCCACCTAAAACTGAACACAACAGCCCGGTCAATATTACACACAGCACTATCTATGCTTCCCCAGTGACAGGCCCCTCTTCTTCCATAACTGATATTACTATTAGTGCCTCCACTTCTGCTACTTACCTAAATGCTACCAACCAGAGTGTTACAAATAACAGAACAGAATAGCCGAAATATTAAACATATATGAGTCTATGTTATAACCACAGCTGAAATTGACTCTAGCACGATTAACGGAAAACGCTTTTAACTGAAAATGGATTATTATAATTCAATGAGGTGCCCGCACTGTGTAATTTTTTAGAAAGCAGCGGTAGGGTGTATCTCTTTGGCAAGGGGCTGGCTAGTGTTTATCCGTGTCCACCCACATTCGGTTTTGATTAACTGCTGAAATTATGCCCTTTAATTTCTTTCTCTTGATCACACAGGCCAAGGTCATGATTAAAAAAACATGCCGACGGGCCTTAATGCATTGTTTTATGATGTAAAATGTATTTAAAATCCCCACACAATGGAGGGAGAATTTGAGCTCCCCGGGGAGAATAATGCTAATCAATAACGCGCCGCCTTTTAATGGTTCAGCATCTCTGAGGTGGTGGACTTATTATGAATACAACTCCACCACGCTGGAATCAATTATAAAATTACATATGTAGTAGAAAGGAGCGGCGTTCCTAATCTACGGCAGGTCGCGACGGTCACCTTCCTGTACCGCCGCTTTCATTAGCCGCGGGATGGCGGCTGCTGGGAGGTGCTCTGAAGAGGGGCCGGGGGATATCTCCGGCAGAAATAACAAACGAGGCCGCTCTTCTGATAAGGGGAGCTGGTCGCCGGCTGTTCGGTGATAGCAGAGCCCCACTGCATCTATCTAATTTCCAAGGGTCAGCCCAAAGCCCGCTGCCAGCACTTCCCCTGAACGTAGGAATTAATGTGCCTCCCGGCCTCGTCAGGGGGACCGGTTTCCCTTTTGAATTTAGGTTAGCCAACCTGTTTAGCCTCGGCATGCTAAGGAGAGTGGACCACAGCCCTGATGATATTGAGAGGTAACAGTCCTTGTCTAATGTGTGCATGATGTGGAAGCGCTGTCATTCCTTCTTTAAAAACGCACTTGAGTAATGAAGATCATGAATAAATTAAAATGTCCTTTTTTGATTTTACGAGCAATTTGACAAAGACATTTGACATTTGTTATTAAATCGTTCATCTTATCATTTGAGGACATGCTGAAATACACGTTGTCAGCCTGTAACGTATGTTTCAGCCCACTGAAAAATAACCATAACCGCAGCACAAGTGAAAAATATGCGGTGTTGACATTTGGATATGCCTACATTCTCTCCTCTTGAGGTTTCTGGTGATGAAGTCAAAATCAAAGCAATTTGTTTTGCTACACAGGAAGATCCAATAGGTGTCTTCACCACATCGTTACCTCACCACTTGAGTACTATTGCATATCAAACTACAACACAGGCTGTTTTGTAGCATAAATTAAAATTCCACAATGAACATTTCAGATGAAATGCTATCTAGTAGTGTTGCTGGTGAAATTTAAGAGGGATTTTGAGAAATATTTTGAGATAATCACAAGCATATTCCAACATTCTGCCTTCATGGTAAGTTATATAGATATGAAAAGTTCTGGCCAGTGGAGCCACTAAAACACAAATCATAGTTGCTCAAAAAATTATATGTTAAGAAATCCATGAGGTCCACACAGACCAATTACATCGAAGTGGACCCTGAGCAGATGTCTACCTAGGGGGCCATGCAGAAGTAATTTTTTTTTGTGTTTGCAAAGACCCGTCTGCACAGACCTGTCATTTTACCTAGAAGCATACCCTGTCTCACATGTCCATAAAAGGCGCTATTGTTGTTTTCTATTTGCATGGAAGAACAGTGGGAAATGTAGTCCATAAAATATGGCTGGAGTGCTTGTAGAATGGTTTGAGTGCACTCAGCTATGAAAGACCAAAGTCCATGGACAGTCCGGCTGACTGTCCGTCTGTGTATGTGTCTGCTCCCTGCTTTCAACTCTGTAAGCATCTTAAAGGTCATTTATGGATGCATGTAGACCAATCGAAACATATCCTTTATTTCCCAATTGTCTTAAAAACTGAACATAAACCATTTACAGCTCTGTGGCCCTGGCTTGTTATCTAGATTGATAAAACCAGAAGTGCTGTTTCTTATAAATGGGCCAGTGGTGTGTGGTAGTAAACAGAACAGGAAAACAGAAAAAAAATGTCACATGTAAATAAAACTGTCTAAGGTTGACGAGATTCTGCTCAACAGGAAGTAAATTTGTGAGCCAGGAATTTCATTCTGTTGTTTCACTCTGAAAACTATATGCATATTGTGGTAACCACAGCTTTTCTGTCACCCTAATTTTTTTGTGTTACGTTTGTGTTGACCTATTTTAAAGGCTTCTGACGTTGTTGATTTAGTGAAGTTGGTAACAAACAGCAATATTGCTACACTCACATAGCAGTCTCCTCTCTTCTCTCTGAGCTGCAGATAATGGTTTTTCATTGTTGTTAGACTTCACAATCACTGGATCCCCAACTTGTAAACACTGTGGTAACTTTCCATTGTCATGCGTTTGGGCGGACACACAAGGTTAATCAGTGCCTGTTCTTTTCATACGCATCCTAACGTCAGTGCTTTTGCCTGGCTTCGCTGACTGGTGTTAACCCCTGTTTCTTTCCGTCTCTGCATTTTCTGAAGCATTAATCTATGAAATTAGTCTGGAGACTGGAGTTGACCATTCTCATTCTGTGGTAACCTTTCTCTTCCTGCTATTTCACGTGATCGTGGAATGTTCCTTTTCTTTCCCACCAGTGGGAGTTGGTGGAAGGGGTTTTAAAATGTATTTTTAAACATCTGACAGAGGCACGCATGCATACCTGCACCAAACACACACCACAGTTTCATCATGATGTCTGACAGCTCTGAAAGCATCTCACACACACACACATGATCACTCACTCACACACACACACACACACACACACACACACACACACACACACGCACACACACACACACACACACACACACACACACACACACACACACACACACACACACACACAGTAAGGTGTAAGACCCTCTCAAAGCCACCTTTCTTATAATATAGTTCATACATGAGACACTTTCAGTAGCTGCAGCTCTTAAAAGAATCAGCCTGATTATGACATGAAGAACACTAGATAAATGACTTCTTACACCTGATACTGCATATGCATACATAGGCATATGTTTGTATCTATGAGTGTATAAGCAGTATGCTGTGGAATCTCCTTTGATGAAGATGAACAGGCTATAAAGCTTGTGATCAAGCATATGGTGAGACTACAGTTATTGGCATCCCTGGATTTAGTATTTGGTGACGCCTCCCTTGAGGAGGATAACAGTTCTAAGCCTTTTACTGAAATATTTAAGAGCGTTGGAAAACACAGAACTTTTTGAAATCTTGATGTCCATATGTCTGTGCTTATGAACCACACTTTTCAATTCAGACCACACGTTTTCTAGGGGTGTTTAACTGAGATGGCCATTGCAACACTTCGATTTTGTTTTCAGTTGACCAATTATCTGATGTTTCTCATGTGTGTGGGACATTGTCATGTTGGAAAGTCCACCTGTGGCCAATGGTCAGCCTCCTTGCAAAGGAAACTGGGTTTTGAACCGAAGTGTCCTGGTCCATAGAAGAGATCATGGTGTCATTGATCTTGACAAGGTCTCCAGAATGAGTGGCAGCGGATCAACAACATAACATAAAATATCCTCCACAATATTTCTCAGTATTTTTAATTTTTTTTACCCTTGTGTTCCTTCCTTCCTCTGATACCAAAAGTACCAATTGTGCACATGGCCGAAGAGTTCAGTTTTGGTTTAAGACCCAGATCCAAGTATCAATGGCATTTGGAAAATTCCCGCCACCTAACAATTACTTGTTCTCAATGAGGACTTTCTTCTGGTAATAATTCCACTTGGGTTTAGTGTATAATTCTAATTGATGTGAAAATCTGCTGTCTCCAAACCATAACCCTAGGAATATATTTGTTCTAGTGGTTTTGAACTTTTTTATTATTCCTCTGAAGTGGTAATTGGTATATTTAACTTTTCATATGTTGTGCTAATAAGATTTGTGATGGTCAATAACCATTTATCTCTTTTGATTTGTCTGCTTTTTCCTTGCCCCAAGATGCAAAAAGCATTTTACATGCATATTACCTAATTTTAAACCAAAGTGAACAGGAAGTCATTGGGGGCCAGAATTGGATTCCTCAAAACTACAATTAAGTTAAATAAATAGGATTCTATTGCATATTTAAATGTGATTTTAATCAAAATGTTTAGTGGTGGCAATTGTATTGACATCTGTGTTTTTGAGAGAAAGTAGTATTACAAAACCCTTTTTAAGACAATTGTATCAGAATAAACATACATTGCTCTCCCATATGTTTGAACATAGAATATAGCTCATTATCAGTGTGGCATGTTTTTATAGCCTTCTTTGTTCATCTTCATCAGGGATGTCAATAATCCACAGTCCACAGTTTGTATGTATATACAGCTTACCTGATGGAAAACCATATATTAGTTAAGAGAATTAATATAAATGAGGTCATTCATGAAAACAAGATATTTCTCTTTCATATCATCCTTTTCCATTACTAAAGCCAGCATTTGAATACTGGAGCAGAATGCTGCAGTGAATACACATATAAGGGGCCGTTCTGCCCAGACCTAGTATGGGAATGTGGGCTGCTCCAGTAACAGAATGTGCCACTTCCCATGTTTCCTGAAAGTCAAGTAGTTTCTTTCTTGTTACAAAATATAGCATTTCCTTTAAGTGTGTATAGTGTGCATAATCATAAATTCATCCAAGGTTTAAAGTGTACATAGAATCAGTTGAAAACTTTGGACTGGTAAGGACAGCACTGGACCAGATCTCCATCAGTGTGTTCAGCTCCACGGCATTCCAGCAACTGTGTGTTCTGCAAGTCCAGTGCACCGCCACTGCCCTACCTGCTGCATGAGGCCCAAGATGGAGGACTTCAGCACCATGGACAGCACCACCGCTGCCGTACCTGGTGCACGGGGCCCGACATGGGAGGCTTCAGCACCATGGACAGGGGCTGTATCAGTGGATGCCACTTATCCTAAAGTATTCACATGAAGAACTGCTGTTTATGTGGTGTGTAATCATGTTTTTTACTCTTTTTATAAGTAACTGTAATTTAAAAGTTCTTATTTTGAATGATAGTCACAGACAATAATTCAGGTTCAGGTTTGAGTGTGACATGTTCCCAAACTTGCCATGTTCTGAGGGCGAAAACATCCTACAAAGTAAGAATTGTATAAAATGTCAGTGAAGTGATTTTAAACAATAACAAAGCATGTTCTTTATGTTTCTTGAAGCAATAGCAGTATATTGGGGCAGATTCAGGGCAGCCTCAGACTACTACTTAAAACAGTCTTGATGGACATCAGCAAATGGAAAGCTTGTTCTGTTTAAAAAAGTATTTTTTTTTTGTCTGATATTATGTCAATATAGTTAAATAAAATAGTTATCAAGGTACACTTTTAAAGATGTTTCACTGCAATGTCTCATGTTTTACAAATAGGAATGTGGATTATAAAACTAAACACCCTGCATGTACTATCCATGGATGTGTTAATATGTACAGTGCTGTGAAGAATTGAGCAACATTTTCAGAATTTTTGATTTTCTGTACTTAAATTTTGCTCAGATTGTTTTGTGTGTTGTTGTAGTATGTAGATATGAAAATGATAGAGATTCTGTGTTTTTTTCATTTGTTTTGTATGGAAGGTAATCAAACCTGAATTTTTCAGATGCAAAAAGGTATTTTCAAAAATTTACTACCTCCTTTGTTATTTAAATAAATCGAACAGACTCTCACCATTAAATGGAAGTTTTCAGCACACGCATTCTAGAAGCATATAATGCCTACTACCACAATGAAAGAAAAGTTGCAACTTCATAGGTGTAACTACAAATCTACTTCAGTCTCCTTTCATTTTGAAACTACTGTTACAGCTACATACGAATAACTACAAAACTACTTCAGTCTCCTTTCATTCAGAAACTCTGCTGTTACAACTCAATAGCTTTAACTACAAAATCACTTCAGCTTCCTTCTCCTTTCATTTATCCACTCAACCGTTTCTACTCCACATGTGAAACTACAAACCTGCTTCAGTCTCCTTTCATTTAGAAACTCCACTCTTACAACTCAACACACATAACTACAAAACTACCTCAGTCTTATTTAATCTCTTGTGTGGTCTATACTATGAGTGAGAGTTACTTTATTGCTAACGATGTGACATTACAGAATGACATTTCCTGTACAGCAATGATTGTTTAATATTTAAAACAGGGGTAAGGAACCCTGCTATAGAGAGCCATAGGGTGTACAGGTGTTTGTTCAAACAAAGAAACTGATTTAACAAATCAACAGCTCTTTGGTACAATTATTGAATCAAGTTTATTAGTGCTAGTTTGGTACAATAGCCTCCTTACCCTTTTGCTGTCTGGGAGAAGAGATTTCAACTTCTTATTTGAAGTATATACATAGATATTACATGGCCTATGAGGGGAAGATTTCATCTCCACTTTGTAACTGACCTGTGACAATCTATCCTTGCTACCTGACTCTGATCCTGCCACAATATGAGCCTATTGATACATCACAGTAGTACCTCATAAGCTAAGGCAATTTAAAGAGACAGTAATGAGAAAGATAGATTAGACCTCACCAATGAGAGGCTGGTGTGTGACTTGAAATGGCACAAGGGGTGCCTACAGTGAAACATTCTACTTGCCCACAATCATCGCTAATTAGCTACATATACAACAGAATTCCTACCCCTTACAATTATGACAGTATTTTGCATTTTTATCAATGGAAAGTATGACATTATTTTGGTTTAATGCTAGCTTTTTACATCAGTACCTCGCTAGGAAAGCAACTCACAGGTTATGTCAGTATCACTACTTTTCCTGAACACTTTTTATTACGGCAACCATCAAGTAACAATGCATGTCTATAGCCTGCTAGGTTATTAGTCACTGCATAAAGTACCTTTGACAGTGGTTTACATCACCTCACCTCAGCCAATGGGATAGGACACCATCTGTGGCTATAATGCAAAAAACTATATCCATTGCATCTGAAGATGTTGCTCATACAATTTCAGTGACATGATTCGTGATTGGAGCAAATGAATTACCTCAGCCAATCATGTGCTCTGTTAGTCTTTCTGCTCCAGCAGGTCAGAGCCAGAGTTTGGTATTTTGAAGAACTTGTTACATTGAGTATTTGACTAGTGAAACTTTATCTATAGACTTTCATTCATTTTCACAAGAGGCCTACTTCTTGGATGGCTCAGTCTGAACACAGATTCTGAAGAGAGTTGTAATTTCTAGGTTAAAACGCATTTCTTGAGGCAAGAAAATGGGGAATAACTTTTATTTTTAGGTTGAACCATTCCGCTATATTCTCAATGTGCAGCTCCTTGGCTCTATTGTACTGCACAAAGTGGGACAACGGGAGCCTCAGTCCTGACGCTGTCACACTGGGATTAATGGTTGTTAGCCAAGCTTTTTTCCTCAGTACCTTCTTCAAGACAGGAGGACACCGGGGAAAACTTGTTCCCTGTGTGCTACTCACTGGCTCCCCGTTTTAGCACCGGTAACCATGACTCACAGTCAAAGCAGACACCAGGAACTGTCCAAACTGCAGGTTAAAACCATGAGCACAGATGAACTTGGAAGCCTACAATGTCACATTTGTAGGATTTTACGTCCTCTCTTTCTCCTCCCTCTTTTTCTTTTTCTTCTCTGTCCATCTTTTTTTATATCTTTCCTTCTATTCCTTTTCTCTTCCTCTCTCATGCTCCTCTTGTACATTACCGCCCCCCATCCCCTGACCCCCATACAGACTTTTGGGTTCTCTTACATTGAGCTTATTTCAGGGCCTTGCTATATGCTGGATGAGATAGCCTATTGAGGTAGCTTCCTTTTTTAATGCAGGGACTGTCTGACGAACAGAAGAAATGCAAGAAGTGCAATTTAATCCCGATGTCATTACCTAAACGCTGAGATAGGGCAGGGGATTACCACCAATGTAAATGAGATATGAGTCGCCGCTGCATTAGAGCTCTGCCTTTTGATTCCGCAGGATGACTTCAGCAAATAGCCTGAGATAAGGAAATCTCTGTAATTACAGAGGGAGCCGGCCTGGTCAATTCTGCTCTGTAAGTACCTGTGTGCTTACTGTGAGGAGAGAGAGAGAGAGAGAGAGAGAGAGAGGGGGAGAGGAAGGGGCCAGGACGTGCAATTCACCGCGATATTAAGTGATTCTGCGCGATCAATAGAAGTACATGGTGCAAAATGAAAAGGCGAGGACCACAGCGCACATCCCTTTGTGGTCGCTATCGCTCTATCATATTTGGCAATATCATTTCCAAATTAAATGCTACGGTTCATTACATCCCGGTAGAGACTGTCTCTAATGGAATCAGAAGTAGAGCAGAAACGCTTTGTGCCCGGGTCCCTGCTTCGGTTAAGACGTTATTCTGTTCTAATTATCAGATAATAAAGGCCGGGATTATCATTTCTGATATTTACATGTAAGGAGTCAATCACCATTTGCCCGAAAAAGGCTTTGAGTGAACAATTAAGTTCTAATGGGATACTTGTTCCATTTAGACCAGAGTCAAGTGGAGAATCTAACAAGCTCTAACAATCAACGTCTGGAGGCAGAATATTGATAAGACTGGTTATTACCAATTAACTACCTGAGCTCTGACGAAACATGTTGTATTTTCACAAGGGCTTCCTGCCTGAAATATGAGCTCATTCAAGCACTCAGGAGAATACGCGGCCAGGACTGTCCATAGCATCAGTTGTGGTTGGCGATAATTTAGATGAAATCGTTCATTTTGAAGCAAGTTGATACTAATCTCTCATTCAAAAAATAAGACAGACTCAAAGAGGGTGAAATGTAGTCATTTTGAGGTACAGAGCCCAGGAACTATCAGCCATATAAGAGTGGCCGTAAGACTGAGTTTTAGACATTACGTTTGATCTTCGAAATGGTACAGAAGTACCGTCCCATTAAATCAATCAGTGGCCCAATGTTTTATTAATGAGAATCCACTCCACTGCTGTGTCTCTCCAGAGAAGATACTTGGAAAGCCAGAGAAACCAGCTTGATCGCTGCATCGACTGGTGGAGCTTGTTGTCCCTCTTGCCGCAGATATGGAAATCTCATGACTCCCAGGTCAAATTTAGACAGTTGTAACTATATGGTTATAGCTGGAATTTGGTCCATGAATATTGAACTATTTTAAAGGGATATGATGGTGGGATTGAAGAAAATTTTGGCTGCAATTTTTGCTACAGAATCTAGAGGTTCTTCCTTTTTTTCAAATTAATTGTAAATCATTTGCAAGTTAGCAAGTTTGCTGTGGGTTTTCCCAGTATGGACAGTGCAGGATATATCTCTGTGTAACTGAGAGAGGTACCATTAACCCAATTAATAAGCGGAGCTACGCTAATCTTTCAATCACTGAACTGTCTGAACCACCCAGAAAGCTACAATGATAGGTTAAAATCAATGATTCATTGAAAGCATATGGTATCCATTTTGTCATAAAGCCTTTTTCTCCATTCATTACACTTCCTTTACGGTTCAACACTTAAAGCTTGGAGAAGTTTGCCCTCATTTTAATGCATTCATCAAACTCTCAGCCTGACGGAGTTCCAGGTGTCTGGTGCGTTGGCACTGTTGTGCTGGCTCAGGCTGTTGGACGGTCGGGCTCAGCAGGTCTCATGGCTTTGGGCGTTTGGTCAGTAAGTCAGAAGGCAGTCGAGTGATCCTTTAAGCCAGGATGGGGGTCATTGCCTCGTGCCTGAATTTCTGCCCCATTTAAAAACCAGCCGGAGTATATTAATCTCACTCAAAGAACAAGGCCAAGGGGTTTAACGGTACATGAAGCACAGGGTGGACTACAAGAGGCCTGTCCAGAACAACTAAACAGCATAATCTACCATAATGACAGTTGAGAGGAAGTTCTTTAAATTTAAAGAGATTACCCTAAAAATGAAAGCTATCCATTAATGTCCTCACCTGAAGAGATTTCCTTTGACAATGCCAGCGTCTGGTTGCAGGTTTGATTAATCTGTCAATATGGCGCTGCAAGGCCTGACTATTTTACTAAATGCCCACGGGTGCCTTAAACTGCCTTTAAAATACTGTTATACAGCTATTTTTAGTTAGTCTGCTAGGCAGACAGTAAATTCCAATTAAAAACAAATAGCAAAAAACAACAAGCAGTTAAAGTTGTATTTTCAACCATTTGAATTGTAATTCATATAAAATACACCTTCCAAAAAACCCTCCATGACTGGAGTCACTCGACAATGAATCTTGTTCCATGACTGCATCACAACAGTGGTAGTTCCAAAACAGTTATGGCCACACATAAACCATTCTTGAATCAGACTTCCTGATTTATACAATGAACAGCGCATTAGAGGCAGACTTTGAGCTGTGACTGCAGAATCTTTAAAGATACAAAGATAAACCGATGGCATCCTTTGATTTCTAATTACATTACATGAGATTATTACAAATTTCTTAGTAAATGACCACCAATGACTTGGTCTGTCATTCGTACACATTCATATGTTGCACTGGAAGAACCATCCTCATATATCTCAGAAGCTAATACATTTGTAGCAGGCAGATTTCCATTCTTAAACCAAATTATTAAGACAAAATCTGTGTTTGAAAAATGTACACCGTGCTTAAATTTCTCAAGCAAAAAATTTTCTGGGACAATTTAACAAAGCTGAGATCAATATATTGGCTACTAGTTTATATTGGTATATACTGAATATTTGTGGTATTTTCTGAATTAAAATTCTGTTCATAAATTGTTCATGATGAAATCCACCCATCATATTTCATTCCCATTGCTCCCACGGTAGAGTAAATCATTCTTTGTAGTGCCTTTAATACCTTCAATTTTGTTTCACATGTGTGCAGATACTCATTAGCACACAGATGAATATGCGAAAATAAACGTGTACACATATGGCGACGCATATACTCATGTGTATACATATACACACACATTCACATAGGCCTGTGCAAACACACATACATATAAGCACTCGAACACACACACACACTCATACACACATGTACATAGAGACAAAAAGACACTCACACACAAAAAACATGCATATACCATAGTAATATCCAGCACATGGCTGTAGATCTTTGCAATTCCCTCCTCCACTTCCCGCTTCCATGTAGTCTCCCAGGTCCTTCACTGGCACAAGGTCACAGTGTAGGCTTTAATTGCAGGGAGCCGTTATGTGCTTTCATGAGCTTTGCCATGATAAATTACTCATTGGTTGAAAGGCTAGTCTATATAAACAAGCTTATCTCTGCCCAAAGACTTTAATGAAAAATGACTTGCGAGTATCATTGTTAATCACGGTAATTGTTAATGTTAAGAGGGCTGGTTTTCGGAGTCTCCCTATTATTGATTTAATTTTATACATAAAGAACAATCTGCCACCCCTCCCTTGCATTCTAATTTCTAATAATCTTGCGCTTTACTTATTTATGGTCTTTGTGCATCTCATTCTGGCTATCTAAGATAAGAAGAGAAACCCTTCCTCTACTTCTCACACAATACTGTACCCTTACAAAAACGTGAAAACATAAAATCAGTGAAGGTAATATTCTAAAATTCAGAATACGCTGTATGTAATAGAAAATGTTAACTCTTACATATATGTTTTCATGTATATGTTTCAGAAGATATAGTTGCATTGTGGCGTCAAAAATGTTTCTCATGTGGAGGTAGTATACATTTCACAGTTACATGCAGTCTGTACATTTAATATGTAAAACAACTAGATTTACATTTATATTTAGCCTCTCCCAAATGTACTACATTGCTTGGGCATGCTCTACAATATACACATGCTGTGCCATAACACCAAATTTCCTTGCCATTTTCATTCAGAATGTAAGAATATTTGCACTGATCTATTCAAGACTGTAGTGATTCTGAATGTTTTGTTCTTTGCAGCTCATTTGTGTCACACAGCTGAACCCGTCGCCCACACGGCCTCTTGTGTCTACCCTCACAGTCTGCTAGATTTTATTGGACTATTTAAATCATCACCTGGACCTAACTGGGGTTAAATGGTGGAATCACATATAATTGGTTCAATTAAGGACACCGTTTGCTCATTTGGGTAATTAAACTGGAAAATGGGCCTGTGAGGGATGCCTGGGTCCTGGAGAAAGCCTAATACCTCTGTCTGGTTTTCACATCCACAAATCTCCCACTGAACCGGGCAGCGTAAAGTATGGACACTTCTGAACCATGCCATAAAGGCGGTGACCTGCCATTCTGCTCACCGGAAAGCACTGCGTTTATTTTCTGACCAAGCAGGGTTCTACTGAATCGCACACACAAGAAAGGGAACACTACGCTGGATATGGACAAATATTCCGATATGATACTTAACACAAGGTCCAAATCCACATAAATTCTGAGGGTATATTTTTGTGTCATAGCGGGGACAATGCATTGCTGTTATGACTATATTTTGAATAAAATACACAGTGACAACAAATTAAACTGAAGAATTAGATACACAGCATGAGTAGTCAGCCATTTCTAATTACTACCTATGAACCCTTCGCTGGATATCGGTTTCATGCTGTTGTTGACAAAAATGAACCCTTTACATACCTTTCCATTCAGTGCAATGTTTATTCACACATCCTCTGTCCTAAACAGGGTATGTATGTATTTGAACTGATTTAGTTATATCTTGCTATCCATTTGAACCTCTTGGTAGCTGGGTGTTGTTTGAACTGTTGTTGTGTGAATATAATGTTATTTTCTGGGAGGTCTTGATTCTAGAAAATAACAAATAACCTTGTTAACGACAATTATAAATGACTTCAGACTAGCTGATTAAGCTTTAGGTCAAAGGTCAAACTTTTAATGAAAGCAGAGCTAGAAATGTTTTAAAACCATTTTTATATAGCACCAGCGTAGTACCATCTGTGATCACTGATATCACCCGGTGTATTTTTACTTTCTATTGAGAAACTGCTGAGCCATTAGGTCCAGAACTGGCCACCTTTCAATCTCAAGTTTGGATCATAAGTATTGGTCTTCATCATAAGTAAGCAACCTCTTAGAAACAAATACAGATTACAGAGTAAGAGGAGCTTGGCTTGAAACAAACCAGTTATAACACAGACACAAATATCCAGGGAATAAGTGTAAAATATGTATATATATATGTATATATAGTCCACAGTGAACAAACAATTAGCTTCAAGATGTCTATTCTGTGAACAGTGACCACAGACATTTGAAAACTGTCTGTGTCTATGCCTTCAAATTGAGAAATCTGCACATACATATAATCTAAGATAAAAATACCGGAAGTTTTTGTATGTAAGAATAGTATGTCATTGTTATTATTATTATTATTATTATTATTATTTCCATAGTGCTTATCCTTTCTGTAGGGCATTATCTGCATTCACATTCAGTTAATTCGCAATACTTGATTCATAAACCTCTATTTCCCATTGACATACTCTCTCCTGCATACAGCTTACATGTCAGCTAGGACTTTACTGAATCTAATCTAATTCTTGTTTATTCTGAGGTTCTCCATTTATTCTGATGAACGGGTTCCATTTAGTGTGTGTTGTCAATTAATTAGGTTAATTAATTCATAACGACCATAATGGCCAATTATTAATTAGTCTAATAACAATTAATTAGCAGCAATAATTAACATAATGACTATGATAATCACCCAGTGTTCCTGGACATGAGCGTATCTCGGCTCTGTCCAGCAAACTGAAAACATTTTGTAGATCTATTGTGAATGGGAGAACATTTGCGGTAGTCCATGTGGGTCCCTCCAGCCGGCACTACAGACTGTGAGCCTGACTATGCATGGAGGTGACCCTCCCTTCCCCCCACCCCCCCCCCCCGCAAAAACACCATCATGCAGGTGTAATAGAATAGGAATGGGTGTAATATTTCAGCGCTTCACAATTATGATGTTAATTAATTATCCCTCCAGCAGTTAAATCCGGGCTCCAGGCTCTGATGTTGTGTGGTGTCATGTGATTAACCTCCTGCAGTCTAGGGATTCTCTACAAGATCATCACCGTGTTGATGATATAATTATTATTAATTCTGTCCCGCCATTCGGTTGACATTGTTAATTACTTGTCGGTAATCAGCTAATGTTGAATCGGCCTCCTTGCTTGGCTTCCTAACAGACGGCTGGGAATGGGTGAGAGCCTGCCCCAGTGCCCACCGCCCCCCCCCCCCAACCCCCAGAGCAGTCCGACGTGACTGCACCGCCACCACTCATAATTAATTATTATCTTTTCACCACAAAGATCTGCTCCAGATCAGAGCCTTTCTCCATCTAATTAGATGGCTGCTTCAATTATCTGGAGCAGGGAAGCGATACTCGCTTGTCAATAAATCAGGGAAAGCAATGGAAGCTCATTAGAGCTAAATTTCAGAAATGATCCTATTTACAGGACTGCCAATAACCCGGCTGAAAGAGCTGAAAACTGCTCTGGCACTTTTCCTTATGTGTGTTTTTCCCTGGGAGGCTCAGTAATTGCCTCTAGCCTTTGAGGGCTGTTTACACAGACAGAAAGAGAGAACGCAAATGAGGCAAGCTGCAGCTTCTCTGTCCTCTAACGGAAGAGCATGGAGACGGATAGACATCCAGTGCGCATATTTGCACACATACACACAAACACACTCACTCAAACACTTATGACTGATGCTCACATACAAACGCATTGAACATATAGTACATACACACAAAAGCAAAAAAAAAAATCAATTACACTGCAACTACAGTGTTAGTAATGTGTAATTACTATGTATCAATAATTAATGTACAACACAATTGTGAGCTTTACTTTTACCAGGTATCTGAATTGGCAGCTTTAAGGGTCAGTTTAATTCTCAACTCCCAAGCTAATTCAAATGTAGCACTAATCTTTTATTTATTTACACAAGTGATAAAACCATGTGTACTCATATAGCAATTATACATGGCTTGCATGTTTTAACATGGGGCCTATTTAGAATATAACAAAAATACATATGATGAGTAATGGACCACTTTGCCATTCTTAGCTCATTACCATACCATTAACATAAGTAGTTATCGATGGCATAATTACATAGGTCAATTTCCTTCTCTATACAAAGTGTCGGCTGCAGATATAAGTGATTTGAATCGCTTTGTTCTCCTCTTCTAGGCCCATTCTCCTCTTAGATGCAGGCTTTGACTATTACAGTTAAGCAGGGAAGAAAATGAAAGGTGGCTGGAGACTATGAGAAGGTTGCGGGTTTGAATCCCAAACATTGCCACACATTTGTATTCTTGAAGAATGTTCTCAGCTTGGATTGCTTGAATACTTAATAGAGGCAAACATATTTCGCTTTTCATTTACTAGCTCTATAACCTAATGAAGAAGATATATATTGGGGCATGACCTAAATTGCTGTAATAAAGTGAATAATGAAAATAACTATTTCACATGGGAAGATGCTCAATTCACAACTCCATTGAAATATAATATGGCTTTGCTTGATAAGAACCAAATATATCCCATTCAGAGATTTAATTCTAATTTGAAGATGAATGTTATTGTGGTGCAGTGGTGCCATATCGTATTCACAGTTGCCATTATTAGTCATGTCTAATAATCTAATAATAGTCATGTCAGAGGAAGACTCCTTCTGATTGGTTCTTATGAAAATTCTCAATGATTGGTGGGGAAATATGTGGCTGGTGTGAGGACGACCCATTGGTTCTCTGGGAAATCCTGTCACCGCCTATTTCAGTTATGCCTGACACTTCAAATGCCTGTCACTCTGTGAGCTGCTGTAAGGAGGAAGGCAAAATTATTTAAGCTTCCTCTTTGAAACTACAGAGTATTCCTTTCCCACTTATAAACAGTGTTCTGAAACTTTATCAAAAAATTGTGAAGTGTCTAAATGTGTAATAAAATATCACTAAAAATTAACCTGGCCATTACATGTATTACTGTAGTGTTGTTTATAGGATAGCTATACACTTTATTTGAAATTAATTAACAGTTGAACCAGTGGTAGTCACAATTTCACAATTTTACAACATTCAAAAATGTTCAAGCAGTGGGTCTCCTTTTCTGTGGTCTACTATCTTTGGCCATTTCCAACATTGGCTACACCAGACTTGATTGTTCTTTTGTAATAATGCAAGACACGTGTCTTTGTTAAATATTGACTGACACTTGCATTGATAAAAAAAAGTAAGTACAAGTGATAATGAGAAGCATGAAAAAGTAGGACTGTATTTTCTTCTGGTTTCATACCCTGTTAAACATACAGAATACATTCAGTGATTGTAATTTGGACGGACATTTCTGCCATTTCTCCTGCTTTTCCATTGCAGCAGGTTTTGCCCAGATGTCATAGTGTGTACGTGCAGTCTTTAAATTCAGTAAAACACTCTGGACCATATTACTCATTTTTTGACCCTGCCCCCACCACACCCCCAACCAGAACAAGACACCAAAACAGGAAGTACAAGCTGTCTATATCACTTCCTCCGACTCACGCATCAAGCTAACAATTTACAGGTATGCGTCGCTTAACATCCACGATACATTCTGTGAAATAGGACATTATGTGATTTGGATGTTGTGCGAACACCATATTATCAAAGCTATATGGGATACTGTAGTGTACCTCTATGGACTAATTAGCCAAGATACTGTACGCACAGTACTGTATTTCAGCTAATGTATCTGGCGAGGTAATATATGCTTTAAATAGGTTACGTCAGCTACGTCCCTTTCTCCGACCGGGTTTTCTGAACTCTATTATGACCTTATGGGACCACAGATGTATGTGTGGTCGGATGTTGCCTGAACGGATGTTATGCAGTGCATACCTGTATTTCTGCTGCAGATATGTCACATTTTGCCTCTGTAAACACTAAAGCTTAAAGTCACTATATTGTTGGTCCACACACTTGTGACCGGCATGATGTCCTTAGAGGCCACTAGAAAATAATCAGTCTGATTGACTTTAATTGGCTCCACCCCTGTCTTTCCATGGCAGGCCTGAGCTAACCACTGCCTATGTAGACCAAAAAAGGCTCATATTTTCACGTAACCAAATTATACCTCATTTGGGGACGATACATAGTTTCCATATTGATAACAACACCAGTAAACAATATGTTTCTGCGTCAAATATAAAATCAACATGAGGTTAACAATTACCATTGTATCTGTTACAGAAACAGCAGAAATATTTCATGTGACAAGGGGAAGGGTGTAAGAAATCCCAATTGTTAAACATTGTAGTGTATCTGTTATGAATACCCATCTTGTGGGAGTCATTGGATCCATTTATTACACTGCATGGTAGAATTATGGCCAAGCAATACAAAGCCATTTTAGGCAACCTTGGGATACCTCATTGTTTCCATGACAATAATGCTCCCATACACAGTGGTAGATGGATTCAAGAGTGGTTTCATGACCACCCACATGAAGTCAACCACCCCCCATGGCCTCTCCAAATCACCAAATCTAAACACCTCTCAACCTTTATAGAAAGTTCTGGAGCACAGAGTGCAGAGTAGATGTCCACCTCCTTCCCCTCAAAGACCTTAAGGCTTTCATTGTTGAAGAATATCCCATTAAAAAGTACAACAACAGTGTTTCCATTATTTTGTCTGTCCTCTGTGTGTATATAAATATGTATACACACTGGGGGTAGACAGAATGATATGATATGCTATCTTTTCAATGTTCACTGTGCTGGCAGACCTGGCAGTCTCCCCTGCAAGGAGCAGTTATCTTTGTGAGACAACTGTGATGCAATTTCATGTTGAATCTTTTTGGGACCCAGTCCTACAAAATGACCTGGGACCTCGTGCTGTGTGTTTATAGAATTTGGATCTAACGGCACCAGCATGTGGCTCTGGGAGAGGAATTGTACAGAACTGCGCTTATTATTTTACTTTCATTGGTTGCAGAACTCATTCTAAAAATCAAAAATCACATTCATGATCATGGTCATTTCTCAAATCACAATCATGACCATTTTTCAGAAATCTGACATCTAGCAATGCCATTACAAAATAGTAATGTATCAACTCTGTATGTATTTTGAACCCATAGCCAATCCTGTGCACATATACCATTGGATATACAATGGGAATGATAAGAAAGATTGCAAATTCATAGATTATATCATCATTATATTTCTTAATATATCTTAAACATTAGCAAATATAATATTTACATTATAGCCTTGAGCCTGGGGACTCCAGATTGAGATATTCACACAAATTTATAATATACAATGCTATGCTATTCACATTCCTATATATACCGGGTGTTGTGACACTGGTGTTTTCTAAATATACTAATGCTGAAAAATCATCTGTTTATTTTTTAAAGAGTTATTAGCTCATTAAGCACCCATAACTGTACTGTATTTTAAAGTGTTACCTAACAGATTAATACAGCTTTCCAAAGTTAAACTCCAGAGTCAGCCCAGAGGGAAGCGGCAGGTCCTTAATGCATGATTTTAATTAAAGATAAGTTCCCCTTAGTCCGCGCCCATGCTTAGGTTACTAAGCTGAATTCAATATGCCCTTATGTTGCAGGTAGCAGGCTAATGTGTAAACAGGGCGAAATATCGGAACCCATTGCATTTCATTTGTTCCTGATCAATTCAGATTGACTGCACTTAACATGCAAATGTGTCTTGGGTCAAACTTGTCTTCCCCCTCGCTTGGCGGTGGTCCCAGAACTCAGCCCGTCCGCCATGGCCTCTTCTTCTGCTGAGCTACACGGTGCCCACAGTGGTGTGTGTCGCTCGATAGGCATACTTTGCACTATCCAACTGATCGTCAGGAGCTATTAAAAAAAGATAAATAAATATACACACATACACGCAAACACACATGGAAATAAAATATTGCCCCTCATAGTATAATATGTATGGGAGACCAAAAAGGACAAAATTGTATGAATCCAAAATATTTAAATACAAATCTAAATATTTAAGTACAAATCTGAACATAGACATATAAACCCTATACATACAGAAATAAACCTTGAAATTTAAATATCCTTCTGAATATATAGTATGAATATAAGTATAAAAGTGAATGTTGAGATATAGCAATGAATATTACACAATGTGAATATCATATTTGTAGTCAAGGCCAAGTCAAACCTTTTCCAGGATCAAGAATCGAATCATTTTTCTTATAGTAATGATATATTGCAATAGCACCTATTAATTTTCTATTTCAAATTTACACAATCGGCACTAAATACAAAGTACAAATGTGACTATATTTTTACAAATCACATTTTTAAAATTCAATGTAACTGGGTCTTGGGGAGAAATTCCAAGTCATCTAATGGCAGCATGAATGACCAATACAAATCAGGTCTGAGACTTCAGCTAGATCTGGTCTTAGAGCAAAATCTTTTGGCCTCAAAACACTACAGCACTGTTGAATGCATAGAACAAACATGCCCTTTTCAATAAGTGAAGCCAAAGTCATTCATCTGAAAAGTATTCATTTTTGACTCATAGAAGTTTGCTTATCAAAACCACAGGATGATTAAGCCCATCAGAGATACAATAAATCAATAGATCCTAAATTAGGACACATATACATGATGAACAGGTTTACATGATGAAGGGGATTGTCCTGAGTTAGACGAGCTGAAATGTGAAATGGATAGTGTTTCATACAACCTGACCTGGGTTTCTCATAGTGTTGACAGGCTAACCATCCGATGTCGCTCCAGGGCTATCTCCTGTGAAAAGATGGTGAGACAGGTTTAAAAACTTAGCTTGTGGAGGATCATCAAGCCATTGCTAGCAGCATCCCTGGCCCTAATGAACACAAGGCACACTGAAACACATTGGTTGTATCTAAATTTTTCATTGACATATGTATTTTCCACTAGCCATTCAGTCACAACCAGAAATAGACCTAGTAGGCATCCATCTACTCTTGCTTCTTTTGTGGGCTGGAATTAGTACTCTTTACTACCATTTTATATATTAGTAGATTCAGAAACAAGTCCACCTCATTCTGCTGTGTCTGTGTTCGTGGATGTAAACATATTTGATACGTTTCTGTGTTTGCACATGTACAAATGTGTGTGTCTGCTGTTGTTGTCTATATATGTGATTGCAGAAATGAATCTAGGCTGCAGGCCTGATATCTGACACTGTCTGCAGATCAAATGTGATCAAAGTAAACAACTGAACGAACGGCTCATGGGTCTCTCAAGGTTGTTACGTATTTTCTGTTTCTATGAATCTGAATGTCAAATAAACCTTCTTGTAGGAGTGCAATGAGAAAATAAGCTTCTCTACCACACTTTCACTAATAGGGGGGCAGTACAGAATTGCATATTTGAAGAAAAGCATAGTTAAAAACATACTCATGTGCGGTATGAGAGAGCTAAGAGGAGCTAACTGAATCAATATCAGAGACCACATCCTAAACCGTGCTAGCAGGGAGCCGCTTCTTGTTATTTTTTCCAATTACATATTTCCACACTGCTGTTCTGTAAACCTGTTTGTTAAAGGATTTAATAGCGGAACACTGCATGGGGTCTGAACAGAACTGACTGGAACAATTGCTGTGTTTTACAAGGCAACATTCGCAAATGGATTGGTTAAACACCATTTTTTAAGGTGCTTTGTGAGAGCCGTTTTCGCCTCTTCGGAACGCCACTGTGACAGCGCTAATTAGGCGGAGCTCTTTACCGCAGGCGGCGTGCGCACCTTCCCTGTGGAGCAAAGCCATTTTGACACCAGTGTGAGACAGATGCGCTTGGCGTTTCCCACGGAGACGCATGGCAGCTCTTTTGATCAGGGCCCTGATTGGAAATTATCCCGGGCTAATCGCGATTGCGTTGTGTGAAAGCTTCTAAAGCTCTGGCACCGCGAAAAGGGAGGCATTGACCAAAAATGATATTGTGTTATTATTTTTAATTATAGCAATCCTGAATAATAAATGGATAAAAGCACGCATGTGAATTGCAGGAGGGAAAATGGCTGTATGGTGGAATCAGAGGGTAAAATAAATACAGGCAGAACAAGCAGCATAGTAACAGGCAGAATGGGGCAGGATCCTACGAAAGAGGAACACCCAATCCCCTCACCCCATCAGTCACCTCCCAGTGCCCCAGAAAAGAGCGCACCACCTTCCCCTTACCTCATAACAACAACTAACATACAAACATGCCTGCATGTAACTGTATGTATATGCAACTAACAGTGTTTTTTTTTTTACAGCTGGCACCCCACAAACCAAATCCTCCCTCACCACACCCTGGTCAGTAAAATGTTGAATTCCACCCACTTGTCCTGCCAATTACAGGGAGCTCCAATAGCAAACCTCGCTTCCAGCATAACAACGTATTTGTTATGCTTATGGTATGAATGTATATCATAAGTACTGTATAAGGTAGAAATGAAAAAAATATAGCTTGTCAAATGCAGTTTTAGCACATACTGTAGAGTATTGTAAAGTAATATGCAGTATACCAAAAAGTACATCCTACAATACAGAAATAAAATTACTTAAAAAAAGGATAGTAATCAACATATATTGTAATGTTACAAACATCAAAAATCACCCCCCCCCCGGACTTCATATTTATCCACATATTGGCAGTTTTCATTAAGTGACAGTGACCTTTGCCTCTCGTAAGGTCAGGCTAAATTCAGGCTAACTTCTGTGGCTACGTTCATTTAAGGCGGAGCATTCTTGTGCAGCGTTGAGTAAATGCAAGGCTTAATCGTTTAAGATTAGCACACAACGATAGTGGAGCAGGTGTGCTCAAAAAAGCAAACGGGGATAAAAAAAAAGTTTGTGTGAAAGCATGCGCTGGGAGGACAGGAGCGGGAGTGGAGGTCCCCTGGAAGAGGCGCCGCCTCCATCGGCCCCGGTGTTTGGGAAGACGTGGAACTGTAGAGAATAGGGTTATGGGGGAAAGAAGGCGGTAAAAAGGGTGAAATTGAGGGGATTAGCATGAGGCGCTCTGGTTTTGATTACCTCTGACTGGGAAATATTTCAAATCCACAAGGGGCCCCTCAGATGTTATGATATGGTCAATTCCACCCCCTGTGTGTTCTACCGCGGGTCTCCAGTTATTGAAATTGAATTGATATTTTGTAAACTTCATTTGCGGATAATGTGATCTGACAGGGACAGACGCCAGGCCGAATTGTTTTCAAACCGACTCCAAATGAAACTTATTATAGGGTAAATGTGGATTCCTCACCCCTCCGCACCCCCCACGCCCCCACCCCCTCGGCCCCCTCTTCCCTCAGTGCGTCGCCCCCGGACCCCCTTATAACCTGAATATGTATCCACTTTCCGGGGTAATTGAATTGATACTGTCATGCGCGGGACGGGCGGATTCGCGGCCGCCCGGTCGGAGAGCTCGGGAGATTGAATTGGAACGGAGAGAGAAATTTCCTCGGCTGCAGACCGCGAGGTCACAGCACCTTCATAAGACAGACACACCTCACTGTTCCCTGATTGTACAGACGGGCCCCATTGTCTTCACAATAATCTCCCTCTGATATAATGCAGACTTTTCCAATTCCAGCAGCTCTCGCCAGACCTCAGATGTGTTACATATTAATTTCCTTCCCCAGAAAATTTGCCCAGCTTTAGCTCAAATTCAGTTAGCTGGATTGATGAAAGTGGCAAAAGGATACGACGTTTACTGATTCTCCCTTTTCACCTTTGATTAGTTCCCCTTGTGAGTTATTCCCTCCCTGTCACAGTGCCATTACGCCGCTGGGAGGCCCAGGCCGAGGCTCTGGCAAACGGCAGGGAAATCAGGTGGGCAACTGCACGGCAGCAGAGCTGGGAAAGAGAGACCTGCTATAGAGGAGGAGAGAGAGAGACCTGCTATAGAGGAGGAGGAGAGAGACTTGCTATAGAGGAGGAGGAGAGAGTCCTGCTATAGAGGAGAGAGAGAGTCCTGCTATAGAGGAGGAGGAGAGAGAGACCTGCTAAAGAGGAAGAGAGAGAGACCTGCTACAGAGAAGGAGAGAGAGAGTTGTGCTATAGAGGAGGAAGAGAGAGAGTCCTGCTATAGAGGAGGAGGAAAGAGAGACCTGCTATATAGGAGGAGAGAGAGAGTCCTGCTAGAGGGAGAGAGAGTCCTGCTAGAGAGGAGGAGAGAGAGACCTGCTAAAGAGGAAGAGAGAGAGACCTGCTACAGAGAAGAGAGAGAGAGAGTTGTGCTATAGAGGAGGAAGAGAGAGAGTCCTGCTATAGAGGAGGAGGAAAGAGAGACCTGCTATATAGGAGGAGAGAGAGAGTCCTGTTATAGAGGAGGAGGAAAGAGGGACCTGCTATATAGGAGGAGAGAGAGAGTCCTGTTATAGAGGAGGAGGAGAGAGAGACCTGCTACAGAGAAGGAGAGAAGGAGAGAGACTTGCTACAGAGGGGGAGAGAGAGAGACCTGCTATAGAGGAAGAGAGAAGGAGAGAGACCTGCTGGGGATGGAGAGTGGAAGAGGGAGAGGGAGAGACTTCAGGCTTTATCCTTGGCTGTATAGGCTATATACTTTATATTTTGTTGTTTGACCATTTACATCAATGAACACCAAATATTACAATTCAATCAGCAATAACAGTTCAAACAGTTCTGTTGAAATAAATAAATAAATAAATAGATAGATAGATAGATAGATAGATAGATAGATAGATAGATAGATAGATAGATAGATAGATAAATAAATAAAGACACTGCAATCCAACCTCAACAATGCACTGATGTAAAACACCAGCTAAGTTTCACCATGAGAAAATGTAAAAACCAATAGCCCATCATCTCCTACTTCACACAGCACTCCCCTTTCTGAGCATATTTCAGAAAAACCCATGAAGTCATTGACCAGTTTAAAATAAGCAAACTCAATCTTGATTCGTGAAATCACCACCCCTTTAAAACACCCTCTGCATCCGTTGAACCAGAACCTGATATCTTATTTTTACGAGTTTTCCAAATGGCAATCTTGGCTATACCCAAAAGAAAATTAAATAAACTAATTTTTCTCCTCTTACTGAAGCTGTACCGGGGATCACTGATAAAACACTGATGAGAAAAGTCTTCACCAAAACCTTCAAAACAATCTTTCAAAGAATTAAAAAGACCTCTCAACCTCAAACAGTTAATAAACAAATGGTCAACTGTCTCATAAGCCCCATAGAGAGGACACTCCCTCCCCACTGCTGGACTCACCTGAGAGAGAGAGAGAGAGAGAGAGAGAGAAAGAGAGAGAGAGGGAGAGAAAGAGAGGGAGAGATGGAGAGAGACCTGCTGGGGCTAGAGAGAAGGAGAGACCTGCAAAAGGCTGGGGAAAGAGGGACAGAGACAGAGAGAAAGGGAAAGAGAACCATGTGTACCATGAATTCCATGGGTTTGTTGCCATGTTTTGGCAAAACAAATGAAAGTTTTGTTGTGCCCATGAAGCATTTTGAATTTGAATTTGAATTTGAGAGAGAACAGCAAGGCCTGGAGAGGGGGGAGATCGAGAGAGACCTGCTGGCCCTGTGTGGGGAGAGAGAGTGTAACAGACAAGCACACATATTGACTTGCACGCACACACACACTCACGTATGCTTACAATAAACACACTGTTGTTATTTTACCTGTTATTACTGCATCATTAGTATGTTATTTTACTGATTATGTTTATGCATATATGTATATGTATATATAAAATCATGTTATTCTGTTATTAATGTTTGCTTTTATCTGTTCAACATAAATAAAGTATTTGAATTTGAGAGAGAGAAAGAGACCCACTTTAATCTGTCAGAAGGAGAGACCTGCTGTGCTGGATTTGGCAACACCTAAAAATTAAGAATAAAACAGCCAGATCCGATCAATAAATTCATTAACTGTGCAATAATTGCAGTGCAACCACATTGTTAAATTTCTTTCTTAATATCAAGTGCTGTCCTGCTGCTGATCTCATTCATTTGAAACTGCATAGACAGCAGAATTCATGTAGCCCTGGCTATCCCACCACACTGTAGCCTTGATCCCCACATGCATTTTAACAGTGCTATGGATTTTCATATACTCATTTTTTCAGACTAATGGAAATGGATGGACTAATTACAAGAGCAATGTCTTAGAATCAGCCACATAAATGCTAAGGCATAAGTACAGTTAATTTTTTTTGTATGCATGCGTTTTATTTATTCGCCAATTTGGAGCAGTCAGAAATGACTGAAGCACATTTCGCTTTGTTCTGAATCCTTTGTTAATGAATAAACATGGGACTAATTGTCTATCTCATGTTAAATGAAAATTTTATGGACACTTATGGAAGGGCATGTAATTATCTTGGTCATAAACATTGACTTCTGGTCGAAAGACGTGACTCCAGTCATATAATAAAAAAATGTTTCGACCTCCCACCCCCCCCCCACCCCCCATCTCAAGTCAGTTGCACATCTACCAATCCAGGCTCACCCCCACCTCCCATGTGCCCCCCACGCACCTTGCCATAACACACCAGTCTCTCAGGCAATCCAGTTGGTTGCCTGTTAGCATATGGGTCCTCCGTAGTGTGTGTGGCCAGCCCCTTCTTCTTTTCTGAACTTCCTGTTACAATATGGACAGTAGAATCTCTGCCCATCTTCTCTTCAAAAACTGAAAACATAACTCTTCAAACTACATCTTGACATCCTTAACCCAGAATTCTGAAAATTAATTTCATCTACCACTCACCATATACTAAAATTCACACATACATACACCTACATCTCCCCTGGCACCTACTGGAGCATTTAATGATGTGCCGTAGTTTAATGTAAAAACTATTTTCATTGGTTGTGGCGCTGACAGCTTGGTATTTCCTGTCTGGCATGCTACTCTATTGCATGTACTTATCTAATTCGCTCTTGATCTGTGTTCCCAGTACTCCAGCTATGACAGAAGGACCACAGCTGTGATTCCATACAGGGACCCCTGATGCAGGAGATGGAGGGGGCACCATGCTGCCTAAAACTCCCTCTCCCTGAGTGACACTCCCCCCCCCCCCCACATTTAGCATCTGAGCATTGGGAATGCTAGTCACCAGGTTGCATTGTCACAGGAAGATTTCAGCCTGCTTAAACTGAACCCCAGACCCAAGGCCCAGACTGAGAAGTTTGTAACTTCAATCAACATTTGTTTGCTCTCACTTGAAAATAAAATGTTTCCTCAGAAATGCAGTTTGAAAAGCTATTTTGGGTATTCATTTAACTTGACAAACTGTGAAGGAAACAAATGAGTCAGTTCAAGTTGTGGACAAACATTGATTGAATAAAGATCTCCAGAATTCTTCACTGGTGAAAAGTAAGACCTGAATATTTTGTTAGGCACAGTTACATCAATTCCATATTAGAGACACATGAAAGTTCAGGGCCTACTGATCCCTGTGCAGTGATTCTAGATAAGCCAGGGCTGAGCCTATTGTGGCCAAGAGTGCTATGATGTGACATAATTTGACATAAGAGCAGCTAATGGGACAGAGAGCTGGTTCTTCTAGGTTTCTCTCACTTCATTGCTCAACAGTGCCCCCTCTGGCTGATGAGATGCCAGCAGTTTGACTCCACCAAAACTCCAGGGAATGTGAGGAAGATTTCCAAACATAATTTTTTTTTCAGAATAAGAAATGGTGAGATACATTAGTATAAATATAACAATATAAAAGAACAACAGCTTCATTAACATTGCAGAACATACATAAAAGTATGTAGTACTTAGTGACAACAAACATACGATGATATAGCACATTATGAAGACACAGGAACAAAACCTTTGAAATGAGGTATATGTATATCCACTAGAACAAAGCAAAGGAGTTGTTTAAGAATCCTATATAATACAATGCCTCTGTTTATAAAGATATTGTACAGTGAACCTTCTTTAAACCAGCCTAATTGGGGGGAAAGGGAGTACGATATAACCAATACTACGATATAACCGGGTGATAATAAAAAAAACATACAGTAGTCCCACCACAGCTGTGGTACCAAGCCATATTTACTCAGAATTTGGTACAACAATACTTGGACTTTGTCAGTTAAATTAAGTTTCCGAAGAATCCTTTGTGATACGATGTGACACCACTGTAATAGCTACCAATAACAATGAATATTAAAAGAAAGGGGGAAGAGAAAAAAAGGTAAAGAAAAAATACTGAGTAAGTAAGGGAAAGAGAGAACAGTGAGAGGAGGTAAGATAGAGAACAGGGAGAAAGAGAGGGAAGTAAAGAGAGAAAAAGATTACAGAAAAGTGTAAGGGAAAGAAAAAGCAGAATTTTAACCAATATTAACCAGAATAGACCACACATGCTGTTACAGCAGAAATAGTCTATTATAACCAAAATCCATTTTAACGAGGTCTGCAATAATGAAGGTTCACTGTATATTGTTTCTTGACGGTCTTATGAATTAAACACCATATAAATTATGACTATCATCTTTCAAGATGTAGCTTTAGCAAACTTTTCCATATACCTCAATTCAAAGTAACGAACCACAATGTACAAGAAGCAGGCCCTGTCTGTAACACGTCCAACTTTATTTTGGATTTTTATTTAAGTGTTATTTGATTGTCGGCCATCTTTTTTAAAACAGTAAATCAATTAATCAATTTTTAACCTTTACACTGCTTCATGAAACAGCTTATGTTGCTATTGCCATGCTAGCTGGAGCCAAAGCCTGGGAATTGTGTCCTCGGGACAAATCTATACTTGCTTAATGTTTTGTGAATATTCTGTCGCAAGCAGAAAGCAAAGATTTTACATCTCATCCAATACATGTGCCTCCTAGCTCTTATGCACTTAGACATTATTGTCATATCATTCATCTGCCGACAAAATACTGCAATATCAATGACACATCGGGGTGAGAGATGGAAGGGAAGCACAGAAAATAAAAAGACACAATAATAATAATAGTAATAATAATAATAAATTACAGGAGGGACAATTTCTGAATAAATGGTTTCTTTATTATGATTGTCCTTTCAGCCAAAGACAATTCCACCTCATCCAATTGCATTTAATTTCTTTTTAACATATCTTTTTTAATACTGAAAAATAACACGCTGTCTGGCACAGGGGCCATAACAGTAAATGATTTTGAAACCTACTCCACCAATTCAGGGAGGGGTGCTGGGTGCTCTTTAATAGAGGTTAAGTCTTGCAGATGCATGCACACACACACACACACACACACACACACACACACACACACACACACACACACACACACACACACACACACACACACACACACACACACACACACACACACACTAAGAATCTAAGATAAGTAATGTTTTTCCCTGGTAATCATCTAAACATTGTCATACACAGCCAAGCACAATCACATACACTCACAGAATGCTTGCACACTTGCTCTCACACCTTGCTCTCTCTGTCAGTCACATGCACAGACACGTACGCACACACACACACACACATACACACAAACACAAGCATGCAGACACAAACACACACCTGGTCTTCTCTTGCTCTCACACAAGCACGCACACACACACACTCACACGCACACACACACACAGATTCAGAGCCACCCTGCCTCCTCACACAGGCTCTCTGTAACTCAGGCCATTCAGATTCATCTGCATTTTATTCACTGCTCTGCCCGGCATCCTACTCTGCTGCCTCACCTGGACTCTGTTTAGCTTGATTTCATCTTGTACGAATAGAATACCCCCATTAGCGGCTAATGCTAATTAATCAAATGATGTTGAATTGAGGGATGCTGCAAGTATTAATTAATCCCGAAAGCAATTGGTGGCCTAATGATTCATCAATACTGGATAACAAGGGTGCTTCTTCAGCCTGCTGGTGAGGGCAGCATGGCAGGCAGGCCCGGAATCCTATGATGAAGAGCGCCCGGTTCCTATTTATTGAGCATTGGCAAGATTTACGTATTTTTAAGAATTATCAATCACAGTCAAGCCCTGATACATTTCACTTGTGTCTTTGAACAGTGAAAGAGTAACATATTTTATAGAATGTTAAATGATGTCTTCGGGTGGCATCAAAACTACGCTACTCTTCCACAAATCATATGTAACTGGTTAAAAATAATGTGATCAAAGAACTGAGGCCTTTGGTTTGCACTGTAACATGGGAGAAAACCCACAGTCGCATTGAAACATGGGGAGAAAACCCACAGTCACACTGAAACCCAACATTTCGAGTACAGCTTTAGAAGTATCCATGTGAAGATATTGAGATATCTATTGGGAAAAAAAACTAAATTCATCAACTGAAAGTTATTGTATGCAGTTATTTGGATTTCAAAATAGCACATGTCTTAACATACCTTCAAATGTTCTCCTAAACATTACAAATATACATTCAGTATGAATATCAAACAGATATATTTCAAAATTATGATTATTATTATTATTATTATCACGTCATAAGCTTCTTACTGCAGTAGATACGAAATACCTCTCAGGTTCAATACTGTTGACACCTCTAAAGCACAGCAGTGAGATCACGCTTTGATCGTGTAACGCAACATGGGGCAGGCCATTCTCCATTTAACATGCCGATGAGCAAAACGAGTCCATGTTAATTTGATCCTTTTCTTAAAATCATTCACACAAACGTTACACTGGCTAGACCCTGACCCTATATTTCCAATCGACAGGTTGGGTCAGAATCAATTTGATGATTTTACCAGGATTAATGAGAGTTAGTCGTAACGGTTAGCATGGGGCCCAATACGATCTCACATTATAAAAAACATTGCAGTTTTGCTGGTATGAAGCAAAATATGAAGCAAGAGCAGAAGCCGTAGCTTACTCACCTCTGTAATGCCTGTAATTTTAATATTGTATATATTATACCTGTGCCATCACATGTATGAAATGTATGAGTAAAACTGGAGTTGAACACACACACACACACACATGCACATACACATATATATATATAATATTTTTTTGCTGCTAATTATATTGACCAGAGGAACAAAGGTCATTGAATACCAGGTCTGTTGTGTTTCAGGTTTTTATTAGGACAGGTCATGTTGATGCTATGACCTTAAGAAGTTCTCATCCCCCTCTCTTTCGGTTTAACCATAGGGGGCTGCTCAGAATGTACTCCAATTTCAGCTGGACTCTTCCTCCATGGTTATTACTGACAATGCCCCGGCCACTTATGGAGGGAGATTAAGTTAAAGATACACAGAGGGAGACACATCCTCTGGCTCAAAGGTGATTATTTCTGCTTCATAACTCCACAGTTATTTTGCTCAAAATGAGTATGATCTTCAGATAATTAAAAAAATTCACAGACCAGATCCAATGGGAGATACTCCGTATGAAGTATATGTGTGTGAGGGGGACAAGAGTATGAGTGTGTGTGTGTATGTGTGTGTGAATATGTGTGTTTGGTGTTAAGGTTTTACGTAAGGGTGTGTGTGGTTGTGACAGCATGTCTGTGTATTTTTAGTTCTGAGTATGTGACTGTTGTTGTGAGTGTGTGTGTATGTGTATGTGCATGCTTATGGTTGAGAATTGGTTTGTGAGTGTGTGTGTGTGTGTGTGTGGGAGGGGTGGGGGGGTGGGGGTTTCTGAGTGAGAGCAGAGTAAAATCAGAAAAAGACCAGGGTCCCTCCTTTCAAGGTTGAAAAAGAAAACAAATAGATAAGCACCAGGGTGCTGGTAGCGACTGAAAAGACTCATTAAGACTGGGCAAGGATAATCATCACATTAACCCAGACACGCCCCCCCTCCACTCCGCCACCCCTCCCCAGAGACCCCACCCCCTCATCAGGGGGGCAGTGGTTTTGGGAACAGATGGCCAAGCCTCCCACAAGCCAAATCTGTCCTATAGGGACCTGTCTGACACACAATGTGAGTGTTTTGCTCATTTCTGGACAAAATAACAGAGCTGTCATTACCCACAATCCAGTGTGCCATGTGGGTTCACTTCCCACAGTTCAGTGTTACATGGTTTATAATGGCAAAACACCTTCACCATCCTGGTTGATTCTGGTTCTACACAACAAGGAGTCACTCTTAGCATACTCTTTGTTACTATAGTTGTCTGTTTTGTCTTCATTCACTCAAGAAAAACAATTCTTATTTTTAAGCAAACATTTATTTTACTTAATATTTTTCTTTACAAATATTCACAGTGTGCAGCCAGCTGTTGTGAGCATAGGAAAACCACAATCTGTTGATACAAACTAGTAGACACCTTCTGACAAATTCTACCACAGTATATCTATAAATTGTGCACTTAAATTCTAGACACTGTCAACCATTGTGGGAAATATTTGGGAAAACAAAATGAAATGTAGTAGCCAAGACAAGAATCTGTGGTTGCTTGTTTTTGATAAGTATTCTTAAAGCCATATGGCCCCAACAGCAATAAGAAAACGACCCACCTAGCATCAGAAGCGGTTTTTGTGAAAAGATTTAGTAAAAAAAAAAAAAAAAAAAAAAAAACTATTCCATTGCCCAAACTGTGGCTCCATGCCACCCACTGATGCGACGGTTTTATCTTTCCCGAAAAGAGAGAGAGAAAGAGAGAGAGAGAGGGAGAGAGAGGGCTAAAAAACGAGAGAAATGAGATTCCCTTTTTTCCATTTATACACCCGTGATAGCAAATAAAAAGACAAAACATTATTTGAAGATAGAAGATACAAGCCCAGCGATAACAGGACTTGGGCAGGGGCCACCGAGGCGCTGTGACTATTTCATCTTCCATGGTAACTTAAACACCAGACAAAAGCCTTCACACACCAGAGCTCAGTGCTGGCCCCCAGAGATTGAGTGGGTTTGTAATAATTCATAGACTTTGGGCCCCGCTCTCCAGAGGTGAAGAATCACATTACTCTCTGATGAGATGGCCACAGCGGCAGGCTGAACCTGGTCCTTCTCATTGTCTGCAGATGGTCAGTGCTATCCCAGCGTCCCCTGCTCTTCCGCTGGCTGCCCCATCCATTAAGGGGAGCGGCGGGGGCACGGAGCGGCGGAACACGGTGCTCCAGCGCAGCCTCCCCTCTGCGGGGCACCCCGCTGTTCTGCTGCGGGTTTGGAGGAGTGGTCTGAAGTGACATCAGAAAAGAGTGCTAAATTCAATATGGCCCCCAACTAAGAGGTGACCTGCATGTTATCTGCATACAGGGAAAAAAATGGATTTTGCATCCCCTTTCGCTCGTGGGGATTTGAAAGGTTCTCAAAACTGGGTGAGGCTATTCAAACACTGATGAAATGTGACCCTGTAAGATTAGGGAAGCCAATAAAACCTGGCGCTTCAGTGTTACAGATGATAGAAACTGAGGCATTCATCCCTTTGGAATTACCATGTGACCCAGCTTTCCCCTGCATTACACGATACCAAAAAATATTCTACTGATAATCTTACTGGAACCTTCTCAGGTACTGTTTACATTAAAAACTAAATGCTATTGAATGGTTAATGGCATGTATAAACAACCATTAAGGGTCTAATTTACTAAAACTTTCAGTAAAAACAAAATTGGTCTGTTGGTGCATGTGATTGGTTGAGGTGAATTGCTTGCTCCAATCACAAATCAGTGCATTGAAATTGTGTTGGCAAAAATTTTTAACATGCTTAAGGCTTTAATAAATCTTCTGTAGTGTGAAATGGTTGTTTGATGGGTCAATATTGGCTCTATATACTACTAAAACAGGCTTCCCTGCTATTACAAACAGAGCACCCTCTCTGGTGCAACTTACAGTATATACTGACTTTTTTCTTATTGTTTGCTTTTTTGTTTCACCAGACAGTCATTTATGTTGACTTTCATTTTCAGATAGAACCAAGCCATGAATACTGTGGCTATGGTTATAGTTTTTCTTAGGATAATGGTTATGATAGAGATTATAATTATGATTTTTTTAGCTTGCATTGGGTAATCTAGCTTTCATTGCTCAATTTGCAGGAGCTGATATGAATCCAATGGCAAATATGTATTAATAAATCCTCAATAAAACCATAATTTTGGATTGTTATTAACAATGCATTGATCAAATGTAAATGACCTCTGTATTTGGGTAAATTCTGTAAATTCTCCCAAGCAAAGTTACATATTGTAATATTTTACAGACTAACCCAAACTTCAAACTTTTGTCTTATTAACATGTCATAGTAGTAATATGGGTGTGATGGTTCACTTGGTTCTATTGGCTAAACATCGAAACGGAATATTATTTATTGCTGAAAGCATATAAAGGTCTTATTGGACACTCACTATATTCAAAGCCAAAAACTATACAGTTATGCAGAATTTCAAAGGAAATATTACTCTTGCCATGCTATGTGCCTCTTTCCCTCTGCCTGTCCAGTGTATGTGTGGAAAGCGTCACACACTCACACACACACATTTCACACACACACTTTTCACATGTATAGGGCTAATTTTTGAGTATAGAATTAACTCTAGCTCAAGTTGTTAGACTAACTATTGTATATGACCATCTGATTGCTTTTTGTTAACTTCACTCAAAACAGTGACTGAAAACCCACCCAATTGGAAATTTCACTGGATCCCAGAGAAGTCTCACATATTGACACATGAAACAACTGAAGTTTCTCATTCATTTGAAACTAAATCTTGTGAAAGGAAGCATTATTCATCCAAATCCTGTATATTCCCAGTTTCTAGCGCTACACCACCACCCCCCACCCTAACGACTGAGCTTGTTTTGAGGTTAGCGATTTCACATTTAGATAATTAGAGATTTTCTTTCTCAGTTTGAAAAAGACATAGGGCCAGATTTATCAAAGCTTTTCCCACATACAATTTCATTCACATGATTTGTGATTGGAGCAAACAAGCTACCGATCAACCAATCACATGCTGTTTCAGTCTTCACACCAGCGAAACAGTTTTGCACATGCTAAATGCTTTAGAAAACAGTTTTCCCCACACTCTTTTGTTTAGTGAGGCGGCTTAGGTCCTGAACAATACCTTCAAAATTACCTGCAGACCTACTAATTGGAACAAATTTAGACAAGATAAAAGCCCTGGAAGCAGATTTTATTTGGCTAAACCTTCTGAAAATTAACCTTGTTGATCCAGGTTCTATTCTTCCCAACCCTATGGCTGGATCTGAACTGAGTATCAGTCAAAAACTGGAAGATATGAATAGGATAAATACATTAATTAAAAAAAAAAAAATAAAGAAATATCAATTTAAGTCTCAACAGAGCTGCTTACCAGCTGCTGCTGAACTGGTAATGTGTTCAGGACCATTCAATTGGTGCTAAGTACAGTTTTGAACAGTCAAAAAACTGCCAAAAATCTATTTATGTGTGGTATTATACCTTTCATAAATTGTAGGCATTAACACCATTCATGTATGGAAATGAAAACATTGCATAACGAAGGACTCAAGTGAGAAAAAGCACAGCTGTCTTTTGTTTACATTTCTGTTTGTAATATTGTTATTGTTTGTGTGTAATAAGTTTGTAATGGGCGTGCGGATGGTTAGGATGCAGGGAGCTTAATAGGCTGGGGCTGAGAGTGGCGGGTCCTGAGTTAATGCGCTCTCTTCTGAAATCCTCATTAACCCAAGGTCGCCAGTGCCACGCAGGCGTCACAACCATTGTGGCGTATATCAAAGAACAGGAGTTATTGATCCCCTGTGGCAGCGTATATAGACTCACTCAGATGCTCTCTCTCTCCGCCTGTGAAGAGGAAGGGGGTGGGTGGGTGGGGGGAGTTTGGCTATACGGCCAGAGAGATCTCATCAGTAGGCAGACAGCGCTGCCACTAATCAATAGCGCTGCTCCTAAATTAGATTTGATGGGAAGTCTATGGGAATAGTCAACTGCCTCCATAATTGGCGGAGATGTCTTTTTATAGCCATTGTTGTGTTTGCAGACATCCTATCACTGCGAGGGTGCAGGCAGTTGATGCTCTTTTGGAGGTGTTGCGGGGTAGCAGGCTTTTTGGAAAAAGTGTTACTGGGGCAGTGCACTTGGAAAAAAGCAACATCATAAATTGTCTCTGTGCTTGTCCCACTACCCATCGATGATGTTGCTATGCTTACATACGGTAGCTATGGTCTTGAGGGAACACATAAGTGTATATAAATAAAGTTCAGGAAATTATGTTTTCAATTGTGAGTAACAAAGCAGCTCAACAAACAACAGCACTTCTAGCCTCTCTCATTTACTGAATCCTGAGTGAGTTATTCACTCCCTGACTGATCCACTCCTCGACTGACTCCATGAATAACTGATTGATTCCCTGGCAGAGCAGACTGACTGACTAAATGGCTCACTGACCGAGTAGCTCCTGCAGTAACAACATTTGGCCATGAGAGGTGCTATACAGGGCCCAGAAGAATAGCAGCAGGAAATGCTAACAGCAGCTCAGAGTTTGTTTTACAGGCCCCCTCCAGTCAAAATGTTTTCCCTTAAAAACTGATCTCTGGTCAGTAATGATAGGTGTCATTTGTTTTTCAAAGAATTGAATACTCAACCTATCCATCCCATCCCCACAGTCTCATAGATCTTTTTATTAACCAGCAATATTTTTATTTTTCGCTAAATAGCAATAATCTGTGAATAAACCAAACATTTTTATCTCAAATATCTAGCAAAGCAGTTTTGTGGTTATGTTTGCAGTTTTTATTCATTGTTGAATGGACAAACTAAGTAAAAAAATAAAAATAAAAATTCAACAAAGAGCACACCATTGAAAAGATTTTGGTTTGTTCAGTACACTGACATTTAAACTGTGAAAATGCTAATGGAATCTTGATGACAGCGGGTTTGAATATTACATTAATTATGCTTAAGTATTAAAAATTCAATCAATGAAAGATGCACATTTATTCATCAGAATTTTGACATATTTTAGGTGTATTTATTTTATAACAAGTAAAAACATTTCAGACAAATGTACCTCCAATTATCTGATGCTTTTAGTGTTTGTCCTGTGTTTTCACCGCAGAGATGTAAACACTGAGTGCACAGACTCAAAGCTAATGCTAATGCAATTCAGGAATCCAGACCTGTGCAGCTCACAGAAGGGAATAAACAGGAAGTGATTCAGAGGAAACATATTAATTGACGCTGAGAATCTGAAAAAACAAACAAAAAGAAAACAACAAAAACACTAAACCCTGGTTTTGTCTGTACAAAACACCCCCCCTCCCCACTCCAAGCCATGCCACGCCACAGCAGTACGTTGCCACCACCCCCCCCCCCACGTTATCATCATTAGCCATTTTCTAGTGGATAGAGATACAAAATAAGTAGCCTTTACGGCGGGTCATTAAACTGTCATTTGGGCAACTGCGCGTGAGGGCCCCTCAGATAACGGTCAGTACTGGAGCAGAACTGAGTCTGTGAATCATCGCTGTCTGAACTGCACTTAAATCACATCCACCACTAAAGCAGTCAAGTGTTTCATTAAAGAGCAAGGCGCTCCACTGGGCAAACGCTAGGAAAACCAGGTAGAAACAGACAACAAACACAGTGGCTGTGACTCTTTCTGGTCCAAACCCACACCCCCACCCCACCCACCTACCCAGCCTTTTTAGATCTTCTTCTTACCAAAAGCACAGCAACTGTAAACGCAGCCACTTCAACAATCGCTAACATTGAAATAACACAAGCGTAATGCAATAACAACGTATTAGCATAATAATGCAAACTCAATGATCACAACGCACCGTTTTCCCAGAGGGCCTCGCCATTATGCAAAATGTCTGTGCCGTGCTATTTAGCGTGGCGCTCTGGGGAAGGCAGCATCTCATTTTTACCCATGATCCTTCATGTGTAATCAGGAGGCCATATTATCATCTGAGGGGGTGGTGTCCCACCCTGAAGAATGCCTCGTTTACAATGTCACCTCTTTCTTAGCTTACTGTAACAATGGTGTGACTTCCTTGCATTTCCAGTCATGTTATGATGAATGCAAATGACAATTTTATTTTTTCTGTTTTTACTTTCAACTTCTCTTCTTATGTTTAAATTACATTTATATTTAAGCATTTAGCAGACATTCTTATCCACAATGACTTACATACTTCATATTTCTGCACACTATCTTTAAACTTTATACAGCTGGGTACTTATGGAAGCAATGGGACAATAGGGTTACCCTACTTAACAAATGAACTTGTAACCTTGGGATTACAAGCCCAGCTCCCTAACCATCATACTACACTACTTTTATGTTGATTTGATGAGCTACCATTATCAAGTCCTCCACACTGTAACCTCCTTAAACATCCTCCTTAAACACTTAAACATCAGCCTTACCAAGCTCCTGTCCCCCACAGACTCAGGTCAAGGCGCATGTGTACATGTGAAACCTACAATTCATATGCCGACCTGCCATCCCCGTTTTCCTCACTGCAGCTGCGACACTAATCACACATTGCTTGAAGCCCTCGGAGGAGAAGAGAGTCAACAAATACTCAGTTTTCAGTTCACACATCTTGGCATTGACTGGCTAGACAGGGGAGTACAGCAATGAGACTGGGGATCCCACCTGGCTTGACCCCAGTGCTGGACCAGCAAGACCACAGCTGGTAATGGTGTGGCTGAGACTCACTTGGCTGTGGTACCCACAGCTGCTCCATGTGTAGGTGCTTTTACTCCATGAGCCACCCAGAGTTCCTAGGGAAGACCTTTGTACTGAAACTCTGCCTCCTTGATCCATGGTCTGCCAAATTATGCATCAACAACATCCACCAAATGGACCCAATAGGAGTGCCAAGTACTACATGCCTCTTAGAAGGTCATCATTATAACTTTATTGACTTCCGTAATAAACGTAAGTCAATTAACGTTAAATGAATAGTCAAATAAAGTTAAATAAACAAATGGATGAATAAATGAATGATGTAAAGCACATCTCAGCACTGAGATACTTTAGATGAATATGTTAATTAGGGATCCCCAGCAAAGGTTCTTATTTGAATCAAATGTGTGATATTGTCACACTACAGCCTCTTGTTCTTCAAGACTTTTGGACATTGAAATGCCAAAGAGGAATGATCATGGCCACGGTTGGTGTTGTCATAACTACTGATATCATAACCATAAATGGCTCCATCCTCACCCAGGACCAATGCTCTGTTTCCTCCATGGAATATGGCAGCCATTTTGGGATTTTCTTCAGGTAACTGGGCCACTAGCCCATGCAACCTCACATTTTTAATGGAAAGTCTTTCCACACTATAGATGCACCACTAAAAACTACATACGACCTATGTTGTAGGAGGAAGACAAATTCATCGCCAGCATTGCATAACTGGTGATGCTGAGGCGACTGCTGTCTCACCAATACAGACCTCTAACCACTGACAGTAATGGCATGGCTGGGACTCGAACACCTGGGTGCAGGGTTAATATCTGCTTCCCAATCATCTGACCATCTGGAGGCCACCTGCAGTTTTGATTTTAAACTGAAATTTATATACACTATACAGCTGAAGGGCTCACAGTCTTTTGCCTCCAGCTGGTACAATTTAATAAAGGTAAGGAGCATAACTGGCACAGGTAATACGACCATAATTGAATACCTGTTCATTACACTTGGTTATGGCAAGTGCAAATGTTAATCTGGTTAGCCATGTCCTGTGCTAACTTTACATTTGATTGTCATAATGGTTAGCCTATCGAGCTAATTTGCCAGCTGTCATTACAAACGACAACAAGACTATACACACCACACTCACAAACTTATTAGTATAACTAATCCTAGACTTAAGCAATACCCTCATGGTAATACACTTTTGTAACTGTAATGTAGGAATTGGGTCGGTTGAATTCAATGAAGAGCAAAAAATAGTCTGTACTACATAAATTAATAGAAGAAGTAAAAAACCAAACCTAGGACTATGGAATAACATCACCTGTTTTCTTGTTTTAAAGGACACATACTTGATAAAGCTTAGGGTTCGATTTAGGTTCAGATCAGAGCAACAACAGCCGCTGCAATGAAGTAAACTGAAGCAGCGACCTCAGCTGTAACAATGACTAAGCCATAATTACTGCGCCTAGAACCGATTAAAGGAAATTGGGACTTGTTGTTTCATCAATAGAACACCTATAATTGCTCCATCTCTTTCTCTGGATAACTAAACAGATCACATTGGAAAACAACGTAAAACATTACTGAGGACAGGCGTTTCCACCCCCTAATTCGAATGTAGTGATGCCACTTGTCTTTACAGCTTTGCGTGTTTCTTTATCTGGGGGAAAAAATGATATTCCATCCAGAGCACGCGGATGGGAGATACAGATTATAAATAGCATTTCAGGGATGAATAAGCTCCCTGTACGGACATGATGGGAGCCGTGTTGTGCTCTTCTCTACATCTGTAAAAGCCACACATTCGTGAAAGCCCTCCACTTTCAGAAAGGCCTGCCGCTAATGCATTAAATATATCAGTGGGCAGAGAGATAGCATCGCGCGTCGGGCTCGATCACGATGCCCGCAGCCGCGGCGCACACAGTCTGAGTCTTGAATGGCCTCCAACCACTCAGATTTTACACGCAGTAAATCAGAACTTGAAAGCAATATATATATTTTTTCGAAGATAACCCCATTTCAGCAAGCATTCATTGAAATGATATAATAACTGACAGAGAGGGGAGGCGCGAGACTGTGCAAAAAAGAGAACTTGATAAATACAGTATTTGCAAGTGCTTTTGTGGCGGGGCCTTTTATGAAAAAGGGAATTTAAACGCCCAGAAAGACCGAGTTAAATCGAATGCCAAAAAAGCCACTAAGCTTGTACGTCTAAAAAGAAATTCAATTAAGTGGGATTTTAGCGGGCTGAATGCGCCTGGAGTCTCTTCTCTCCTGATAAGGGTTCCAGCACGCACGAGCCGCCTTTATTCCGGGGAAATGTCTGCTCTCTCTAAACGCGTAATCCCTGCTCAAAGCACCGTATGTAGAGCCCAAATATCAATGTGTCGCGGAACCAATTTAAAGACACCAAATCAACTGGGAGGTGGGAGTTGAAGATGGACTTCCTGTGGCTTAGAAGGGGGCCACCCCAGACTTAGCGTCCCTCCATGAAAGGAATGGTGAGGACATGACAAAGGCCCCTGCCTCCACAGCACTCAGACGCAAGAACTGTCATTTTGTTGCGGTGACAGAGCTTTGGTTTTCCTTCGCAGTCAGAATTGAAGTAACCTGCTTTACTGTAATCACTGGAAACCAATTCACAAAGCCAGGAGTGGAGTGAATGTTCCACAGTAACTTTTTATGGCTGAGTGTATACTGAAGGTAATTGAGTTGGAGCCTGCAAAAAATACCAACAGACGACCTTTAAACACCTTTAAGAATCATAGATAGCTACAATGACTTAGATACAATAATGAGTGAGGAACACGCTAAATTCCGATATGAATTTAGTTTTTATTTAACAATATATCGTCATAAATGTCTCTTTTGGTCACAATGCTACAGGCTCTTTTCCCTTCTTCACGAAGTCATATTTTAGCCATGATACCACAAATCCTTTACTTTTTCCATTATTTTTCTTATGATTTATTTAATTGTGGGTTTAATTGATTTAGTGGTAATTAACACCATAACACTTTTCATAATTTGTTTTACTATATATATATGAGAATCTGTAGGTTACAGATCTTGATAGTCCCTCGGCATCCAGGTTGCGGCATCAGCATGATCAGAATAACATTGCTGTGAACTTGAGAAAGGCGCGCAAATTTGGGCCGCGAGGACGATAAAAGGGAATCGGGAAAGAGACCTCTATAATTGCTTCAATAACAGAGTTTATGGACAGTGTCCAGGTCTTAACAGAGTAATAAAACTTTAAGGAGATTGTAATAGGGAGGCTGTATGATAATTTCAGGAAATGTTGATGCAGAATAGAAGGGGGTACTGGCTGGGGAAGTGGAATATTTTAAAATATCCATACGCTCTCTCCCCCCTTCTAAATGCAGGGAGTAATGCTAATACGTTCTATTATACACATATTTCATTCGTTCAGATACACAGGAGCTGTAAACCAGCGCGGTATCAGTTTAAAGCGAACACAAACTAAGCCCTCCTTTACAGCAGCAATCAAGGAATACTTTGTAGACCTTTAAATTGTCCATTCCACATGACTAACTAATTGATTGTCTACGCTGGGGTTAATTAATTAATTACAGGGCGAAATGTGTGTTAGGACACAAAATGAGCAGCCATTAACGTAACTAATCTGTAGGGAGGGGTTTTGCTACATAAAATGAATGTTAAAATTCAACGCTGCAACTAATACGATCTCCAGGCTTTCATTAAACAAACCTATAAAATTACTTGCTTCATTATGTATTTTAAGTCCTTTGCGTTGCATTGTTGAGTGTCTCTGCACCTTTTTGCCAGCCAGTTTTAAGTGCCTATTTGAAATCAATTTCTCTAATAATGATCTTAATGAGCCTATCAATTAGGCCTGCCATAATGGAACGTTACTCTGCGGTTTCAGTTATCACTTCAACTCTACCACTCATTTACATGCTTCATCTATCAAAAATGATTGCCTAATATTGTTTAGCTTCTGCTGGCGGATGATAGTGAGATCGCGCGGCCTGGCGAGAAAGTCAGCACCTTGAAAATACGTTGAAAGGGGACAATGACAATTAAAACACCCTCCTTTGCTGGAATTTGGACACAAGGAGAGGAGTGTGTGTGTGTGTGTGTGTGCGCGCGCTGAGGGTGGGAGTGGTGGCAGACACTATTTGAGGGTGCGTATGCTAATTATCTATAATGGATTTCAACACTTCAGCCTTATTTACATAAGTAAGCTTTTCAATGACTGTTCCACATCGGCGATCTCATTATTAGCTTTCATTTTGAGGCATTTATGAGATTTGCCCTCGCTTCTTCACCCCCTCTCCCGCCACACTCACCCAAGCGCATCCCTTCGCCCAGCGCTGTGGACCGGCACTTTCAGCCTGCTGCTGTAAAGCGTTAAGTGTTTAAATACAAAGAATATCCCCCCGTTGAAAACTCACCCTTTATTTTTTCAAGAGACCTTCCGAACATGGTTGTCTGTGCCTGTTCAAACACACCAGGGGATCAGTAAGACATAAGGGAGTCATGAGGTCTCTGACAGGACCTCATAGCGCCGGTCACAGGACAATCAAACATCCCGTTACAAGCGATCCAATCTCGACTGTAGGGCGCCCACATCCCCAGGAAATCTATTAGCTCCTCACCAAAGGGGGGGGGGGTTGCAGCGGGGCAGGTAGCGCAATGCATCTTTATCGTCCACAAAAAGGGCAAAACCCAAAGAAAATGAAAATGACACTGGCAAACCATGTAGTTATTAGGCGACAGTATCACGTGTAACCCCGAAGGTTAGGCACCAAACAAAACACAAAACCGATGAGTACATGTAGCTACAAAACAGCTATGTATATAGACCGGACAAACTTCATGCGAATTGTCAAATGCCTGCATGAACCTACAGGTTTAAAACCTCAATCGGATGTATTTACGTAAAAATGACTGCGATTTCAGAAGGCACAAATTTTGAGCTTTTTATATAAGGTATTTTAAAATGAACAAAATAGATGCATTTAGCAACATAAGTGCAATGACATGAGCTCAACGGTTATTCTGCACTACTGGAATATATGTTTTAATTTCTTACACAAATAATTTGGCACAATTATCTATTTTTAATTAAACATCTGGATTTTCCAGAGGTTAGGCATAACCCTTTCTTAGCTGATGTCTGAAAAAGGAAAGTAAAAAAAAATTTTGAAATTTTTGCCTGCAATATTGCATGTCAATGAAGCAACATAAAATCTACATACCAAAATGCATCATCTATATATCAGTCGCATTAGTCATATGTACTTGCATTCTTATGATTTATATTGCTGGAATTAATTGTGGCACTCTTAAGTGATTAATTAGTACACGGGTGCTATTGATTAATTGATTAATCACATTTTTCATAGGTCTCATTTATTATATTATGTTACCGTTAAACAATGCGAAGTCTTGGTGGATAATGGAGAAAACCAAGGTTCGTGGAGGTAGACTTTGATCACAGCCCCATTTCTTTAAATGGAAACGATTAAATGCTAAAATGACGGCATTAGATTTTCCGTACAATAAAGTGTCATAAACGCTCCAAGATTTGACAGCAATGTTAGATTAAACATTAAATTAACATAATTAGGTAAATTAATTAAGGCTATTTAATTGTATTAAAGCAACTAGCACAATTAATGAATTCATTTCGCTTCACGTTATAATCTGTGATTTATACTTAATCGCTACAGAAACTATGTGCTTACCCGCAACTCACATTCTATCAGAAATGATGTTAACTGGATTTGCTGCCGGGTAAAAATAGCATGGTTCATCTAGAAAGAACCAAATGTAATATTCTCAGCCGTTTACTGGTTTCTGAAGATGTATAAAATACATCAGTTTCATCGTGCTTTTCAGCTTTTCTATACTTCATTAACTGGTATTGAAGCCGTTAACCCCCTATATTCAAAATCATTTTCCGGTTTCATGTCAAGATCCAGTTAATTTATTTAGAAATGTAATAAAACAACCCGTAGGAAAAGAGCGCACTTCCGGTCTTTCCCTCTTCGCCAAGGCGGCAGATATTAAAACACATCATCTCTGTAATAGCCTTTTGAGCGATCCCCGTATATAAGAATGTGTAACAAAAAATTAAGATAAAGAAATGTTATTAAAATTGTGACACGGGGAGCACTTTCATGTGAACGCCTTGGAGCAGAAGCAGGCCGTACATCAGTGAGGCCGTAATGAAATGCAAAAATCACCCAGACTAACAATTGGAAGCTTGTGTAGCAGCTTAGCCTGTTGGTCCAAGGCTATTCGTCATAATCAGCGGCACTTTTCTCATTAGCAAAAAGCCATTACCAGTAGACTTTATCAGGCGCCGTGAGTTATCAAGGTGCGGGCAGCAAGCCTAGCGTGGAGCGGTGGGGAAAGGGAGGGGACCCGGGCTTAAATAAGTGAACTACTTCAGAACTCTACGGTCAGGTGTCACTTTACGCCGAGTTAGTCGCGTAGTCCCCCCTCTCCCCACCTGCTCGTTAACTCGTACACTGCCAGGAGTCGTTACCTCGAGCACTAATCCTAATGCGTCGCCTTCTACACTACTTCCCCCTCAGGGCAGCCTGGGTGGCGTGGGAATCTACAGAGTCTGGCCTGGAAGCATTGTGAAGCCGTCAGAAAGACTGACGAGTTCCCGACAGTCAATCGGAAAAACTCCATATCAGGACACCACAAAACAGACAGGCTTTCATAAGACATTTAAAAAGTAGTAATCTGTTTTTAAAACCCTTTCTATATAGAAACATTACACTTTATACATGCCCGGTCATTCAGATTCAGTCATCTTTTATCATTTTTTTTATAGGAAGAACGTTTATACAGAACTAGCCTATTTTTGATTCCTTGACGTGGATAAATTAAGATTGGCCTTTCATGTAGGCATTATTCGTATGCTCCATACTTGTTAGTGTCATATTTATAGTGTATTTGGGTTCCTTAGCAATGGCTTTAAATGGATGTTCAAAGCATTTGCATAATGTTTTGCTAATGTTTGTGTGTGATGCTGTCATCTAAACAAGCTGAATGAAATTTGGGTTCGAATGCTTCCTGATTTGTTGAAGGAAACTGAAGATAGTGCTCCGATACAATAGCTAAAATCAGTAAAATCACTATTCAACTAATCTGGCATTAAATTGCCACAATTTATGACACAACGATATATATACTATTTACCCAGTTGCTCGTTTTAGTCAATGTTTGTAGAATTTTAGTACATCACATTCATAAAAATAGAATGATCGGTCCTCAAAAGTGTCTTGATGACATACCACCATTGCCGTTTTTCAGAGTACATTTGAAAGTTACCTTTGATATATATGCTAAAAATGGCACATTATGCCTTGATATACGTTGACAGGGACGGTCCTTCGGAACATAAAATGTACAACAAGATGATTTATAGATACACAGTCATCTAAGCCATGAGCTTCTGAAATTGTTTTATAGTTGAGGGTTGAAGGTAAACACCATTTTGCAGGGAAGCCTTGGCAACATTGGTTTGTCTTGGTCTCACACATGCGATTCTTAGAAGATAAGTAATGCCTTTCTGTCACACTTTAAATGTGCCTACAATGTGTACTTCTGCTGCCTATTAGAAACCTTCAGTCTTTGATAACAGATATAACGGGTGGACAAAATAACAGCAACAGAACATGGAAAAAGGACTTTAAATGTGGACTAAATGATAATTACAAAGGCAGCTACAGAGATGAGTCATATTAGTGTTTGTCACATATAAAAGAGGTCTGACAATCAGCACATACACTGACATGTCAGTTTCCAAAGCTACATGTGACAATCAGTCCAAAGAGGCCTAAAAGCTGAGCTAGTGAGTGACTGAAGTGGCTACATTTAATGAGCCTGAACACAGGTGCGTCAGTCACAGAAACTGCTAAATCAGTGTCAACCAGGGGCGCAGAAGAGATTTTTTAACTGGGGGCAAACTGTGAGCAAAAGGTCTCAACTTTTAAACTTATACAATATATTTTTTTTTTTTTCAAAAGTGGGGGTGACGGATCGGGGTCCTTATGAAATTGGGGGAGGAGAGGGCATATCCCCCTGTCCCCCTGCCATCTGCGCCCCTGGTGTCAACAGTTATGAAAATGCATGCAAAACACAAACTGCATCCAGAAGAGGAACCGAGAGTTGCTTACCAAGATAACTGGGCAAATCCCCAAAAGTACAGCATCAGATATTACCAACGAATTGGCTCAAAACCTCTGTCATTCAGTGTCAACAACAACTGTACATAGTCAACTGCAAGAAGCTAGTGTTTATGGCAGGGATGCCATTCTGAAACTGCTTGTATTCAAGGCTAATTAACAGAGGGGCTGGTTCTGATGCAAGGAGGACAAAACCTGAATCCCTGAGCGATGGAAAAAAGTGATATGGTCTTATGAGTCATCTTTTACTCTGGATAGATTTAGGTTTTGAGGAAATCAAGGGAGGCCTTAAACTCACAGTGCTTATTGCCAGTTGTTATGGTGTGGGCAGCTATCTAATGGGAGTTATTGTGTCTGATGATTGCTCTGCATGGTCATATAAGAGCAAAGGAATATGAAACCATTTGGCAGGACTAGATACCTTATGCTGGATCGTGGTTTCCTCATGATCTTTCCATATTCTAAGAAGTTAAATATGGAAATACGGTGCTACACAACTTTCAGTGGTTTCAGTGGTTTCATAAACATCAGAATGAAGCGGACTGCCATCTATGGCGTCCACAATCACCAAGGGTGCGTTGCGATACTTTTTCTCATCTCCTCCACTCGTCTCCTAACCCGGAAGTATGTGGAGGAAAGGAGGGAAGGAAATGAGTGGAGGAGATGAGGTAATGAGGAGATGAAACGAAAATTGGAACAGCTAATCCGATTAGTCTGTTATCAAAATTGACCTCAGCTATTGATGAAGTCATGTAACTTTTTTGATTTTGTGATTCCAAGGATACCTAAGCCAATCAAAATATTCCATGGGATGGTCTTGTAATCTGACTGGTTGTGAGCACAATGATGTCACCCAGAGATGTGAAAGACTTTCGCTGTAGGATACATCAATGTATCCTTCGTTTGGCGAAATCTCTTTTTGGAACGGTGGAGGGAGGGAGGACACAAGGAGAGAGACAAGGAGAGGATAAGAAGATGGGTGGAGGAGATGAGGAGATGAAATTTGAGTATTGCAACGCACCCTAGATCTAAACATTGTTGAGTTTTAATGGAAAGTCTGGTGTATAGTAAAAAAAAATTATCAGTTAAATAATACAACTGCAGTACTACTGGCCACAAGGCCCAGGTTTGTATATCTCTGTTGAAGCCTATGAAGAGCACAAGTCAAAGATGGTCAAAACTGCCTCTCAAGACCAGCAGTACCGCTGATTTGCATATATAACTGATAATTTATCGATTAATGTATCTGATGGGTGATTTCATTCACCTGGTATACCTGGTCTAAAGCAGTGAGTTATAAAAAGGAGGAATGAAAACCTGCAGTGCTGCTGACCCAAAGGGCTTGTTTTGACCAACTCTGCTTAATGGGCAGTTCTGGAGCACCCAGTGCAGAGTGGGTTTTTACCTCCTTCATCTCTCAAAGAACGGGAGGCTGTCCTTCTTGAGGAACAGTCCAATGTCCCACCACACACAGCTTAGACCTGGTATGGCAGTATTCCAAGAAAGACTGAAGCCGTTCTGAAGATGGAGGGTGGCTCTAATCCAGTGGATTTATACAGGTGGGACAGTATCATTGACCAAAGGTGCCTCAGTTCACTCTCATAGGTTTCTTGGTTTTCCCTCTGCAAGATGCATTTGCGCCATTTGGGTCTAAACCACCACAGATATACTGCAGACATATCCCGGCATATCTCTGAAAAATGTAGCCCAGCGCTTCAAATAACCACAACTGATGTGGACACCCAAGTTTATATTGTACCATGATTTCGACTTCAGTAACGACATTACTAAAGTATGAAAACTAACAAAAAATACTATTGCAATAAGTTAAAAACATAAATTACAGTAAGAGAGGTATAACCTTCATAAATTTAAAGTACGATGTGAAGTTAAATGCTTGTCTTTTGCATTGATTTTATGATAGATAAGAGGTCTTTTGCATTGACGCAACACAAATTTTGTGTTTAAAATCGACACCATTTGAATTCTTTTGGGTTGTACCCCTTTCAGATGATGAACATTGCTTGTCCTTATTTCTATGTCTGTGGTTCTACTCAACTGTGGTTGGTCCAGATTTGTCACATGGGTTAGTTGCACCAATCAGAGCAGAGCGCAGGCTACATTCAAAGAGACAGAAACAAATTACTGGTACAGAAAACCACCCACAATGCTCAACAGCTGATTGTGTCTGAAAGCTATTTGAATCCTGTGTTTTTTGTTCACCAAATCATTAGTTACCTTTTAAACCGATTTCTTAATACTCTACATATAACTGCCTGTCTTAAATATGTTATCAATATTTAAATGAGATCATAGTTTTCTGGCTAAAACTCATATGGTTCACTTCCCTCTTGTGTTAGTTTCAGCTAAACACTGGTTGATAGTGCTTTTACATACAAATGTATTGTGATTTAATGTTTTCATCAACAAAACAGGTGAACTGTATAAGATTGACCAATTAGAGATCATTGAAATGTGTCAATGTAGGTCTAACCCCTTTCATTTATGAAGGGAACTGAAGGGTTTTGAGGCATGACTTCAGGCAACTTTGGTATGCCTCTGACAACTTTGGTGTGAAATGCATTGATGTCTGATTAATGTATCTAAACTGCTTTTGAGCAATAATCCTATAAATTGTGCCACTCATGAGTTATGATATGCCACTTTCGCCTGCTAATCAGGAGCACTGATTCGCCCAAATCCTCCAAGCATCCTGTCATGGAACGTACCTTTCACAGAACTGAGAATCCACAACCGGTATAAACATCTGGAGTCTTGTCGGAACCTACAGACGTGTTGCCGTAAAGGTGATGACATCGGTAAGACCGAGTTACAGAGTTGAGAATATAGAGCCCGGGCCTCCCTTATGGTGAATAGATATACTGACTCAGCCACTCAGGAGGCTAACTGTAAGGACTATTTGAAATAATTTTATTAGCACCATTGATTGGATGAGAACTATCATCCCCATACACTCCTGGTATCAATCAGCAGGCGGCTCTGAAAATCTTAGAACCATGAGTGGACACTAAAACACTAATGTTATTTATACTGTATGCCCTTATCCATGCCTTAAGGGCTAGACAGGGAGATGACTTACTGGTTTGTAAACGGCAACACATTCAGTCATAACTCTCGTGCTTCAAATTGTCAACAACAAGGATTTTGATTGGATATTGAATTCTGCTCCAACTAGATTTAAAGCATATAGTTCACCCATGTCTCTTAAATATAAAGTTAATAAGTGATTGCCCAAGGATATGTAATTAGACACTCATTGCATAAACAAAGATCATTTTTTTACAGATACTTGATTCATCTAAGGGGATAACAAACGTTATGTTGCACAGCGACCACTGCACCGCGTTCCAGCCATTGTCCTGTGGAGCGCTATCGTGCTGGCAGCCTCATAATTAATATCATAATACATCCCAGTGACCGCGGCGATGAGCGAGTTAATCGCGAAGGCTGCGGGCCTGAAATGGCTCCGTGCTTTCCGAATGGCTCCCAGCTTCCCCTCTTAATCTGTATTTTACGAGTGAGAAGCTTTGCATTATGCAAATCGTTGGATGGGAACAGGTGACATTTCTGCAGTGAGCACGGGCTGTGGCCCGGCGTGGTCCGGACCGCTGATTTGTACATTAGTAACTGTCAGCACTAGTGCCCAAGCCTTGATCTGCATAGGGGTAATTTCTTTTTTAATCTCCCCTCTTAAGGTGGAATCTTGTGCGTGTGTGTATGCGTGAGTGTGTGAGTGTGTGTGAGACTTTACGTGCATGTGGATGTTTAGCATACATGACGACGAGGAAAGGCCTCTCTTGTCACCTTGCTGTGTATTCCAGTGTAATTCACGAGGAACTGTTGCTTTGTGACACCTGTTAAATGATTTCAGTAAAATTATCAGCATGGAGTATATATTGCTACATATAGGCTTGAGACGACCAAGATAGAAAAATGTGCAAACTTTTTAAATCAGTACTCTGTTCAACTTTTCTAAGATGTTCTGTGACACAAGACTAGGAAGGATTTGTTTCAGAGCCCTTCAGAGAGAACTCCCTACAGACAGAAAGGAAGTATGATCTTAAAACACCAAGTTCATCTTTTCTAAAATTGATGGAACCAGGTTACTGAATCGATACATTTCCCTCAAAATACAAAATATTTGTAAAGGATGTACTGGACACTTCAAAGATGCAACAACCTAAATCACACTAGATTGATATTTAAATCCCAAAAACACAGCAATCATCTGTTTCATTTCTTCCAATATGCCTTAAACATTCTACATAACATTTCTTTGAAAAACAAATTGGTAATGAAGACATTTTCTCTTTGCATATAAAACTTTCATAACCGTCAGTATAGCTAGATCTGCTTAAGAAAAATTCAATGTTTTTGTTCAACCAAATGCAATAATGTGCAGTTTTGTGTCTTTAAAATATAATCAGTTCAGTGAAACGAGTACCAGTAAAATATCACATTTAACAAGCTTGGAACTAATTGTGTATAAAGTAAACATGCAGTAAGCATGTTTTTCCAACAGCGATTATCACTGGCTGTCTGATATCCAGCTGTGAATTAGCTGCATAGTATCTGATACACTTCCAACACAAGCTGTCTGAAGCTACATGCTAGACCCAAACAGCTGTTCCTGCTGTTACTCTACTCCAGCTCAATCCCTCTCCAAAATATAATTCTACATCCACAACAGAAAAATAATGCAATCAGTTGATTTCAATCATTGTTTTGAAATCTACATCTAAAAATATTGTTATGCAATTCATTTAAAGTGAATATGTACAGTAAAATGTAGAAGTGCTGAAATTAGTTTTTCTAGTTTTAAATAAAAAAATTGCCTTCTGTAAACACTTTTTCATTTGCTACCAAACGATTAATAAAAATGACTTAATAAAAAACAAATATGATATATGATATTCTCAAAAGCAAGAGCACAGCCCTTATACAATTATACCTTTATTGGTCAAGCCTCCCTATTCTTGTATTATTAGCTAGCAATTGTGTGATAAAATGGCTGACTGGGCAAGCACAGACGGTGTCAAACGCTTGTGATGTCATAAGAGTCAAAACTGTCTGTGATGTCTGGGCCAAAGAAGTGGTTTCATAACTGACCACAGCATCACTCGAGGGGGTGGAACTCACTAGTGACACCTCTGGCAATAATTTTCACCCCAGTACTCACTAGTGACCCCTCTGGTTGATCAGGCTACAATATTCTCCTTAAGCTCAGCACTCACTAGTGACACCTCTGGTTAGTGAGGCTGTAGTAATCTCCACCAGAACAGTGCTCATCAGCACCCCCTCTGGTCACTCAGGTGCAGTACCCTGCTTCACCTGGGGAAGCAGGACTATACTCTAGTAAAATACTCAAGTACAATAGCTGTGCCAGCTCAATGGGAGGTTTGCACAAGAAATTTTACTAAAAATTGTATTCCTTTCTTTGAGTATGTCCACCCCATGACCATCCTGTGTGTTTAAACACTGAGGTGGTATCATATGCCATGTGCTGTAACTCCTTATAGATTGCGCTGGTCACTGATTTTACAAAATTACAAAATTAATTGGTTAATTTTGTTATTTTTATCAATATTCTCAGTTTCTACTGAACTCCATATTCTCAGTTTCTTGATTCAGTTTTTCCTCTCTCTATGGTCTATATATGTATAATTTTTTTTTTTCATAGCATCATATTTAGGATTTCAGTTTAGAGCACTATTATCAACATCTCATCCTAGAGGACCAGCACAGTATCTGCAGGTTTTTGATGTGTTTCAGTACTTAATTAATCAATTCACGCTACAGATTGATTGGAACCCACACATCTTGTTTGCAACCCCTAAATTTGCTGTTGATTGGTAGGAAGCCAAAACAAAACCTATAGACATTGCAGTCCTTTGGGGCATTAGTTTGGCACCCCTGGTCTATAGAATACCCTGGTTAGAGAGCCATTGAGCTATTCCACTGTGATGGTACTTCTGTGAGTAGCTCAGGAGTGGCCAGCTCTTGCCCTGGAGAGTTATAGCGTGCGCTAGTTTTTGCTGCTGCCCAGCACTTAATTCATTAAATAGCACAGCTGATTACACAGTTTACACAGTTTACCCAGCTTACCCGGTTTGATGAAATAATGTCTGACCTAAGGTGAAAACTGTCACACCCTGTTACTCTCTAGGACCAAGGTTAACTACCCCATAGGTTAGCAGCATGGAGGTCTGGCCAGTGTCAGACCCTTCTGACCTGGGGACAGTTGTATAAATTCATCTTTACTGTTTATAAGCAACAGGTTAATTAGAGCCTGTTTAATGATATATGACACCCAGAGATGCTCATATATGCTGGCAGACATGGTTTGATGGGGACAATGTGCTAGAGGAGGTATCAAGTATTTCATTACCCATCTATTATCTCAGACCCATATGGTCTTCTGTATCACCTCCAGCCATTGTTTGTGAGGGCTATTGGTTTAAATGACAAATAAGCATGACTTTCCTTGTCAATGAAAATACACTTTGTATACTCTTAACATGTTTGAACATATAGCTAACTTGATCAAATCGTTGCAAAACAAAAGTAATACCATATATAGAAATATGTTGTATCCAAACCTAAAAGAGTAAAGCTGCTCCTTGCAGTTTGATTAGATTTTTCACTATTTTATTTATTTATTTTGAAAGCTTAAGAAAACAAATGTTTAAGTATTTCTGGTTGGATAATTAATTGGTCAATTTTAGAGATTTTTAAAAAAATAGCCTAGTCCCACTGCATTTCAAGTGTCTACTAATACCTTGAGTATTGATAGCACTATTACAAGCAAAACTATATGACATTAGTGACAGCATCCAAATATGTGTGCCTGTAACCCTGAAACGTTTAACTGCTTTTATTCACAGTAACATAATACTGTATTATTAGCAACTATATTATAATTCAACAGTGATAGCAGCACAACACCACAGTACCTAATTGAAGTATTATTACTTAGGGGTGCTACAAAGTAGCATAAAACTAAACTATAAGTATAATATGAAATAACACCAGCAACACATCAAAACCGGTATATAAATATATTATCACAGGGACAGTAATGGGACAAAATAATAAACTACGTGAGTTTTAAAACAATATCAGGAATTTATTCAGGGCAAGGAAAGTTATTTCAATCATTGTATGGCAAAAAAAAATGTAGCAATACCAAAAAACCAAAGAATAGGATGCTGCAAAAGAAAGCTCTCCGATGTGGCGTCTGCACGAGAAACTGAGAGGGGTGCCGTGGATTTGGCTCTGCCTGGTTCCACCTTAAACGAGCAGCTGCAAGATCAGGCTCCGATGCGCTAATGTTTTCAACCAATAAAGAACAAATCAGCAGCCAACTCCACTCATCTTATCATGCAGTCAAAACTGATGGTCAAAGTACTCATAAAGATCCCATTTAATCTCGCGCCTATCTATCACGCACGATGTCTTTATCCTCTTTGTGCAGCCGTAATATCAGCCCATTACCAAAGCAAAACAGATCTGGCGTGCATACAAGGCGAATGAAGTGCTCACTTTGATATGACAGCGTGATCAGTGAAAGTGGTAATCTGCAAGAATCAAAAAGATCTCAATTATTCCATAACAGTAATGTGGGGGAACAGCTCCGCGCAAGCACATCGGCCTTCATATATTGTGACATGCGTTGATATAACATCCTTGCCAATTTACGCTCTCCGTGCTTGACTAATCGCCGGCAGCTTTCAGCACCTCTAATCACGCCATCAGCAGAGAGAAAAGATGAGGAGGAGGGGCTGAGAGGGAGGAATCGAGGATGAAAGAAAGAAAGAGAAAGAGGTTCAATCGAGATCCAAATGAAAGGAGATTGGAATACTGTCCTCAATTCAAATTACATTTGTAAATGAGCCATAGTTCTTTATTCAGCGAGCATTAGTAAATCTGTCTTGTGGGCACGCAATACAGAAAGACATCGCTCCGGCTCTCTGTGGCTGAGACAATGGAAGACAATTCAGGCAGAATGACTTGAGAGGACATGCTTGAAAGAACCGGGCGATATTCCATAGGTGAGAGTGTGTATGGATTCCCTAGCCATTTCAGTAGCCCCCCGCCAACGGAACATAAACGATTTACGCGCCGCACAAGTGTAAATTCAATATAACGCTGTGGAAAAAAACGTCTGACTTTGAAAAAAGGAGACGCGAAAAAATCTAATACAACTATGACAACAAAACAGAACTGAGCAGGTGGACTCTGACAAAGGCCTTCTCGGTAAATACAAATCCATAATTGTACTTGGGTAAACCTTATCGCGTGAAACCAATACACGGGGAAAATAGCAAGCGTTTGTCTCGTGTAAAAGCCGCTGTGAAGAGCTGAACTGCACTTGCCTCGTACTACTGGCAAATATTTAGGGCCGCTTGTCACCCTGATAAGTCGTCCACTGAAAACAGTTGGGGGAAAAGGGAGTGTGGACGAGGCGTTCATAGAACGGTAAACATTTTTAACAGGGAAAACTTAAAACAAAACAAAAAAAAACTGATCAATAATAATAAGAAAAACATTCGCGTCAGCCATGGGAATTCACCATATGTAAATCATTCGTTAATTAACCCTGGCCACGTGATTGTCTGTTTGATTCTTTTAATTACTCGTTCAGCCCTGGGTTAGTCCCCTTCCACAACTGTTATTGAGCCAATTATCATAAATTTCCCTTGTAACAATTAACAATATTAGAGTGCAGCGCTGCATGTATTTTAAGTGTTATAATTAAGCCTGGCTCTTCTGTTAATTAGCCTATCTGACTCGGAGCTTTTTATGCGGCTCGTCTGCTCATTACCACTGCCATTTAATTCAATTAGCACCTTAATTAGAGGAACAGCCGTGTCCTGATGTCGCAGGCCTTGTCGGAGGAGCGCGGCGTGATTAGCAAAGACAAACACAGCGTGCAAATCATGGGCCGTTATGTTTGGGGGGCTGCCGAGATGGAGGGCACCGCAGACGGGCGAAGCCAGGAGCAGCACTGCCACCATCCTCTAGAGGGTTGGCACTAAGGGGGTGCGGTACATTGCGACTAAAACCATCTCTCTCTCACTGCTGCTCAGAGAACTTCATCCTGCTTGAATAAGAACCTAGAAATAAGTCCTAGATGGTCCATTGTATAAAATAAATATTTATCTTTTTCCCCCCACCATGCATGTCGAACATTTTTTTAATGTACACAGTTATTCTGAAACCCCTGAGCTTTTAGCAAGGGAGTTGCGACCACTTTAAAGGGATTTGAAAAGTTAAAAATGGTATTTAAACGAATTTTGAACTACTGTAAATGGTTTTTATCTTGTCAGCACAAGTTATACTACAAAACAGTGGTTTATGTGTTCGAGTGATGAATATTCTTTCAAATGCTAATTTAAATTTGATATTAACATATTTCCCAGCATGCACTTTGGCAAGCGTTTATCTTGGTTTTATATAGAGACGGTTGCTTCATGTAAGACGTTGCAATTCTGGGGCTAGGCGCACTCATACTAGACAGAAGTCACTTTCTTGGACCAGGAAAATATAGAACGACTGTGTAGAAAGGTGGATTTACTTAATCGACAACGGGACTCTGAGTTGCACAAAATAATTTCAAGTTAGTGTTTGTGAAAGACTTGCAACGCAATCTGTATTGCTTTTATTCACCAATTTAAATTACGAAAACTTTATATTTTTAAAAAATAAAATTAAAAGATGCCGTAAAAATGTAGCACAACCAAATTGAGAAAAGTACGGGAAAAGTCGAATAATGTTCTAAAAGGAAAAATTAAGGCATCCAATTTGAAACAATAAGTGAAAAGGCTTAGTTGTTTAATTGGCCAATACCCTTTATAGTACTTAAAACAGTTAATACCCTTGAGAACAAACATTAAGCCGTCATATAGTTGCTGCATGTGGTACAGGAGGCCGAATTGCTTCAACTATAATGACTCAAAGACTATAATTCACTATTTTGGTCAAATTTGAATTGAATCTTGGTTAAGGCAAATCAGTTGTATGCATGACCAAGGTACGTTAACTGGGTTGTATCAGTCAATACAGTATCAGGATCAAGATGTGAAGAAAGTTACGTGGAAAGTGAACAAAATTAATCTCCAACGTATCACAACAAAATTAAATACATAGATATTTGCATTTGCTCAGGCCTATGAGTGTGTGAGCGTGATGAAAGGATTCGCTATTTAATCGCTTTTTGAGATGTTAAGCAAAGAAAGTGTGTACCGTGAAAATTTTTCTACTGCAGTTGAGCATTTGGAGAAGTAGAGCGGAGAGGCCAGAGCAGGGGCCCTGTTTGGGCCGGTCGCTGCGGCGACGGGGGGGATGAGAGTGACACACGAGATTAACGCTGTGGGATTGCGGCGGAGGCAGCCCGCTCCCGCGTCCCGTCGGTCCTGATAAGGGGACCTGCTCGATGACATGGAAGGACAAACTCAATTAACTATAATGGAGAAGGGCCATTCGGCGCGCCGCTGACGGACGCGTATAAAATTCAGTTTTCTCGCGCGGGAAGAGATATTAAAAACCCAGTTGAAAAAAAGGACGAGGGAAACAACACGACCGCGTTGTCGACAAGCCGAATCAAAGGCTATCAATGAGTGATATCGTAATCTGTGGATTAAGTGGCGGTTGGGCACAGTTTAATTTGAAATGGAATACCAACCCTCTCCAAGCGAGTACAGCTGCAGCGCACAGCTTTATGGGGGCAGGCGGGAGAGGTCCCGTAGCAGCTCGGGGGGAAAGGGGGGCTCACTGGCTGCTACATGGGGAACTAAACCCCATCTTCTTTAAATAACGCAACGTTCCCTGAGGAGTGCCTAGACCAATTATATCTACGGGTGTTAAATGTGTCGCGGGGTAACAATTCCACCTTTAGTATTGATATAAATAGCTAGTATACAAGAAATTAACTGACCTATTTGTAATCATAATAATATAAAAATATAGATTCTTTTTGATTCAAACATTTTATTCCATATTAGGTGTCCAAATTTAGGTAATGTAAAACGTATTACATACATTTTTACCGGTATTTCTTCAACAATATCATATATGTGTATAATGTGCATATTGCAGCAGTGAAAGAACCAAGCTACTACTTATGTATATTGTCTTTACTTAGCCACACACTCAATCTAAAAGCCACCTACCTCAAGGTTAGTTCTATGGTGGCAAAAGGCTAAATGACTTTATAAAAGTCATGTAGTCTCACCCCTAGTTACTCAATTCACCACCTACCTAACAACACACAGATCCACACTGTAAAAACTAGAGCAGAGATGCACACAAACCACCTAAACTAATATTAAAATAATTATCACAGATCACATCAAAGTTATGGCACAAAGTACTACAAGCATATGTGTTACATAGATACACCTACTCTTGTGAGTACAGAGGATGAACAAAATAATGGAACCTTTTAAAAATACCATATGGAGATTCATTGACTTTGTCTTTAGAACAGCTTCAGTCCTTTTCGGAGTACTGTTATGCAATATTTTAAGCTATTTCTGATGGGATATTGGACCACTGTTTGTTCCTAAGAGATGGACTTGAGATGAGGCACTGTGGAAATAATCTACTCCGCAGTTTTCCAGAACTTTCCATAGAGATTCTAAATGTTTAAATCCTCCATATTTAACAGATGAGAACAGGCCATGTGGGGAGATGGCCTCCTTTGGCATTCTCAAACCCCTCTATAAGGAGGAAAAAGAGTAATAGGTTTAACAGACCATAATACTTTCATCCACTGCTTGTAAGTTTTGTGCCTGTTACACCAGGTTATGTGGTTATTGTGCACTGGCCTTGGTTACAAGGGGTTTTCAGATGGCGACGCTACCATAAATATCAGGATTGTGAATCTCACACTGTATAGGTTGTGTTGAGACAGGTCATAGAGGTGTAGATTCATTTCTGTGGTCATGTTTGAGTCAGTATGATATGCTGTAAAACTGAAGGTGTGTCAATTACACATACTGCATATACATATACACACACATGCATGTGTTTATTGTGTGTGTGTGTGTGTATATATATATATATATATATATATATATATATATATACATATAATAAAATTGTGTGTGTGTGTGTGTGTGTGTGTGTATTATTGCATTCATTACTATAATATACTGCATTACTATTCACAGATTTCCAGGTTTAACATGGACACCACAAAGCATTATTAAACTAAATATGAGATAACAGACACACTTTGCTAATCATTTAGTTTGTGGCTTGTTCAATAATAATTGCAAAAGGCTCATTAAAACATAAACACGGTGTGATAATAAATGTGTGTTAAAAATGTAATATGAGGTAAAGCATACAGTATATCTGTCCATCTGCATTACTGTAATACAAACAGAATGCGCTATTTTAACCTTATGTTGTAACATAACATTTTGAATTGTATCTTGTCTGTTTAAATCGTTAAACTCCTTTTCAGTCCAGCTAATTAGAGGTAAATGAAGCAGACCCAGCTGCCTAATTAACTCGTAATGAAACATCGTTTGGGCATCCCTCACCTACAGCAGGGTTCCCTCCGGCTGCTGGTGTATGCCTGTGTGGTCTCAGCTTACAGTGCTCAGCCTCTTCTCTGACTTTGCCCTGTGTCTCTTTGGTGTTTTTTGGTCACTGCAGCCCAACTTTGAGGTCTTTCTCAGGACAACGGTGGCATACCTGCATGGCTAATCATTGTGGTATGTCTATGGTACCTGCAGACTCTGGTCTTTGTAGTCCATATGTGTAGTGTCTGCCTGAGCCTACAGCCAGCCAATGTGTTCTATCACTGCAGTCTTTCTATGGTCTCTGTCATCTGCCTGATTAGTCTGTCCGTCTCCTGTCTTTGCGGTATGACTTCATTTCCAGTTTCGCGGGTCTGTCTATCTCAGTCTGCCTCACTCTGCCACTGGTCTTTGTGGTTCCTGTCTGTGTTCCCTCTCTCAGTAAGGCCCCCTTGACTGGTTAGTTTCACATCAGTGTGATTTTAAAACAAGAAAAAACATATCCTGAACACCAAGACCATTGAAAATAATGACAGAAGTCACCCAGGGTCTTAGATCTCTTACCCACTCTGTGGGCTGCAGAAGAATGTAAAGTGTTGGTATTATTTATTAGCTTGGTGTTCGCAGCTGTTTGATGTTTCAGATAAAAACAGCAATGTGGCACTTCAAAAAAAAAAAAAAACAATCTGCATCGGCTTTGCAGATGCATCAAAGTTTGGCTTTAATCTAGTCCTACATGCTAAATAAATGGTGTTTGTGTTGCGATTGGCTCCCTTTGTGCTGCTAGCATGTTAAATTTGAGAGGCGCAGAGTGGAGGTAGCACTCTAGAGGCGGGCCCCGGTCGCTGGGTGCGCATAGTCTATCACACACTGTTGGAGGGGGGTGGGTTGGGGGGGGGTGGAGCAGAAGGGGGGAGAGTCCATTACTGGCACTCTAAGGTGTTGGAGGTAATTTAGATTACACTGCAAGTTTAATTTAAAAATCTATCAACAAATGTGAGATGCAGCCTGGAACATTTTAACTTGCACCTTTATTTTACTGCCGCCTGATCGCTCTCTCTCTTTCTCTCTCTCTCTTCCTCTCCCTCCCTCTCTCTTCCTCTCTCTCTCTCTCTCCCCGCCTCTCAAATCCATGTAAAATGCGCCGGCCTTTTCTATGATTTAATTACAAACATAATAAGAAATAATGCTTTCATTATACAGTAATTCTATTTATTGTGGAGAGCCTTTTGCCAGGGGCTGCTTTATGCAGCGGGGAGGTAGCTTTCCGCTAATGTTGTCATTACCAGGCCGCCAGCAAGCAGCACTTTGCATTGTAAGTTTGTGTAGCAAGAAAAGTCATTATACAGGCCTTTGCAGATACAAACCTCCATTAAAATATACCATCCTGGAGTCAGTAAAGCAACCTGATACAATTTATAAAACACATTTGTGAATTAGGTGAGACGCATATCTCAAAAAGCCTCGGAGAGGTATAAGAAGAGAGATTGGGTACCTTTTAGTCATATATTGGGTCCAAAAAATGCTGAACTTGTGAGAAATGTTTCATTTTCCCTCGTATGGAGGCATATCGCGGCACAGTCTAAAACTTGAAAATCAGACCAGATATCAAAAGCATGTTTGAGTAGATGTTTGTTTCTTAAATTGAATTTTTAAAAATGCTGTGAACAGTAAACGCAGTTTAATCTCCGTCATAATCTCCGTGCATTCTCAGTCGTAATGGCAGCCTGTATTAGTAAAAGCCGGCCCAGGTTTCCACCAGCAGTCAGGAAGTCATATTATAAAGCTGGAATGGAAATATATTTTTTAAATAATCTCCAGCCCTGTAGACCTGGGATGCTGTATTTATCATGAATGTCTGAAAAGTTAGTGAGGTTTGATGAGTGGTGCTAAAAACCTACACGGCTGCCAAGAAAAAGCAAAAGGGACTGACCATAAATCTGCCATGATAAAACTTTTCAGTCCCTCTCGTTCAAGAAAGACAAACTGTAAACTGCAAATAATTAATAAAAGGCGCCTTGTTAAAATGACACCACAGACAGTGTAGAAATACACACTCAGGGAAAGTGTTATATACATATCCTAGGCTTATTTTATGCACCTGTATCATTAGCTGAAATATTAATGACGGTTTATATTCTAATTGTGTACTAATCTTTTCTTTCCATGCTGGACTCGGACCAGCCATGTCTCTGCTTAGTGTAGAAATTCCTCTGCTCTCTCGGAGGTGAGCCATCTGGCAGTTAACTGCTTGTATAATTTCTCACATTAATTAATTTGTATAATAGCCAAGTTAATGAGGAGTTGTAAATGGGGACTTGGCTCTGCTTTATACCTCTATTTTTAAATGCTTAAATAAGGTGCTCTAGCACCAAGGAAGTCACTTTTTGAAGGCCGCATTGTCTCAACTGGACGGCGGGCGCTGCGCTAAACGAAATCGATTACCAGATCCAACCCGGCCGGTACCAGCCGGGTTGGATCTGGGCCAGCGGGTCTCGGGCGCTAGGGTGGTTTTCCAAAAAAAAGGAGAATTTGTGCAGGAGGGGAAATAATAAAGAACAGCGTGGAAGTCAGGCTGTTTATTGCCCCTGTGGAGAGGAGGGGGAAAATACCCGAAGGGAAGAAAAGCACCTGCGCTGGTTCGTACGGATGGCATTTGAGTGATGAGGAGGCCAGCTTTGTCGGACAGCTTTAAGGCAGTCAACCCTCCGAGATTCATATTGGCATAAGCCTTTCTCATTATATGCATATAATTACCTCTCTTAGACTGTAAGTATGAGCAATTGTCTATTTGATAGGGGCGATCGCTGTCTGCTCATCGTGCATATAGATAGATGGAATAACCTGGGTGTGCAAAGACCCCACCCTCGCACACGTTGTCCCTAGTTTAGGGACAATGTAAGGGCCACGGGGCCCCGCCATGGGGCCGACAGGCCCCTGCACCCCCCCCAGCACCCACCCAAACAAATCAGCCACATTATTGACACCCCCAAAGGGGTGATAAAAAAACAGGAGGGGGGGGGCGACTGTCAAAAGGCCTAAACAATAGACTAGGCTTGTAAGTATCCTGCTTGTATCAGCTGATAGATGGTCCGCTCCTAAAAGGACTTATCTTCTTAGGACTTGCAGCATGAGAAATGGCGTCATTTGTAGTGTTTGCCTGGCTGGACGAGTCAGGCCGGATCCATTTAAAAGATAGTGAGATACTGTCGACAGCAATAGACAGGGTAATTGCAGAGCCACTACCGTGGTATAAATTACATCACTCCAAGTGGCAGAGAGGGTCGAGGAGAGCAAAAAAATTCTGACAATTCACTCCTCCCCGCTGCCCCCGCGAACGCTTATCACCGCTCAGCAGGGAAAAAAAGAGGCAGGCGAAAAAAAATTAAGTATTGATCAAATTAACAGTTTTTACCAATCCTTTTAAGAGGTGCTGGGGGGGGTGGGGGTGGGGAGGGAAGAGGTGGGGGTGCAGGCAGGGGGAGATGGAGAGGAGGGGTATTAAACAATTAAATTTCTGAGACAATAGGGGGTTACTTGATAACACTTACCCTCAAGAGGCAAAGACATCTTGGCATCAGCCTGCAGGAGCCCTAACCCAAACCTGCCTGTGGGAGTCTATGGTGGGGCAGAGCTGGGGTTAAGGAGGTTATACTCCTGGTTTTATTCCAGTGTTACCTTATTCAGTAATTGTCTAGGAACCAATCAACCATTATACTAATCATTGCTTGTTTTTCATATTCAACTCTATTTGTTTGTGTCAAAGTCATATGCTGCAAGTTGTATTATCTATAAATAAAGTTGTATGAAATTTATTATACACTTACTGATATTGCAAACACCAATTTGTGTTTTTTCTTTGCTGGGCATTTCTAAATGTAATGGAAGACGTTGGATAGGATTTCAGTGATCTCAATGCTAAACATTAAAATAGGGTGCATGTATGTGTTAAATGTAATTTTATTGCACATAATATTATAATGTTTTGTTGGTGATTTTTGACTAGTATCCCTGATGGCTTCCTATGCATAATTTTGGTTTTTTATTTACTTATTTTTAAATGTAGCCCATTGTTTCATGTTTTTTGGATTCTGCATATGTAAATTGTTTTTGGTCCGTTCTCTGCCTCGTCCTCGCTGGAATCAAACTCAAAAGCACACTTGCGTCTGACCTTACAGGAAGACAGATCAGACTTATTAGGTTATTATTTCCACGGCCCATAAAATATTAATAAATTAAACCCCACAATTAATCGTCAAACCATAAATCTGCACGTTCCAATATATGTTTTTATATGTGCCTTGATGAGTTTTTTTGCATGCTTGTCCCGAGCCCCGCATCTTTCACTTAAGTGAAGGGGAATAACATTTCTATCCCTGAAAATTTGGGTCTGTCATCACCTCAGAGAGGGGGGTTTATCTGGACGGGTGATCCCACTGAAACGGTTATCTGCATGGGACGTTTATGCATCGCCGACCTCATTTCCATCTTGCGTATTTTCGAGGTGATGGCTGCGTTCACTCAGGCCGGGATTGTTAAATCAATGGAGTACAGTGTAACCTTCCCAGTGGAGACAAGTGACACATTATGAAAAATTAACAATGACGTCCATGTATAATACCAGAGATGATCTGGTATGAGATGGTTATTAAAGGGTTTTTAAACAGGGAGATATTTAACCATCTACAAGAGCAATGATATTACTATGGATAAAAGTAAGGTATGGCACCGTTGACTACCTTTGCTAACGCCATGCTAGGTAACAGTTTTACATGTACAACGGCTTTTAGCCAGAAGTTGCTTGCAAACCATTGTCAGTTTTTTGGAAGCTTGCGGTGATCGTTGAATCTGTGGCATCTCTCCTTATATAAACTGACCAGAGTCTAAAACATGAGCATAATCATTATTATTTTGTGAATAACATTTAAATCATTTACAGTTTTGGATAAAATTTGTTGTGCCCACTTTTTTGACCGAAAACTTTCCCTAAAGTAAGCTTTTATGAACTTCCCTCACTGTCTTCTTACAACTTCTACCCAAGTCAGGCAATTCTTGGGAAACTGCTCTCCCATAAACCATTGCAAAACAGGCTAACATTTTTGGTAGTGAGCAACATATCTCCACTGGAGTGTCTGTGGTAACATGACAAAAGCAAGGGGCCATGGCAGGTGCTAATCTGCTCATATCTCCAGTCTTCATTCTCCACGGTTGTGCTCTCTGAGAACACTTTTGTCCATACTAGCTGCATTTCCTGTTTTTGTAAATATATGTTATGTTGTAACTACTAGTGCCTAATTTGTGCACTTTATATATAGTAGCTGTTTCAAAGTGCCAGGTACTTTATGCAGATGTGAAATTACCACACCGAGAAAGATAACATCCAGCTGAGGCCTTTGTCCTTTATTTCACAATCAGCCATCCACCTCCATGTGCAGTTCACACACTGTCATCTCCCATATACATACGCCAGTGTGACCTCATTTCCTGCTACCTGTAAGTTTCTGCTAACCTGACAAAATGCACTTCCCTTCGGAGAGTAATATCAGCTCAGATAAAGTCAGATTCAAAAGCTCAGAGTCAAATCCTACAGCTACAAGCACGCCATAAAATTTTGCAATATAGTTATGTATTAATCAATATCAAGTTATCACATGAATATTAATCTATTCAGTAATATTAAATTAGACACATAATAAAGACACACAGATAATAAATATGCATTTTGTTTATGGTGGTAGAATTTGCTGAGGCTGCAAAAAAAGCATACTCGCGTTTATACCTTTTTAAATGATCAGATAGGAGCCTCTGGGAACAATCTTAATTGATTCAGACCATTTTTTCTTTGGGCGAACCAGATTGCTTCAGCTATAGGTACGTGAAATGGATCATGTGTGTACACATGCATATTAGACTGAAACTCTGGAAATACCTTTAAACAGACAAAGCCTACATTTACACATCAGACTTATAAAAGGGGGACAGCAATGACGTGGCATGATAAATCTTAACTATAATCTACTGATCATTTTTTTTTTACAGAACAACCTGACGCGCCCTTTAAGTGTCTTTTAGCTAATACAAATCACGTAGATACTGTAATGTGAAGGAGTGTGAGGCCCCGGAGGTATCTCACAAAACATATAATTCCATAGCAACTCATCAGTCACTTCCTGCCAGTTTACATGTAAATATACAGCAGGCTTCACCTGCTCTGAGACGCATTATCTCTCTGCGGCAGCGTTGGGCTGAAGAACGCCAGAAGGGACCGAACATAGATAACATCGTGCTTTAGAAGTTAACGTAATTATGTTCGATATAAAGTGTGGGGACCTGATTTGTGCCTGTCTTAGGTAGCATATTCTAATAAAGCTGCAGTCCCAGGGAGAAAACGGCAGGGGCTGAATGATCTGCGTCACGGATGCCATCCCCCCATCACCAGCTAACCCCAACCCCCCTGAGATGAGGCGGAATTGCTGGTACATTTCATCCCTCTCTACTGTTTTCCCCCCCTTTTCCCCAAGCCAAACATTTCTCAGACCAGATTTTTCTAACCTCTGCTGTTTCTTCCGAGATTGGATGCTCCTTCTTCCCTGCTTAATTCGTCTTTTAAAAATCTCAGATATACGCTGCAGGAGGTCTATCTCCTGCGTCCGGACAGCACATTTTAATTCCGCGACACCTCTTAGTGATGGCTTCAATTTCCAGGGCTTTTGATAAAATCGCGCTCTCTCTCCCCCTGTGCATTGGGATTGAGCACCCTGCTTTGGGAGTGGTTTAATGAACTGCCATAGTTTCGCTGCCTTGTGTCTGACATAACCTCGCTCACAAGTGCAATAAACGCACAGTGATAAATGCGTGGCTGGCCATTGTAAAAAATATAGTTGTAATTGGGTTAATATGCTTTAAAATACTGTCCATTCATTACCCAGGGTTAGACTTTCATATGACTTATTCAGGTGAGTCAGCTGCGCTACAAGGTACCCGTGTTTTATTATTTCGTTACGGAAGATTCCGGAAAGATTCCGAGGCACCCGAGGGCTCCTTTATGGAGAGTGCAGGAACATGTGTAAATTAGCTGATGTCTGGAAAGAGATAAGAGGTGACGTCTAAATCAAAGCTCAGACTTACAATGTGTTTGTGTAAAATCTGCCTCTGGATCTGCAGAAGCCTGCCAGATGAGGAGGCACTTTGTAAATAATAGTGACTATCGTGTTGTTTTTGCCTTTGTCTGCACTTAAAATGGTGTCTCCTCCAGAGGTAACCGAGGCCTTGTACTGATAATAGTTTTAATACCAGCAGCTAATGATGATCACAGTCATGATACTTTGGTTATTAAAACAGGATGGGACACTAATATCGGGAGGGATTTATATTATGAGTACAATTATGTGAGTCTATGTTGTATCAGTTGTAGAAAAATACATTATGAAGTGTTAGCTAAAAAATTAGTATTACAAATGCTTACACTATATTCTTCTTAATATGACTGATACTGTGCCCTATTTCTACCACATTCACATGGTCTCATTAAATTTTCGATGACTGTTGAAAAATCAATGTTTAAATTAAACGAGATCCTAAAATTAAAGGTTCTACTTTTTAGAAACTTAGTTCATAATTCAACGAGTTTGTAATGTCAATCTGCTTTTAATCTTTGTGGGTGCAATCTCAGTATTACTTTTGTGAATGGTCTTAGGTTGATTGCAATATACAGGCATAAACGTTGCCAGTCTGCTGAAACAGCGGCAGTGAAGTAAAATGATGCCATGATGGCAGCGAGATGAAATTAGGGCAGTCTTCACAGGTGAGGGCCTGAATCTCAGAGCACAAGAATTCCATATTTGCAGAAGGTGCCTGGTCAGGCTGCCTCCCTCTTCTGTGTTGTCTCCTTCTCTCCTGCACTGATGATAAATGTAGCAATGCCCATCAGTACCCTCTGAGATCCACAGATATCTCACAGATAAAGACTCGCTGGAATTGGAAAAGATGATGAGCAGCAGGCCGCAGAAAGCGAAACGCTCTCTCCCCCAGGTGAACAAAATTCACTGTTTGTCGTGGTCGAGTGGACCTCTCTCAGTGGAGATACACTTGTAATGACAGCACATACGTACCACACTGAAGAATCATTCAGAATTCCAGACTTACTGATAGAGTATGAAAAGATTTTTATTTAATGTCAGCTTTACCCTTTGCATTTTAAACATTGGAGAGTTTTTCAGGCACACCTTGGCTCCATGGCCATGGTGTCTGTATATTGCAGACTTTGAAGTGAACACAAAGTGAAAAAAGATGAGAGTTCTAATAATATGCTGCTATCTTTGTGTCATACCCAGACCCACCAGAGGGGGCGCCCAGGTGCCTGGGCTCCAGCACAATGCCGGGCATTGTACAGCAGGGTTTCGCTCAACAAAGCAATGTGAATGGAAGCTGAGGCTCTTAATTTGCAAGCACACCCTATTTCTTTGTTTTCAAATCCAATGCCAGCTGCAGCTGGGATCCTGATTGGTGACAATGTGGTCTTGGAGGGGAAGTTTCATTGTGTCATCTGCATGGCCCAGTGGTGAATTCTGCAGTGGATCAGCCTCCTGCCTTAGGCCTGCACTCGCTGTGTCCATCCACCACCACAGTAACCATACAGCTTTGGTGGTGGATGAAAAGAAGCAGCACTGGAAAAAATACTAAGCTAATGAAAGGTAATATGCTGCATAATAGTTCAAATAACTGCAAATAACCCCTTCTCAAAGCAGCTTGCAGTGAAAGGTGGAAGCTTACCTCAACCACAAATGCATTGCACCCACCTGGATAATACGTGGCAGTAATTTTGTCGCAGAATGTCTAACATTTCTGTTTAAGTAAAGAGCATCATTAAAGTAGTTGTATTTGGGAGCTATTAGGTGATCAGACTGACAAAGCTGGGCTGGAAATTAAGCCAGGACACCATGTAAACTCTTTGCAACAACTGCAAATATATCAATGTACTGGCTCACCCAAAATACAGATCCTCCTACAGTACAGTGTCCACATCAAGCCACTGTCATTTAACTTTGTTTCAGTAGGGAGAACCACACCCTTTGTTTTCCCAAGTATTGTCCAGGACCAGCCCTGCCAAGCCTCAGCCATAAGCCTCAGAAAGTCACAGGATGGTTCAAACTGGGCCAATATCATTAAGACTGGACATACATAAGACATAGACATAAATTCTTTAATGTGAGTGTTAGCTCAAAGATGTTCAGATCTAGACATTTTTCCATGACAAGGAAAAATATCAGCTGAATATTGAAAACATTGTTTGTACATCGAATTATTATTGTTCCCAGGAGTAGGTTTCTAATTGTGCCCTAAAATTTTGAAACTTCTGCAGATGTGTTTTCCATTGGTCTTTCATTATCACATTTGTCCTTTGGTAAAATGTCACACCAAAAAACAAGTCTTGGCACCATTGCTAAATAATACTATTTGGAACACCTAACTAGATAGCTAAAGTTCGTAACTCAGGGTTTGCTGGTTTAAGTTTCACCCACTCTGTCCTTGCAATGTGTTTCTGCTTCATGAAATGTTGTAAATCTATCCACCTTTACTTGTAACAGTGCCTCTATGTGAGCATACGCCACCTACTGCATTGGGGTGGCATACACAGGCAAAGTATTTTTCCAGTGTTCGCCAGACGTATGCTGAGGTTTTAGAAAGCAACATAGGTAACCACAAACAAGAATGAAAAGAAACCAGTCATCAGGTTATGTTCATCACCACCAATCCAAAAAAGCAAGCCTTAAACTAAAACAAATCATACTGTCTATTGTCAAAAATGTTTGAAATAATCCTTTGCCATAATTCACAAGAGCAGGGGGAAAGTGTATTTATTTATTTTTACAGAATGATACATTGAAATAATGGCAGGCTACCTACCTAGCCCTTCATTGGGTCATTTAATGAATGAAGAAGCTGACTGCTGCTGGCTCCCAGTAAGGGATCCTCATTAGCCTGTGATTCCCAGAGTTTTATCCTTATATCTAATATTGAATATTGATAGCATATGCACTTCCCTGCAGTGCCAAGTGGCTGGCTTTGCTGCTATAAAGCACTACTCGGGGAGAAAAACCATGGTGAACTGCCAACCTTTAAGTAAAATATGAGAGATTTCATGTCATGACATATTTTATATTTTCTGGCCATGACCAACTTCATTTCACAAAAAGTTTGGTGTGCCACCATTCCAAAAAAATAATACATCCACCTAAATTTTTATTTTTCCACAACTTTCAGGTTCTCCAAAATATGCTAACATTACTTTATTTGGGCATTTTTTGTTTTGGAGAGTGAAAGACAAATAGTATTGTTTTTACTTTATTTTTTTGCAGTTATCAACTACCAGTATACATATGCACATAAGTTTGCCAGTGTTAGTTGACAGAAAATCTCTCTTCTGGTTTGGTTTTTGGTAACTACAAAATGAGAGTAGCCACTTGAAAGACAAGGCAACAATTGTAAAAGAACAGAACAGAAAACAAATAATTCGGGACCATCCCAAGGGCTTCAAATGTTTGAGGTGCTTCTGTGATTATTTATTTATTTATTTATTTCTTTTTGCTTTGTAGAAAATATAGTTGTTTCATTACCTTTAAAAATGGCTGACAGGACCCAACAGCTAGTTAATACCATTCCTGATGCAAAACAACCTCCATTACATAAACACAAAGATACAGGGTTCAAGTACCTGAACATTTTATAAGAACTAAACTACATCCACAGCCAGACAGGATTATGCACCTTCTCTGTTTTCCCCATATTTGCCATTGGAAATTATTTAAACAAAGTGTATTTAAATCTATCTAAGAGTTTTTCATAAATTCCTCTCCCATGAATAAAACTGAAACCTGACACGTGGACTCTTTTTTTAGGCCGGCAGAGATGACTGAAAACAAATTGATATGTTCTGACTGCTGTGGCAGCAGACAGCAAAAGGTGGAGAAATCACTTTCCTGGTGCAAAAACCCAGTCAATTCTTTCTGTAACGCCGTTTGATATCTTCTTGTTTATTTTGCTGGTGGCAGGTGACACTTTGGAGAGGGGTTCTGTTAAGAGATACTGCCAGTGTGCCTCCCGGGTTACATGTCATTCGAGAAAGGGTGATGACTCATTTATACTTCCATCTCACCGCGCTCGTGCGGAGAGCGTCAGGGGCAGGGTCCTTCAGAAGAGGAGGGTGGAGCCCTCAGACACTGCCCCGCAATGAAATAATGTTTTAACGACAGAGTACTCAGGAGTCCTGTGATTACTCACCAATTTCCTGTTTATATATAAATAAATAAATACTAAATATGAGTAAATATACATTTTATATCAATGCTTTAGTAACACGATTCTCTTGCCATGCCAATAAAGCACATAATATAAGTAAATATCAGGAAAATATGTTTCCCACAAAAATACAAGCACCCTGAAAAAACATACCTTAAAAAAACGAAAAGCTCAGTTCCAAAGACTAAGCGCTTTTATATGTCCCATATTCCACTGCAGTGGGACTTAGCGTAAAGGTAACATAGCGTCCCACTGGTCATGTAAATACAGTACAGAGCTCGCCATTTGCATTCTTAACAGAAAGACTAGGGAGCAGGAGGATATCGCATGATCCTGTACTTTTTGTATGGCGCTGCGTGTTGGCTAAAAAATAGAACAGAGGGAAGTGCTGCAATAGCACTGGCTGTGTCCCTGTCCATGTTTGAGTTTAGCTACGAAAAAAAGCTGCAATGAACTGAAAGCCGGAGACAGCTGTGACTTAGCTGTCCTTGTAATAAAATTACTGAACAAAGGAGAGGATGTTACTTCTTCAACTAGTCTACTCTCAGTCTCCATTCTCTGCTTCCATTTTATGAATATTTCTTCAAGTAAAATCAATATATGCTTGACTTGAGTGGGTTTTTAGTGCTTCATTTTAAATGGTCCTTACTGTGACAGCAAGCAGCCCCACAAGCATATGTGACTAGGACCTTAGAGATGGTTTGGAACCCAGCAAATTCAGTCAACTTCAAACAGCAGGTTTAAGACGACCTTTAATCTAGTTGGTTTAGGCGACTTAATTCTATGCATTGTTTTGGGAGATGTCAACTGCATTTTGATGTCACTCTGAATTGCAAAATTCAGATTTTATTATTAGTCTTTGTCATTATGTTTAGTTACATGGCTTATAATTTAAAATAAAAATAAATGAATATATTTACCATAAAAAAAATCAAAATGTTTATTTGATTCGATTGTAATAAAGACAAATCATATTTAATGTATATGATTCAATTTCTTTGAATTATTCATTTCTAAATGAGCGTAAGAAGCACTTTTTGTATCATTAAATGTATATATGGAGTAATTAGGTGGAAATGCAGGTAAAATAAACTCCAAGAATAATCCATAGAGCCTGTGGAGGATGAGGAGGAGGCAGAGGAATGATGCTTTCCCCTCTCTGTCATTGTATGATGTGGTTTCAAATGTCCAAGTAATAGATTAACTGTGGACAGAAATAAAAACCACCCAGATTCTAAACATTACCATTGCATTAGACTGCTTTTTAAACATGGGAACGTCATGCTCGACAGAGAAATGAAATCTCTTTCCCAGCAACCTTTACAGCGTAGCGTGTCCCCAAGTGATGGCGACGCGGGTGGGGGAGGGGCAGCGATGGCCGCATTCATTTGTACCGAGAGCGAATATTCCTGACAACTTTATAAAGTGCCAGGGTGAGGGGTTATTCACTTAGAGCCACGGTCGGCTGTAATTTAAAACAACGAGCCGTCGGATTTGTGCCTTTTTTTCCCGCTCTCCCGCCACGCACTCCCTGGGTGAAAGTTTTCCAGCAGGGCATTACACACAAGAGCAGGCAGCAGATTGCAGGAGATTACGCCGACATCCTGGGCCAGTCCTGCCGCAGCAATATCTCCATGTTCGCAGTCATGGCCTGCCACCCCTGCTGACCAGCTGGGACGCCCCAGCGCCGCGCCCGCGCGCCTCAATCAACCGCAAGCGTTATAAATACTGACCTCCATAAAAAAGTACAATGTAATGACGACTTAAACAAACGCAATTCATCACCCTCTGGGTGCACACATCACACGGACCCCCCCCCCCCACCCCCAATGCCCCCCGGGCTGCTGTTCAAGCGCTGCTCTGCCGGCCAGTCCATGGCTTTGACCCCCCCTGCCCCCATCCCTACCAGAGAGCTGGCTTTCCACACACAGCTAATTCAGCCCATCTTCGAGGGGGAAGCACAGGGCTGGGGAAACTCCAGCAGCTTTAAGGTGTGGATAAGAGGGGTACTGTGCATTGAACCGCCAATGTGTCCCTTCCTCCATTTTGCTTCCCCATCAGTAAAGTTTCTTACTCATCAGATACGACAGGGTGTTGACCCGCCGCTAGCTGATTTGGAGAGTATGTGAAGACATCTGGAAAATGCTGTAAGACTTAGTGATGAAGGTAAAAAAAAGGGCAGACCTGCCTCACTAAATAACTTAGTCCCTTATTTTTCTATCAGATTAGTGATGTAAGACTTCACTGAATTAGTTGTAATAGAAACACTCCTTCATTTGCTTATATAACTTAACAGTGTAGCTTTATCACATCTGCAATATGTGCCAGATATGTTAAAAAGGGCAATTCGGCTTAACCCAATTTTCACCCAGATTTTAAAATTTTATGCTTCAGAAAGTGGTATGTTTGACATAACTCTTGAATTTTGGCAAATGTTACCCTCGCATGGTGAAATTCATGATGCTGGACATAACACAACGGAGCCTGGTGCTCTCGCATAACTGCCTCCAGCATTAACACTCTTATGTAACTGCTGGCACATTGCCAGGCTGTCCTACTCAATTACAAATCAACATTAACATTTACACGAGGGTGTTTATGCTTAAGGCAGTTAATTAAATTGCACTCATAAAAATAATCAGATCAAATTAATACAAATAATATAGCATAATTCATGTTTCACAAATGAGACAATTAGTAATTGCAGTTACAGGCTGAGCACTGAGATGCTGCAATTCCAGTGTTCTAATCTATTCACACTTTGTAAATGTATTTTGGAAAAGACAAACAAAAACTGAACTGTATTTAATTTGCAAGTTTGCACATATATGCACCATATCCTGACTACAGTTTGTTTATCCTGGTGATGAGAAATCTGTGGAAAGTGCATTAGCATAGCCAGAATACTGAGGCATATAAATAAGGATATGTGCCGGCCAGTGAAAACAACTGTGATACATTTTATTACAGCTGTTTTCACTGGCCTGCACATGCTCCCTTCACTGAGTAACAGGTAGCCTACAAACAGGTTATTATGATGAGGTGTGAAAAACATCATACACAAAATACCCACAGCAAGCAGCGCTTTAAGCTACTAGCAGTCAGTTTCTCAGTTGTTCAATCATTCTGCTTGAGTATTCAACAATTCACAGAATGCACACTGCACCAGAGGCCTAGCTCATGACCAAAATTGCATGACGGAAAACAAATGGGATATGGAAGATGCCAATAAACTCATTATCCTGAATAAGAACTTGTAATAGCACTGTAGAACACAAGAACTGCCATGTTGGTCAAAAATACTCTTTTCATTTTTCAAATGCATATAATTCCACTAAAATACTGTACAAACCATAGAGAACCCTGGTCAGGATTACCCAAATTATATGTTCTGTTCTGTTTACCCGTTGTACACCCTGTGCCAGCCAGAAGCAGATGGGCTCCCCCTCTGAGCCAGGTTCTGCTGAAAGCTTCTCTTTGTTTGTCAGGGTTTGTGAGTTTTTTCTTGCCACTGTTGCCTTGGCTTGCTCTGAGGGGGTTCCAGGCCAGGAATCAATTGTAAAGCTGCTTTGTGACAACTTGTTGTAAAAAGCGGTATACAAATAAAATTGAATTGAATCGAAATTATATGTAATTTATTGTCTTAAAAGGATTAGAAAGTTAATTGCAAACCTATACAAATCTCCAAAAGGATTTATGCAACCATAACGATCTACTGTACTCACCGTTAAAAATATTTTGCCTGTGGTTTATATTTGTATTTTGCATTGCCCAGAAATAAAAATAACAGTAATCATAATTATGAGCTAATGGTCAATTATAATAGTCTGATTTCATAACTTCACCCCAGCCAAATTTTGGTTTGGAGCATCCTTTTGCCTGGTGCTATTGATTCTGTTCATACAGCAGTGAGCAAACAAAATCCACAGAGGAGACCAGCTCACAGTGAGGAGGAGTTGATTCACAGTAAAACCTGTGACTTGATAGAGTAAGGAAGAGGAGTGACAGATCGCTGGGATCGAACAGAACATTAGATTGGATACGAAGAAGAGGGTGGACAACATGTAACCGAGTGCATTTCTTCAGTACAGTACAGTCAAGGAAGAGTAAAAATTATCTTGCTAAAAGCTACTTGCATAAATACAATTTATTATTTATTAATTTCGTAAATAAATTTAACAGAATACATTTCATTTAAAAAAAGTAAAATTCTTTACTACCCACCTCTGGGTACAGACATGAATGTCATCTAATCCCAGTACATGAACAATATCTGTTTACAAATAGATAGCTACAGTGTATGCATTTTTATGACACGGTTACCCAGCTAGTAGCCACAGCTAGTGCAATTCACTTCACTACAAATAATTACCTAACTAGCTACTCTAGGGTGACCAGACCTGTTCAATGGAGGGTTCTGATCTTGGAAGGCACATAAATAGTTAAAAATGCAAATCCCTGGTTGAGGTAGGTTGGGATGGGGGTTGATGTTGGGGGAGCAGAATTTTAAGCTGAAACCAATGCTAAATTAACAGGCTTGGCGCAGGCCCTGCCTATGCAGGTGAATGAGACGAAGAATGAGCCAGCCCCCAGGTCACCGCTGTGAGAGCAGCCAAGTTTGACACTGACCAGGCCTTTGTTTAACAGACCGTTACACTGGTCCAGATGAGAATGATGAAGGTGTGACCTCCTTTCGGTGAAGGATCAGAGAGATTGAATCTGTGATAGGTTGCCAACACTGAAAAAAGAACCCCTCAGCGATGCTTCAGCAAAGGTACCCACAGTAGTGCTGTTCTCAGAAAACTGACCTGGAGTCTGGCTTCACAGTTCCTGTTTGACAGTTCCTCGGTAGAGATCGCTTGAAATCTGTTTGCTCCTCTGGAAATGTCAATTAATGTTTCAAAAGAGAATCCTGCATCCATTCAGAGGTCCTGTAAGAGTGGGTGTGTAACTGCCTGACAGATGCCAACTAATGCTTTTCAATGTGACGCGATGAAAGACTCAACACCACTGGGTGACAGATGACTGTCACTGGGTGAGTGACACAGGAGAGCATATAATCTGTGGTAATACCTTAGGTCACCTTGTCAGTTAACACTGTGACTGGGGAAAAAGTCAGGGTAATCTTTAATACATCAAAATATTTTCTATTATTTTACTAATAGCAACAATGACCAATAACCACAGTGAACTGTGGGAGTGGTTTCAAGTCATTGATGTCACATAACATATTTCCATAATTTTTGTATTGTGTCTCTTTGGGTCATTGCAGCTCCACCTGTACTCAAACCACAAATAACGTATCCTCCTGTTTTAGGCTATTTTACACATTATAACCCATAATATTACATTTCTCATGGATGACTACTGGGGGTCTATCGCAGTTAATGCATTACAACACAATTTTTAAAATTTTTTTAACAGGTTAATATTAAGGTAGAGGACAATAAAAGCAAACACTTTCATTTGACTGAAATATTTTAGATGTCTGAGTTGGTAGTAGGTGACCTGGCCAAGTAAAAGAAAACACATATTGAAATATTAGCCATTATGTGAACCTGCTGTTGCTAAGGGGAGCTAGCTTGATAGTTCAGTGATTAGTTTTTTATATCTGACTAGCTGTTCCTAAATTCTGTTTGACTACAGTAAAGAGGGGACAGCAGCAACACTTCAGCGCTGGGTTTAAGCATCTTGCTCCTGAGAAACAGTGCTGAAACAGCGCTCGCCACTACATATTATTGTGCAGTAGCAAAAGTCCTGCGAAACACAAACAATAGGCTATAACCCATTCATAAATTAGTTTTTATGTTTGACCAATGGTCATTCAATGTTTTCATTTTACGGTGGCATTATCAATTTGTCTCAGTAACCAGTAGAACCAGTATCTTTGATTTTTCTAAATTCAGCAGCTCAAAATGTTTCAGCAATTATACTTTATTTAAATTAATTTGATTACTTGAGCAAGACTAGGGGGAAAAATGACTCATTGAATGTCTGATGGGTAATATTCCTGGCAAAAGAAAACTGTAGTACAGTAAACTGTACAGGATGATTACAAGTGAAACTAAATGATGCCTTTATTGTTCAAGATGATATGTATGAGTTTAGTTAGCTTGTTATCTATAGAAATTATTCACTAGAACACAAGAGCTGTTTTGCTATTATTGGCATAACATTATTGATAAAGAATTGTCTGCACTGTTTAGGTTTTGCACTTTACAGTGCCAGTAATCCCAGGAAGACTGACAGCATTCTTTTTGGTAAGCTATTTTTTGGTGTTGTATATTTTGGTTAAACTTACAAAATATACAACACCATATCAAACAAATTTACTACCTAAAAAGACCAAAACCTAGCCTGTTTTGAGTTTTACTCTTGCTGCTTACTGCACACTGTTTGCTTAGCATAATCAAACAGGAAATAATCATTTTTTATTACTTTGAATAGTTTCTGTTGGAGTTATCAGTGTTTTGATGGACTTTTGCCATAGCCTTTTTTAACTAAAAAAATGATCAAAAATATGCTATAGGATAGGGTGAGGTGAACCGGCTTCCTGATGCTGTGTTGGATTTTGTGAAAGAGCACGAAGCTTCTCTATGAGAACAGTAATAGGAATTACCCTAAAGTTGAGACCTGCTCCAAGCTGGCAAAAGTATTACTTTCAACATTTAAAAAATTAATTAAGGGTTATGTTACTTTGATTGCATTGTCAGTCTTGTATTTCCCAGACAAACTCCTGCAGAAAAAAATCTCTCTTTGCATAAGAGAAATGAAGGTTGATACTCGAGACATTCTCACACATTACCAGTTGGGGCCCTCACATTACCAAGATAACCAAATCTACACACAGTCCCTTTATTACATTTTGTGTAAATATGAAGCCTCACAAAATGAAATAAAATGAATTTATAATAAAATGTATCATCACCACAAATGGCAGCAATTATGAAACTGCGGGCTGTATTATTATTATTTGTTTGTGCGAGTAGAATGATACAAGTAAAACACTATTAACATTTTTTCCTGTGCAGCTGAGGTTATACTGCTTTTAAATATGAGTATACAATAAGGCTGAGGACGTTATCAGTTAACCATTAAACATGTTGCAGTATAATACAAAAAATGAAAGGGTTTTTTTTTTCCGGAAGCTGGTCATTTAAAAAACCTATTATGGGGCAAATGGATTTTTATGACTACATGTCCCCTTATACAGTGTAGTTCAGTGTTAAGCCAAAGTTCATTGACACTTTTTTTCCATCTTTGGTGTGATGATTGTTTTATATTAGCTATTGACGTGGCCTTCATTGATCCAAGGGAATGTATCACACAAATCATTTTGCACTAAACCGTCAAATCAATAAAGAAATCTCTTGGAAAATTTATATTAAAAAGCCTCTGTTTGCTTAACTGAGTTCCAGACAGGCCGTATTGAATATTTGGCTGATGAATTGAATGAGTTTAAATTTGAACACAGCAAGCCCATTAAAGAACGAATTCTTAAATCAAGTTCTGCCATTTGTGATTGAAATGAGATTTTCAATGCAACGGGCAGGCTGTGATAAATCAGCTGTGCATTTTACAGCGCGCAATAAACAGAACATAACTCTTTAAAACACAGAGCAAGGTCTTTCCATCTTCATATGCGCACTTATGAATTCATAACTTCATAACGTTAAGTAACTTCCCTCTTGTGCGGACTCATGCGGAGTGTTCATCAGAGACTGATGGAAAAGCCATCCTACAGTTGACACATCAGCTAAATATTGGTTAATGAATGGATGTGTGAAATTGCATATTAGGAATTATAATGTTTCCTTCTCTTCCTGAATGTTCTTACTGATTTTACAAGTCTCTGTAAGTGGAAGGAGCTTACATTAAGTTCTTTATCTTACTCTTTTCTTACTGCTAAAGGCAGTTAACTTGCTCCTGTAATTTGTAACTTCATTGTGAACCAGATAATACACTTGCGTCATTACAAAGTGTTTTGACTGTTTCTCAGGCAAATGAAACCACAGAAAAGAGGTTAGATAAATTCTTAGGTATAAAACTCCAGTTTTGAGCTAAATATTTTAAGGGGCTTGGGGGACCTCTTCAGCGCAAATTCCTCATTTTGTTCAGCCCAGTTTATGTACCATGCCCTGATGGCTCTGTAAGTGGAGAATAAGAGAAAAAAACCATCATTACTTAACAAATATTTTGCAAAATAAAGCATTGCATTCAAGACCAACTCAATATGTAATATTTTCATAAGACAAATACCCATGCCATTATATGAATAGTTACTATTGAGCACCAGTTCTTCACTGGTCCAAAAACTAAATGACTAAAATCAGCCAAAAATACATAATGTATCCATTTTACACAGCAAATAAAAAGTCATATATATTATTGGTATGTGACCTTCATGAAAACAGAAACAGAAGAAATTCATAGAAAACCAATAAATAGTAAAGACTGTAAATGGTTCTATATACCAAAACTGAATCAGAGAGTGATATTTTCTAAGCAATTAGAGAAAAGCACCAGGCATGGACACTCTGCCCCTGGCTTGTGTCTTTAGCTGCAACTCCGGCTAAGAGCCTCCTCAATCCACTGAAGAAGAGGATGTCACTGAAAGGGCATGAACTCATGAATTCCCCATGTGACTGAAGATGGGTGAACATGACTGCAGAAGACAACTGCAGACAATGTGGACGTCTATGAAACCAGTTGTGGTTCAGTGCTACACAGCAGAAACTCAAAATGTCTGAAATTATATACATTGCATGGATGGTTTAGTCTGGCCCCCTCTTGCTCTCTCTACTCTGATGGGATGAGACGGTTATATAGGGTTTCCAGAAATGCATGCTTTGGTGTTTTATGGGCATGGTGATTGAGGACTCCATGCTGAGTGTGGCATGGCGATGGAGGACTCCATGTTGAGTGTGGCTTGCTGAAGTAGGACTCCATGTTGTGTGTGGCATGGTGATTAAGGAATCCATGCTGAGTCTGGCATGGTAATTAAGGACTGCATGCTGAGTGTGGCATGGTGATGTAGGATTCTATGCTGAGTGTGGCATGGTGATTGAGGGTTCCATTTTGAGTGTGGCATTATAATTGAGGACTTAATATTGAAAAGTTAGCTGTGATCTGTATGGATAACCCTGCAGATCAGTGGGAAATGAACCTGGATCACTGATATCATATGCTAATAGATGAGCCACAGCTCAGTTAAGGTAGAGGTTTTGATCAGAACCCTCCACAGATCACAAGAGATTTATGATAGAACTCCTAGGCAAACAGAGGATCATGATGTTCCTCTATGTACAGTTTTTTTTAGTTTACTTTTGCAGTTTTGATATATGAGCATAATTCAATTGTATAAATTATAAACATGATTACTGAGGTGGTCTTTGAATTATGCAACAATGTCCAAAGGAAACAAGCAATTCCGGTAGACATTTTGATCTTATGGGAATTCATCAGAGCAGAAAGGCCTTTGTGTGTGGGGAAATAAGAAACAAGGGCAGGGGTTAGTGGGACAGACAGACAGACAGACAGACAGATTGGGTGGACTCTCACAGACATCTTGGTTCGCCTCCACTGAAGGACAGACACCTGAAGGAGGGTGCATTTTTAAACCTATCAGTTGATCATTTCTGTTTAATTATGTGGGGTGGATTTTAGAGTAGATAACAAGCTGTTATCTGTGGGTGAGGAGGATAGAGAGGGTATCGAAAAGATAAAGTCCCGCCGAAGATGCCCAGATTGCCACTGCTCAGATATTTTAATGAGCTTTTTTTATTTGCAGGAGAGGAAAAGACAAGCGCAGAAGGTAAATGTTACTCAAAAGACAAAAGTATCATGGAGAAAAACAGTGCAGGTGATGGGCTGCCATACATATTTTTGTATGACATTTCAGAAAAAAAAATATAAAAATATGACATGCGTTGGCGGTTTGGCCTGATATTTATGCGGTCGTGATGTGGACCCCAGATAGTTATATAAACGCGGCCCGCGCTGGAGTGGCTGGGCGTGAGGGGAGCTCGACGCGGCGGCAGCGATGAGGACGCAGGGGATTATAAGATCAGCCAAGTCAGGAGAGGTGCCGAACGCAATAAAATGGCACGACGATTCTGAAAGATATCCCTGCCGTGGTGCTCTGGGTTGTAATGGAGTAATAGAGGAGTCTTTCAGCCAGGCATGAAGCACTCACTGATTACAGCCACACACGCTCAAACACTCACATAAACACATGCGTGTGAACATTACCAATTATATGCACCCACAAACTTGCATGATCATATACTCAGGTACACTCAGAAACCTACTGTTTACTGTGTACTACATCACATGCTCTCAGTACATACAATAAAGGAGTTAACTGCTGAACCCTTCCTCCATTGATGGTTCTTTCACTGAACTTCATAAAAAGGTTTAAAGTTGAACCCTTGTAGAAGGGGTTCCTCAAGGAACCTTTATGGGTTCCTCCACAATCGCAATCAGGTTGGACTTTCAAAGGTTCCTCAATGAGACTTTTATTCTTATTCTGCATACACGCTGATACACTCATAAACAAAATAGATTCACAAGACCATACACACACTGTAGATGTTGTAGAGGTAAATATGTAGTATGTAAATCACTGCATAGTTTCTCTTGGCCTGCACTGTGTATGTAGTAGTTGGGTACATTTACAGAGTGTTTTAAATGTGTTGGTCTACGATTGCTGTGCTGTGAAATGTATCAGGAACTGAAATATCATCAGGACTGAAATTGAGTATCCCATGAGTCTTTGGTCAGTCCTATACAGTGGCAGAGACAGTGAGGACCAGAGGGTGGGGCATTAAGGGCAGGGGTAGTGAAATGAGCTTCAGGAGAAGGGTAAGGAGTACCTTGTGATGGAGGCATGCTGAAGTGACAGTCATTTGTTGTCTTTATCAATAGAGACATCCACACACCTTGTTGTGTGATTTGGCTGCAGATTGAGAAGAAACCACTAAAAACCTGCAATGCAGCCTGCCTCTCTGGTACTCCAGGGTGTGAATTTGGCCATCCTGTTATGGAGACCAAAGCAATAACTACAACTTTACATTTTTAATTTCAACACATTTTATGCCCATGTGCTTTCTGCTCACTTCAGAATTCCCATTTAGAATTTCAGACTTGTCCTGTTTTCAGGCCTGTCCAAAAGTTCTTTTTGGATTTTTTTTGGTGGTTGCACATAAACCATGTGCTTACTGAAATGCCTGACTGGCTCTGCAGTCCACCAGCTGAGCTGTGCGCTTACTGTCCCAGAGGACATATACAGCAGCAGAGCACAGCTTTTATTTGAGTAGTCCTCACATAGCTATGATAAACAAAACATTGTTGCCCCTCGAAAAGATATCGATCTGCCTGTTTAGAAAGTCAACAAACAGAAGTGAAATTGAAGGGATCATGGGAATTGTAGTTCCCTCTCCTAAGGAGATGAGTCCCTGCCCTGACAGCCCCTGACATGGGGAGAGGGTGACCCAGACGTGACAGCTTCAGGCTACTTAAGAAAATAAAGGCCTGATTGAAATAAATGTACAGGCCGGGTCTTCGCCTGATGCCTAGTCACTCCGTCATTCTGGGCGTCGTCAACTTACATTATCCCATCCACGGGGCCAGTGGAATTAGAATTTCCTAATGGCGGTCTACCATTTGAATTATGGACTCCCTGAGTAAGTAACCTCTATTCTTCCAATGTGACCCCATTCAAACGCGTCTTTAAACGAAAGAATGCCATCACACGTTCAGCGAGCGTGAGTTAACGTCCATGTCCGACCCACAGGGATCACGACCCCGGGCAGAGCGAAGGGGAACATTCGAGTTCTCACTCTGCCCAACCCCCACCTCATTCCCTTCCAATTTGCATTTTGTACAGAGGAACAAATTAAACAGTTTAATGGGAAAAGCAAGAGGAGAGAGGAGAGGAGGAAAAAAAAACAACACAGGAGGGATCGGCGGCGAATATCGGCTGCTTAATTAGGAAGGGATTTATTCAATCAGCCGGCTGGCCTCTTAATTAAAGGCACTAATTATGCTATCGAAAGGTTCCCCCCGGCTTTGCCTCCAAAAGTGGGCCGGGCGGGCCCGCGTTTTCCGGCGCGGTGAAGGTGATGACCTTGTGATAACCCGCATGCTCATCAGTCAGATGACTGTCCTCCGTAATGGTAATGCCAACGCACTGGAACAGTGGGGGCAGCTAATCTGTATTCAAATTACACCGCGCCCAACAGAGAGGCTGAGTCCCCGGCCATAACTCAGTCAGGCTGCGAGCCGAAGGAGTGGGGGGGGCAGGCGCCTATTCCCCGGGACCCCCTCCACGCACATTGGACATTATCATACATTTCGCAGGTGTCCGACAGGTCTGCTGGAGAGGGGCTGATATTGAAAATATCAATCAAAAGCCACCCAGTTGACTTAATGGTCAATTTAAATTAATTAATTGGGAGGGGACGGGGAAGGTAGCTGATTGGCTGAGGGGTGGATTGCAGTGAGTGGGTGCCGGGGAGAAGGGGGTGGGGGTGAAACTCTGAAGACAACTTGTTTGGTCCAACTCAGCCGGTACTGGTCCAGGTTCTGAACTGGAGGCTGGGGGCCCGGGAGGGGTCTGATACATGGGAGGTACGCATAGGTGTGTTTTACCTTTAGAGTCATTGCTTGGTGTTCACTGCAAACCTACATGCTCTATGATGTCGCTGTGTCAAAGAGAACCGACAAAGGAAATAAATTTTGACCTAAACATGTATAGTAAACCCCACCCTCATTTTAGGAATGTTATATATGTATAATTAGCATACAGGATTCTACAACAAAGTTTAAATAATCAAACAACAGCATTATATATTTCCTAATATGAAAAATCCACCCACACAAACTTCAAGTATGGAACTATTTATTAATGTTGGATTACACACCAAGCTTGAATAATTGTAATCTTTAGTGCAACAGTAAAAACACAGTAAAAATTCAATTGTAAAAATCTATCAAATATGCATTCAGAAAACATCATTACAACAGTAACCTCTAAGACATGCAAAATTCTTAACATAGTTTCAGTTTTATTAAGAGTTTTTGTCATCCTTGAGAGAAGTATGTTTGTGCAGTGAATCAGAGAAGCACAGTCTGATTGTTAAGAGATTGATTTATTGTCTTAAAGGGGCAGTAACCACCTGAGGTAGTACTTTGCGGTTGTGTTTAATTTAAGCTAAACTTATGCATTTTGTCTCCATCACATTTTGTCCCACTGTACTGCAAATGCTCTCCTCTTTAGATTTGGTGGACTTGGCCAAAAGACAAGCCGCCGTTCACTGTGTTGGTCCTAAAGGATAAATTCTGATTTGTTTTTTCTTTGAATGACCCACTGGAAATGGACTCATTGTTCAGTTGACTGGTCACTGAAAAAGGTTAGAAAAAGCCATGAAAATGCATTACAGTGATAATGAATGGAAATGCCTGATTTCATGTACTGCTTTGATTGTAAAGTATAAAAATAAAGATAACAAATCTTATAAAAGGCTTTGCAGGCTTTCACAGGGTGCATATGCACATTCATCAGGGTGCATATGCATTTTAATAAAATAATTTTTTAAAGCACCTGAAATAGCTACAGATGTGTACACACATTACAAGCTTGAAGTGAAACATCTTGATGATGCACAGACACTGTTATACACTAGCGAGTTCACCAAACATAAGATCAGATGGGAAGAGCAGAGTTAAACAGCTCTCTGACTGCACTTTCATATCTCCTCTGCAAATATGAAAGGGATAAAAAGTTCACAACTGAAACTTGTCGAATTCACCTAATTTTTTTAGCAAATTGTATGTGTTTACTGCTGGGAAGTATGAGTAAGGGAGAATAAAGACAACCCAACAAAACGAACCAGCTGTAGATCAGAGCTGTAAGATGGAAAAAATATGATAGAAAAAATGACACCATAACTGGTTTACTGTGGCCCCTAACATCTTTTCATGGTGGGATGAGATTGTATACAGATGATATGAAGTGAATCTGATCAAACTGTGCTTTGGAGTTTTGTGGAAACAGTCAAGCTTAGGATTTAATGTGATTCAGCTTTTGGTCCCCATGTGTAAACGATCAAGAAAAAGTTCATGTCATTGTCAAAACTAAAAATAAACAGTTTTTTAAAATATATATTGGACAATATCATTATACTACAGAACATTTCAGATTTTTAAAATATTGACCATACTTACATATATGCCAAAATATGTATATTGTATTTTGATAAAACTACAACACCTTCCTTGTATTGTAAATGTAATATTTTATTGAAATATTGCCTTTTAGCCTCCCTGTAGCAACTTTTCTGAACAAGGGTGCTCGGTATCAGGCCAGTTCATCTAATAAATCATAACAGTAATATTTTACATGATAATCACATACTCACAGCATGCCCAATATAGCTGGTCTCATAACACTCATCCCAAACTATTTTTCTTTACTGAAGTATGTTTAAAGCATAAAAGTATGTGCTAATTTACTGTCATAAATATTTCATGACAGTCAGTTAGCACTTTAGGATCTGTCAGCAGTTCTGAACCAATATAGTCCAAATGTAGAATATTGATAATGTTTTTAATTGTGTTGAAATGGGTGATTCTTTCTGTTTGTTGTTTAGCATTGAACCCTTACTGTGTCTATTTGAGAGTCCATCTTAGTTCCTAGGTTTTCCATTTTTTTTTCCTTAATTCACTCAGAGTAAGTTATAATGTATTAGTTCCCTGCGAATAAACATTAATTACACCTATTAATATATTATAAACATTTTTGCTTAAGAATCAGGAGACACCAAACCCTAATTAACGAATTATAAATTCTCAGAGAACATCAATTACTCATAAGATGTTAGTTAACCACTTGTATTGCAGCACCTGTCTCTAAGATTTGATTAAATAGAGGTCAGTATATCTGCTTTAAAACAAGGTCCTGTACGGTAACAATGTTTTAATATGAATTAATGAATGCTCACTAAATAGGGCTTTAATACCTGTTAAGGGTAGCCTAGGACAGGTCTGATCATTGTTCATTATAGTGTCACTATCACAGATCGCGGCTTTTCTATGATTAAAATTTGGTTTTGTACACTATTGTATGAAGGGACACGTTGCATAGTGTTAGTTTGAGTACAGTTTGTGAATGTATTGATTATGTGTGTTACAGGTCTGTATAGTAGGCAAGTAACTTTGACTTTTGATAACAAAATCATAAACATGAGCAGCTACACCCAGAAAGCTACTCCATCATCTCCCGTAGCTTGTGGTTTTCCTCCAGGATTGATATATGTGTTGGGGAGGCTTCCGCTGCCATGTTCAGGCTGGCCAAAATAGTGTGCAGGAACTCTTTAGACTCATTCCACCTCCATGGCAACAGATGACAGGGCCACATCCCCAACCCTCACTCCAAAAAATGGCCAACGTTACATCCAAAGCGCCTGAGATGGCTGAAACATGTGATAGACACAGGACAGGAGTGAGGGCAGGTGACCCAGGGGGGTCTCCTGGCACCTGTGGATTGGAGATGTCTGCAAACAAAAAGAGAGGGGCTGTATTAAGGAAACCCAGGGATCGCAAGAAAACAGCCAGTGCCATCTCAGCCTGTGGTGGGCTGTGAAAACAGACCTGAAGAGCAGCCAGGAGAAAGGACATGCTGTGGGAGATCCGTAAAGATAAAGCAACAAGCTTCTCTACAGCCACCTCTGCTCCCCTCTGATGAGTGTGGCAAACGCTGCCACTCAACTCCCAGCATTTACAGTCATTCTGGGGACTGCAAACCCTACAGCTGACCTCGAAAGGCACTTAAGAATTACATCTTTAGGTATTTCAGAATTAGACTTTCAGGCCTATATATATGTGTATTTGTATGGTTTTTGTGTGCATACGTGTATGTGTGTGGGTGGTGTGTATGTGCTCAAAGTCTGCGTAATTTTTGCATGCAGTATGTATGTGTGTATGCATATGTGTGTGTGTGCATGTGTGCCTCTGTGTGTATGCATAAGTGTGTGATTGTGTATGTGTGTGTGTTTGTGTGTGAGTGTATGCACACGTGCGTGATTGTGAATGTGTGTGTATTTATTTGTGTGTGTGTATGTATAAGTCTGTTTGTGTGTGTGCATGTGTGTGTATGTGTGTGCATGCGTGCGTGTGTGTGTGTGTGTGTGTGTGTGTGTGTGTGTGTGTGTGTGTGTGTGCGTGTGTATGTGTCTTAAACAGGTATCTACAGGTGACCTTGTGGCAGTCTTCTCTCTTGGTATCTCCCTCTCATTCAGTCAGTAAGCTGTCCCTGGAATAATTCCTGCTAATGTCATGCATGACTAGTTAACCTCCATTTGATCTGTCTATGAAGAGATTTATTGATCAATAAAGGGGTTAATAGGTGGCTTACAGATGAGCGGTAGTTAGTGGCTTTTGTATGAATTGTTCTGATGACCCAGGGGTTTTGACAACACTTGGCCCGGTTCTGATAGGGAATCAAAATCCCACTTTGCGTAAAGCCCCAAGTGTCACACAGTGTTTGTGTGTATGAAACATCAGTAAGTCAATCTAATGTGCAGTGTGTGTACATGTTGTTATATGTGAGGGTGTGTGTCCGTATGTATGCATGCGTATGAGTTTGTGTGTGTGTAGGTGTGTGTTTGTGGTGCGTGTGTCTGCATGTGTAGGCGTATGTCTATTAAGGTGTGTGTTGAGGTGTTGTGTTTGCAGACACACTGATTCCAGGTCCTACAGTCTGCGATGGCTTGGCAGACGAGCTCGTGGCATGTGAGAGTGTCTGATTCTGTGATTATGGCACTACGGTGAATTCCACATCCCCCTGACTGCGCAGTAACTACCACAGAAAACTGGCCTTGAGCTGGAAACTCAGACTCAGTCAGACTCAATGTACTGTCAGTCTGTAAAATATTCAGACAGATATCTAAAGCAGATACCATCACAATTTCCTAACTGTAGTTTTCTAAAATACAAATATGTATTTTCATTTGAGACTGTAACAATCTAAATTTGGTTTTGTGTATTATACAATGTCACAAACCTTTTTCTGCACAAATAAAAATTTTAAAATCAGTTAAATGTTCTCATTGTAGGAAGTTAACTAATTAATATAATATTATATTTAGTAATAACAATGATTATTACTATATTAATTGAAATATTGGTCCAATCAGAGGACAGTGTTTTCCAGAATATACTTAAATACCATAAAAACATATAATCAAATGAAGTATGGAAATAAAAAGAGAAAAAATTTTCTAAAAAAAACGTGTTCTCTAAAATAAGCATGGTATATATCTGTGAGAAGGAAAAGCTGAGAGTTAATTGATTTATTAATTGGAGTAAAGGGAAGACATTATTTTCAATTTCTCCATAATTGCTTCTTAATTGCAATGCAAAATGGATGGAAGGCGGTGGTCGTCTGCTGGAAGTTTCACACCCACAGAGCCCGGTTAAGTTACGGAGGTGGTTTTATAGAGACAGAGAGGAAGGAACCTTTCTCCCAGGTACTCTTTAAATGAGAACATTTTTCTTTCTGGCAGTGAAACTCAGTACACAATACATATAGCTTTGGTTCTATGTGGGATGAATTGGGCCAGTTTCATTTTTAAACTCCCAGGAGGACGGGGAATGCAATCCTGGAGATTTTCCAATCAAGCGACCATTTTCCCATCTCGCATCCTAAAAAATTGGCCTTGGTGGAGCTATAACTGTAAACATTCATTAGTTTATTTCACACATATCGGATTGTGCTCAAGACATGCCCATCATAATTGTGATTGAGATATCACAACCATGCAAACACTGGTATTTCCCTATGTCTAAACAGAATTGTTTGTAGAAATCAATTCAAACATTTTTTTTATTGTTTTAGCAGCCAATAAATGATGTTCTCAGTAATGGAAGCACATCTCTTCATGGAGTTTTGGGGCATGCATAATACCACTTCACTACCACAGCAACAGTGTGTCTCCACAATTCTGAGAAACACTTTCAATCACATTGTGTTTTTTTCATATTGTATGTGTTTCCCTGTACAAACTCACTTAAAAGGCAACAGGATTAGGCTTTCTGACAGTAATTTGAAAATAGTTCTCTAAAACATCCTGTGGCATGGTTCCTCGACAGTTATTTAGTCACTGTACCATCATTTCATCTATAGAATACATTCCAAATAGCTGCCCTATCACATACTGAAAAAATACTTTAGAACTGAGCCATTCAGTTATACACTTAGTCATTTACAAATGAACAATCAAAGTCATTAATATGTTTCATTCAGTGAAAATATGTTTATACTGTATATGGTTTCACAAACTTGGGTTCCAGTTTTTCATCCAGATATCTGTGGCCAGCCACATCGGAATTGAAAGTGAATCATAAATTTTATTCAAGTTTATAAATTATTACTCTAAACACAATAGCATACAAATGTGTTTTGTATAGGTTATAATTTTATGTGTCAGGATATATTTTTTGCATGGGTTTTATATTTTTGTGTCGGAAGACCTTGGTTCTGTGTCCTTTGCTGCCATCTAGTGGACATTAAAATGATGTACAACCTTCGACACATTGATGGATCAGCTGGGCAGGAGGAACAACACAGTTTTTGAAACACAAACACTTATTTCAAATGAAACTGTGACAGGGGACTGCAGAATGAACTGACAAAAATGGCTTCTTAACTGGAATAAAAATAAATCAGATTCTATTTAAATATAATTAAATCACACAATTCACACTAGATTAGATGGGTGTGTGTAGTTAATTTCAAAATGATACAATATACAAAGGTATGCATAAAAATGAATAAAACTGTAACAACAGTTTAATGTATATGATCAACTGCAAGAAAATGTTCTGGTATGATTTATGTATAATGCAATCATAGGTAAGCATATTTAAATCTACATTCTATTTGGACTTTTCTATTAATTATAATCTCCCTGGGGCTTGTTTGCTTAACGTCCCTATGAACCTGTACTGTTTTTGCAAAGAAAGCCTCCAGTTAACTAAATTTGATGCAACTTGACTAATCTAATTGATCATTTTAAATGAAGGATAAAAGAGAAGCTAGATTCAGATTTATTTTTCTTGTTAATTGTTAGTTATTTCCTGATGAATGTATTTAGGAACAGTTGACTTATCTGGGAATATTCAACTGGAATCATTTTTGATAAAACAAATGTTACGTAAAAATAGTGGAGTTACAGACGAAGTGTTTTTTTTTCTAGTAAAAATGGTGGTGAATTGGTACCCTCTAGTGGTCAAAAAAGACCTTGGTAAATGGTTATTCCACCTGAAGTTTCTGACGCTGATAATGTCTCAGACTGCTGCTCATGTACGCGACCCATCAGACAGAAATAGATGAAACATATCACAGTTGCATATGGAATGTTCATTTTCAATTTTTCACCCATAGAATGCTTTGTGAATGCTTTGTTGTCTTTATAGTTGCTTGGTCATTACCTGGGATTGCCTAAAAAATTACAGAGATTTCTGGGTAATGGACTTTTTATTTGAATACTTTCAGAGAAGGCAGAATTATTTGCCTTTTCTGCAAATAGAGAAATAAATATGATACAATAAATAAATGTGAAATAATTGTTTGGAAATATTTAAGATATTTGTCTTTAATCTACATTGCTAACAGAAATGACAGTTTGCTCTGTCACCACTAAATTTGTCTTGACAGCTAGTAACAAGAGGAATAAACCCCTATTCTGCTAGCCGGCCTAAAAGATACTGCTGTGGGCTTGTACCCGTCATTAAATATGACATCAGTTAAGTTTCAACTTGCCACTTTGCACAGTGAATACTGCTCTTGACTCAGTGAATACTGAACACTGTAATTCTCTTGTCTCGACTGAGAACACTGAAATGCTATTAACAACGTAAAGGCTAATTCTCTTGGCCAGTTGAATACTGTAATCACTTGGCTCAGTAGAGAGCTTTGTAATGTCCTTTCCTCAGTAGAGAGCAATGTAATGGCCTTGGTTCAGTGTAGAACACTGTAATGCTCTTAGCTCAGTTAAGAGGACTATAAATCTGTTGACTCACATTGTAAAGTCCTTTGTTCAGTTGAGAGCACTGTAATGTTCTTAGTGGACACTGTAATGCTCTCATGTTGGAATACAACACTGGTTTTGAGTGCAGGCTTTTGATCCATTTGTGCGCTGTAATCGTAATGCTAAATCACCTGACTCTAATTAAGACCTTGTTTGAAGAGTATGATTAGTTAATTAGCTGAGGCTCGAGCAATGACGGAGGAGCCCATAGCAGAGGAACTGGCTGGCTGTGCTTTTGTAATGGTTAGGACTGATATGGCGAGTGGTTGCTCGGACATGAGTTTTGGCCACAGGTTTCCCACAGCTTCTTAAACAAACGCACAGCAAAAGTTATTATATTTTATGTAGTTTTGAGGGGAATATAAATCAACATGCACTGCACTGTGTGTGTACATGTGTCTGTGTGTGCGTGCATGTGTGGTTTTTAGTATAATTTCACTGTATTGTTGATAATACAGTGAATTGAAAACTATTCACAGCACAGACCCAGCCGATTTTCATGTATCAAACTGGACAGCCTTAATGGGTGCACTGTAACACCCCTATAATATACCCACTACTGAGTCCCCATTATGATCTAACTATCCTACAGCTGACAGTCACAGACTTCACATTTCTTCTGCTGCATATTTTATCATAATACGCAACTATTCATCATTATAAAATACAAAGAACCTTTGACAGATATGAAGTATATGCTACGCTCTCTAGTAGCACTCATAATGCTCACAGATGACATTTACATTTATGATGATGATTGACAGGTATATTGCTTCTTGAGTGGGTATTTATAACACAGTGATAGCTGAACAGGTAAAACTAGTGAGTCCATGTAAAGGAACAACTTGGGGAAAAAAAATTATATACTCACAATTTTGTACCTATCCTGCACATTTGTGGGAATATAAAGCCACTTTCAAATGCATTTAGCATATTTCATGCACATAATTTACTTAATATTCAAAGTGCTCTTTGAAATTAGTACCACTACCTGTAACTCTGGTGAGTATCCATTCAGTACGATTGCTAGTTCCTTGAAGCCACCAGCAGGTGGCATTGAAACAGAAAAAAGCCAAGAGAGGAAAAATGAGAACATTGTGATCCTTGAGTATCTCTGAGAACATTGTGTCCCTATTCTGATGAGAATGTGTACACGTGTGTGTGTACACACATGTGTGTGTGTTTGTATATAGTATTTACCTTTTTGTATGATGCTTATGTATGCAATATTAATATATGAGTATGTTTTACAGTGTGAGTATTTGTGTGAGAGGAGATACAGTAGCCTCTTGTTGCTGGTTAGCAGTCATGCATATACTTGCACACCATACAAAAGATCTGATTCATGAAGACAGCATATCACTACAGCACATTCACTCATTCATTTATTCATGGAGTCATCCTCCCTGTATTAAGCTAGTTTTATTCCACAAGTCAGTAAACTTGGGGGTTTTGGGTACTGTCTCAAATCAGGTACTAACTCATCAGATTTGTATGCAAGTTTTGGTAGTTCCAATCAAGAATTATCACTAGATGAAAGTATTTTACATTTTGCGGTAACTTCTGCTGCCAAACAGCTTCACAGTCTACGTGTTTGTCGCAGGAGGTGATTGAACACTTAACAACTTTTTATCTCATTATATCAACTCCCCTGCCTGGCTAGTTGTGCTGATTAGAATCAGCTGGTTTGGTGCATGTATGGAACATATACATGGTAGTATTTCTACTTTATGAAGTTAGGCATCTGCTTTTAAATAATACTGCCTCCCTATACAGTATGTAAATGTTCATACCATTTTCAGTGAAATACTAAAAACAGCAACAATAAATGTTACTAAGTATGCATAGTATGACATTTGGGATCTAAATTTTGGCTGTGTGTTAGAAAGGCCACAGATCGTGGGTGAGAGAGGCGGCAACACTCTGCAGGCCCCCCGGGACATACTGGTGCTTTCTAATCTCAGACAATAGGCCGTCAGTGACCATGGCGCTATGTTAATTAGTATGCGCTGGCCTCTGTACGCCCCAGGATTCACAGTGACCGGGCCCTCTGTCCTCACGTCACGGCCACTTTCACAGTGACCAGGGCCTCTGTCCTCACGTCACGGCCACTTTCACAGTGACCAGGTCCTCTGTCCTCACGTTACAGCCACTTTCACAGTGACCAGGTCCTCTGTCCTCATGTCACGGCCACTTTCACAGTGACCAGGTCTTCTGTCTTCATACCCCAGCCATTTGCCAAGCTCAGTCACTGTGATGTTCACCCACAGCTTGCCGATATATGTACACACACACCCAAACCTATGGGGACTGGGTCACTGTGACACACACCCAAACCTGTGGGGACTGGGTCACTGTGACACATCTAAACCTGTGGGGACTGGGTCACTGTGACACACACCCAAACCTATGGGGACTGGGTCACTGTGACACACACCCAAACCTGTGGGGACTGGGTCACTGTGACACATACCCAAACCTGTGGGGACTGGGTCACTGTGACACACACCCAAACCTATGGGGACTGGGTCACTGTGACACACACCCAAACCTGTGGGGACTGGGTCACTGTGACACACACCCAAACCTATGGGGACTGGGTCACTGTGACACACACCCACACCTATGGGGACTGGGTCACCGTGACACACACCCACACCTATGGGGACTGGGTCACTGTGACACATCTAAACCTGTGGGGATTGGGTCACTGTGACACACACCCAAACCTATGGACACTGGGTCACTGTGACACACACCCAAACCTATGGACACTGGGTCACTGTGACACACACCCAAACCTATGGGGACTGGGTCACTGTGACACACACCCAAACCTGTGGACACTGGGTCACTGTGACACACACCCAAACCTATGGACACTGGGTCACTGTGACACACACCCAAACCTGTGGGGACTGGGTCACTGTGACACACACCCAAACCTATAGGGACTGGGTCTCTGTGACACACACCCAAACCTATGGGGACTGGGTCACTGTGACACACACCCAAACCTATGGGGACTGGGTCACTGTGACGCACACCCAAACCTATGGGGACTGGGTCACCGTGACACACACCCAAACCTGTGGGGAATGGGTCACTGTGACACATCTAAACCTGTGGGGATTGGGTCACTGTGACACACACCCAAACCTATGGACACTGGGTCACTGTGACACACACCCAAACCTATGGACACTGGGTCACTGTGACACACACCCAAACCTATGGGGACTGGGTCACTGTGACACACACCCAAACCTGTGGACACTGGGTCACTGTGACACACACCCAAACCTATGGACACTGGGTCACTGTGACACACACCCAAACCTGTGGGGACTGGGTCACTGTGACACACACCCAAACCTATAGGGACTGGGTCACTGTGACACACACCCAAACCTATGGGGACTGGGTCACTGTGACACACACCCAAACCTATGGGGACTGGGTCACTGTGACACACACCCAAACCTATGGACACTGGGTCACTGTGACACACACCCAAACCTATGGGGACTGGGTCACTGTGACACACACCCAAACCTGTGGACACTGGGTCACTGTGACACACACCCAAACCTATGGACACTGGGTCACTGTGACACACACCCAAACCTGTGGGGACTGGGTCACTGTGACACACACCCAAACCTATAGGGACTGGGTCTCTGTGACACACACCCAAACCTATGGGGACTGGGTCACTGTGACACACACCCAAACCTATGGGGACTGGGTCACTGTGACGCACACCCAAACCTATGGGGACTGGGTCACTGTGACACACACCCAAACCTGTGGAGACTGGGTCACTATGACAGGCGGAGTTACGAGTACACATGAGTGTTTACATATGAGTATGTTACGAGTACACATGTGCCCTGTGTGACAGCTAACAGACACCAGACCTGAGGTCTACAGGGTGTGTTTCCTGCATGGGGTGGTCTTGTGTGTGTGTGGGTGAGTGCATCTGTGTGTGAGTGTGTTTGTGCCTGAGCCTGCAGCGTGTGTGCATGTGTTTGTGTGTGCATCTGTAGGAGTCTTTGTGTCTATATGCCTGTATGTGTGCTTCAGTGAAAATATCTCTGAGGGGGAATCTGTGTGACGCAGCAGGGGAGGTGGATAAATGGAAACAGAACTGAAGGTTCCTCCAGCTGTAGTCTGACACTGGGTGTGGACCCCAACGGCCAAAGGCTGCGCAATGAAAGAGCACTCTACATATTCCCTCTACGTACTCCCAAGTGGCCCCAGAGTAATCTGAGGAGATAATCTAAATTAAGAAGCATGTAAAAGCACTGCCAGGGAACAATCACTCAGGGGAAATGTACAATAATGGATGGATGAAAGAGTCACAAATGTTCACACATGCAGCAGAAAATGGGAAAGAATGGTTGTATATAAAACAATCGTTTGTAATAGTTGAAGCCCATATTAGGGTGACTGCAGCGCTTCATATTTAACATAGTGGTGCATTAACACACCCGAAACTGAAGGTGCAACCAGGGGAACCCCAAGTGCATTTAAATCCTGGGAGTCTTACCCCCAACTGCTGCCTTGATGACCATCAACTGACGGCACAATGGAGGTGTTCAGCTGAACACAGTCCAGGGGTTCGAGCCCAACGAGCCGCCCTGCAAATACGCACAGACCTTTCTCCAGCTGTTCAGCAGAGTGCAGCTGCCCTGTTTGTAGGAGATAAGAAACACAAGAGGTGGGAGGGGGTGTTAAATTGATGATGTAATCAATGACAGGAGACATAAATGGATGGGGGGGAACATCCTCCACCAGTGGACACACACAGACGTCCGACGCAGTGCATCCATCTCTCTTGCGTGCACTCGGTCTCGGGGATACTGTTGCATGGTGGGTATTGACCGCCAGCGTTGTCGATATGCAGTCACATGCCTTTTGTTCTGCAGTTTGACAAGCAGAGGCTACAAACCCTGAGCGTGGCTAGTCAGTCAGTTTAGTATAACACTCTCCAAGGAACAGTCATTCAGTTTGCTCCTATGTCACAAAACATCATGTACAGCTGTAATGCCTATTTGAAAGAGCAACAAATATAAAACAAAAATATTAGCTATCTTGAGTATTTGTAAACATAAACTCAATCATGAGGGAAGTCTGTACCATTTCGGACTATTTATGCTGTTTAATCTATAGATTGTAGAAATATATTTTGTTATGAATAGGTATTGATTTCAGAAAGTTTTAAAAACAATTCTGAAATTCATGGGTTCTACAGAACCCATGAAACATAACCTTAATGATTTTACAGCAATTTTCTAAGTAAGGCAAAATGTCACCCTGTCTTTATCAAGAACTGAGTCAACACCAGCTTATAGCACTACTTCCCTTGTAAATCATGAAAAGGTATGGAAGCTCAAAATGACCAATAATGTTGCTAAGCATGTGAAATATGGTTTACTGCATGTGATTGAGAAGCCTATAAGTGGGTTAGGCCATATTTAAAATGGTCTCAAGATGCTAAAAGCTACAGGCAAAACTGGTAATAGCATTAAAAGCAATTGTAATTTTCTTAGATTCTTAATTCTCTCTCATTCCTGAGTTATACCAGAAGATGTTACATATTTTAGAGAATTATCTAACAGACAGGGGTATGGACTTCAGCTTTGAAACACTGAAACACAAAACTGCTTTTTTTCAGCCTTAAGAATAGAGATGGAAGGTGCTCCATCCTTAAACTGCACAACGTTATACACAATCAACTTATGTAACTTATCAACACTCCTCACTTTTGACCAGTTTAATTTGGCAACTTAACACCAAATATAGTTGTCACTACAGCACTGCATTGGGAAAAGATGTTAAGTGAGATAACTTCACAAGTCTGTTACAGCTATTTTTCAGTTAATTGTAGATTATAATGTATTTTGATTACATCTGCCTAGTGTGCTTCACTTCTGCACCAGCTCCAAAGCAGAAATATACTCAAAATCAAACCATTACTGTCAAGCACTGAGAAGTGCGACTTCTTCACTCAAAACCAACTGAGCCACTGAGTCGGTTGAATTGTGCTGTTTTAGGCTGTTTTTGTCCTTTTTTAAATGAAACCTGTGATTCAAGACAGTATGTTGTATAGATTTACTGTATCCCATGTAAATGAAATGACAGCCAGTCTGGATATTTAAATACATCATTGAAGTATATGGTCTTTCATGCTGGTCTTGCAAGTTTATGGCTGGGTACATATCACCTCATCATAAGGATAAACTAATTCTTACATTCACAAATTTGGCTGTAATACAAATGTTTCCTGATTGTTGACTGAAATCATTGGGGCCATGACTACTCATTGATACTAAAGTTAGATAATTAGAATAAATAGAAGAATTCAAAGTTAACCTAAAATGACAATGAGCCAAACCAGACATGGGTTTAAAAAAACATGGAAGAACTTAACTGACGGGGAGATTGGCTTTAACAAGAACCAGCATACACAAGTGTCCCCCTAGGACCAAGCTTGAGAACCACTGTAATTTGTGCTGTGGGAGGGAAGTGATAGCAGGGAGGCAGGGGTTGAGTAGGAACATTTGTGTTGTAGCTTTTACTGTTTGATCATTTCCAAAACATGATGAAGAACACATAATTGATGCTTTTATGCAAAGCACATGGGAATATATTACACATATACTGTGCATATGTGATCTCTGTTGGGTATTAATACCTCCATCCTTAATGATAGCAACACACTGTGCTAACCAAGTGATCCACACAGAGCCAACAGATTTTTGTTTTGACCATTGAAATTTAATGGAGAGGGAGGGACACTCATGATTAAATCTTTGATATGTAAACAATTCAATTTAATATGTGGGTTTATGGCATATCTGTTTTACCAGTTTTTTTCCATTGTGTGTGTGTAAGCATTGACCTTTTCCCCATCAAAATTCTGGAGAAAATATGCATTTATGTTTTTATAAAAAAGAGAGAACAAAGAGGACAAAGCTGCCGTTCTAATGTTTGGAGATCATCGCATCGTCATTTTGAGAAGCGTGCGTTTATTTCTGCTGAGATCATTTCAAAATGTGGGGCCCATGCAAATGTCACCAGCGCCACACTAATTCTGATTGGTCACTCTGTGTCCCAGCATAACCTTTCAGTTCATTGACCTTCAGAGCCATCTTCAACTGCAGTTAAATAATCTCTAAATATGACCTTGGAGGAATGACTCTGAATTTTGTGAAAAAAAAAGGAAAGAAATTTGAACAACTGCCAAAGGTTTGTAAAGCACTGCCTGGCTTTATATTTGAGTCTAATTGGTTGTCTTGATGCTTTTTGTGTCATATACACTGGTAGAAGGCAAATATGGGAGTAAGTGATAAAACTCTCCCTCCTGCAACTTCAGTTTTTCAAAAAGTAAAAGAAAGAAACTCCAAAGGCAGCAAGGAATGTGACTGGCCTTTGAGGACTGTAGGCTGAACATGGTACATGGTCCAATGGTAACACTTACACTGATCCAGGATCAGCTGTGCACATTAAGATCAAGGTTTGTGTCTCAACCACAAATATCTGAGACAGGCTGGGATCAGGTTAGAAGGGAACCCTGACCATACTTGTGGAAGGATAAACAGTCCCAAATTTGTAACAGGATGATACAATAAAGTGCTGTTACATTTCACCAACCTTATTACTTCAGTCTGAACATTTCTGATTCATGTTAAGGCCACTTTACTATATAATTGCTATATCATTATGGACTGGATTCTTTATTTGTCTTTTGGGGAACTATCTTTACTGACAATATTTTCACCTTTGTAGTTATGGCACAAAACCCTATGCTGCGGCATATTTTATCAAAGGTTAAAGTGAACAGACAAGGAATATGAAATAAAAACCACTGCCATGTCTTCAGTTTTATGTTCTAAGAAGCTACAAAATAGTAAAATACTTTTAATAGGCAAAGTGTTTTCTTTGACAATTTCCTGCTATTCAAATAATCTAAATGAGTAAATATTTCTTTACAACAGCCAGTGACATCATAGTGCAGTGCTAATACGATAATGTGAGTGAGTTTTAAGTATTGACAGTGCCATAGCTTGCATGGTCTAGCAAGGGAGATGACAAATGATCTCTAATAATATAATTAACATGTACAGTACTTCAGTCAGGGCAGATTTTAACTGTATCTTGGCGGGCTCCATTGACATTGGACATATGTATTGTACTCATACACTGTGGAATGATCCGTATTGTCATGACTCATGTTGTAGCAAAAAATTGAAGCAACTCTGTTTCCACCACACACAACTGCCTGTCAAGCAGGTATCAGCTTGCAGCCAGAGTTCAGTTTATATTTGAGCCCACTGGGTACACCCTGAGTTCAAGCTAAAGGAGAAATTCACTCTTTGTATGTAAAAATGACAGATGCCTTTTATTTTTAAGTGGGGGGTGTATAATGTCCCTATGTAAAAGGAAAACAAAGTGGGAGCAGCCCATAGCCTAAGGTGCTTGACTGGGTCCCAGAAAGTTGACAGTTCAAGTCCCAGTGCAGAACAATAAGATCAGTGTAGCTGTTGGGCCCTTGTGCAAGGCCCTTAACCCCACATTGCTCCCAGGGGGTTTGCCTGTGCTTAGTCTAATCAACTGCAAGTCACTTTGCATACAAGTGCATCTAAATAACCATAATGTTCCTGATTATGTCATAATAATTTGCCTACATTTAAGCAGCAACTAATCTGATATAATTCTGATCTAAAAATTTTGACTTCTCTGCTGTGACCAAGTCCATCACTGAAAAATTCTCAGGGACTTAGGAAAGCCAAGATTTGCACCTGTGAAATATATTTAGCCAGAACCCTCCCAAAAAAATTGTTGACCATTGAGTTGGGGGACAAACAAAATACATGTTAACAGCGAACTGACCTGTGTAAATACATGTTAACAGCGAACTGACAAAGGGACTGACCTGTGATTCTCCAGTGTGAAAGTCAAAAAGGTGAAATGTGCCTTTCAAAACATCCATTGAGTTAGTTCTCCTTGGCATGGCAAATTCATGATTTTCTCCATAAAGGTGAACCTTGTAGGGCTGTGGATATAACCCAGGGCTGTTTGTTGTCATGGTTGACAATCAGAAGTGTACATCAACCAGCCAGGACGTGAAGCCCAATTAGAATTAAAGCAACCACACTTGAGGGACAAGGCAATTCTCATCAGTCACTCCTGGCATGTGGTGACCACCACAGCACCTCGTCCTCCATAAATCAGTCTACGTGTTGATTCTTTCGGCTGATTAAGGAATATGGATCATAAAAGGGATTACCTCACTCACTAATGCCATTGATTTTTCCCTATTTTTTTGACAATGACAAATGCTGAACCAGGATCTCCTTTAGATCAGATCTTGTTACAAATTGTACTTCTGCTGCAAATGAGGCAAGAATTTTTACATTGCTGTTAGCATTGAAAAGCAAAAGCAGGAACAGAAGGGTCTCAGATCCTGTGGAGTGTTTCTTTGCTTGTGCAACTAATCAATTCATTTATAGTCTGAGTTAATTTAGTTCTACCCTGGCAATCACAGTGAAAGTTAGCAATAACTAAATTACATGCAACTAGAATCCAAATGTAGTTATACAATCTTGCAAATGTGTAGAGTAGGTGTGTACTGCAGGAATAGGAAGTAATACTTTAATGAATTAGGTTTTTTTGACTGTTTACCTGGTATGCAAACTCCATCAGTCTGATGCTCAACCTACTACAATATGAAAATTTACATTTACATTTTCATTTATTCATTTAGCAGACGCTTTTATCCAAAGCGATGTACAAGGATTAGATACAGACATCAAAAGAACAAAAAACAAAAGACCATCTTTGACTACACTATGTATGGTTGATATGTATGCCACAGTACGATTACACAATATCACAGTTAACATGCCAACTCATTATGCACTCAACATGCTGTTAGCCCCATCAAGGGTCAAACTGTAAAATGAGTGGAGAGGGACCAGACAAAAGTATACCTGGGGATAAAGTAAACTTGGTGGAAATATCATTCCTTGCTTAGGTACGATCGAATGTTGGCTGTTGTAACCCCATCAAGTGAGTTGCATTCACAGTTGTGTTTTTCAGTTAACCATGAACATGGTGTCACGCTTGTGTTTCTCTCTCCATAGAGTAACAGATGGGAAAGTGCAACGCTTGATCCCCCTGTGAAGATGGTTGGTTCAGTTTTGCGCCTGTAAAAAAAGGCAGGGATAGACTGTGTAATGTGAGACCTACTGGAGTTAACCCTAGAGTTCTGAAAGAGACTGAGAAACCCACCCTCCATGGTACTCCAGCAAATTGCCATTACATCACAGAGTTAATTAATTACGCCAGGCTTGGACATCGCTTACCGTGCGCTTCGGCCTGTCTGCGCCAACTGCTCTTTCTCTCTTCATTTATTCCGTCATGCAGTTGGCCACTCAGTATAATGGTCTTCTTGTCTGAGGAAAAAATGATGTAAGGAAAATACGTTTTGTGAAAGAAAAAAAAAAAAAAACTGGCCGATCGTTCGCTGCCAACTTAGCTTGTCGCCCCTAGCAACTCTGATCCAGGAAGGCGGACAACTCAAATGTCACAGTGAGTAGAGCTGAGATTAGGGACAGACATGTATGTAATATTCTTTCTTAGGAAAACAATGACTTCTTCATGAAGTTGTTCTGCGCTGCATTTAAGTTTTAGCTATTTACCAAATTTTGGCTTGGTCAGGATTTGGTCTGGCCCGTCTTTGTGTTCATAAGATACACCACTCAGGAATCACATTTCTTGCTTTACATATTAAATTATTGTAACCTGCAGAGCAGAGAATGAAGATAGTTTCTATACAATTAAAAAAAAGTGTGTGAGGGTGGGGTTGCTACACTCAAAGGCCTTCATAATACAATACTATGTATATATGTAATGTTAGCATTTGCTTAGCTTTACCCACTTTCACTGTTCGAAATTGCCTCATAAAACCGCTGCCTTGGCTGCACACTTAAAAGTATGTTTGATTCAACATTGAATTAAGCATAAAAATTTAGGGATATGTTAGAAAACATATTTCTCAGAAAAATGTAAAACCTGACCCTTAAAACAGCGTTTCTCTGTAAATCTTTGAATTTACTAGAAGTCATCTAACTAACTGTACCTGACACATTGTTACTAATGTAACCTCATCTTTCAATGTTAGCAAGTTGAATTGTAACTAAAATGACGTATTCAACTTATCTTTTTCTTATTTACTTTGTCACCTGTTTCCACCATCCAAACGATACTGTCTGAGCCTCGCTCCTGATTCTGCACAGGATACCAAACGTAACATCGCCGTTAACAGCTAATGTGAAAGGGACTTAAAACAAACCTTTTTTTTCTTTTGTAGTCCAACATGTAGTTTACTTAAAACAATTTTTAAAAACTATATTTTTCATGATCATTTACTGGGGCATCGCAAGGTATATTAACATAAAAATACCCTCCACTCCTGTTTTCCCTGTTCTTAGCTGACAGATGTTTCAGGGAGCTGAACATATTTACTGGCATGGCAAACTAAGTGTGAAGTAACATGTGCATGTATTGCCTGAATTTACGGCAGGTTAGGATAGGCCTCCAGTTGAACTCAGGTGATGCTGGAGCGACCCACAAAGAAATTGCATGGGGACAGCAGACATTTGTGTCCAGCTAGTGGTCTTTGCAGAGTTCTCATTGTCAGACCTTAACGTCAAGACTGAGAAATGACATTAAGCTTAATATGGATGTGGACTGTCACTGTCAAATAATTAGCCAGTTTTATTCTTTATTATTGCGATTATCTAATTCTGATAAATATTCTGACTAACCATCATAACATGTATTTTATATTTTATTTTATATAAATGTACACAATAATGATATTTCACATTGTAATATTTTTATTTTTGCTTGTGTTTATTTGTGCCTCTTTGTGTGTAATAAACAGCATGTGCATTGCTCTCTCACCATTGTAGGTTAGCAGTACTATCTGAATAGTGTGCCTTTAAAATAACAATGAAATAACTGTATCATGACTTAAGACCAGGTTTTAATCTAATAGCAGTTGCTTTCAGTTGCATTCAAAATAGCAATGTGTATCAATACTCCTCATCGTAAGTCAAACACCCAGATCAGTGTGCATTCATTTGCTATGTAAACAATGTGGGTGCTTGCTGGGACTAAAAACTACATCAGTTTGAAACTAGCAAAGACATTTGCATTGTGCTAAATGTTGCTTGCAATGAGTATAAGGTAGGCCTTTGTGGTTTTCTTTCAATGGACAGATAGTTTAGGCTATCTGTGTGGACTTTAGCCAATCAGTGACTTAAAATGATGACTGAAGTATTGACACCTGCTTGCACTGTGGGACTTTTACACCGCTGGTCTGACAGTTTGGCAGGAATGAGTGACCCCATAGGGCAGCTGTGAAAGCAATCCCAGCCCTGCATGTATCCCAGAATGCCGAGTGGCCAAACCAAGGAGGAACAGGACACCAGCACTTCCTGCAGGCTGCTACTGGTATTACCAGCTCAGGGCAACTGACCTTGGATCAGTGTGATTCTGAGTTGATGGCTCGGTTACACCTGTCGGACAGCTTTGCTCTCCACCTGCGCTGACCCTGAATTGATGTGGTGACCTGAGATGGCAGCCAAGTAAATTTCCCTCACCCCTGTAACACATGTGATTGGCTCAGTAGGAATCCTGAACACGCAGCTCCACTCCTGGTGGCCCAGTTATCAAACTCCCACAAACTGCAACGCAGGACAGATCTGACATACCATAAATCCACCTGCAGACAAGATTTACTACCCTCAATAAAATAAGCCTCCTTCACTTGTGCTCATTTCTATATTCATCAGTGTTGTGGTGTTACATTATTTTTGGCACCTGACTGCATAGGGAACCTTCAAAATGGCTCCTGAGGCAAAGAAGGATCAAGTGCTGCTGTGGGTGTCGTTTTTCCTCTTTTCTGTGCGGCTGTATGGGAATGCTGTGGATTTGGACCCGAGCTACTTAAGTAATGGAAGCTGGTGGGTGCTGACAGGAATCACAGCTGTGTGAAAAATGGCCGTGCCCACTCCCTGGAGAAGTTAATCAGGTGAGAGCGAGAGGTGTCCGATTTCCTTTAGTAAAGCAGACCACACAGCAATTTATGCGCCCTTAATGTAACTTCCACATTAGTGCATGCGTCATAAGACTGGGCCAATCTGAAACAAGCCTGGGTTCAGTATTTATTATTTATGTATGTATTTATTGTTTTCTTATTAATGGTTTCTGCTGTCATCTTTGCTAGTTTTCCTTTTCAGGTTTGTAGAGGATACTCTGTGACTCAGTGGTACTACCTTTTTATGTATGTATGTATGTGTGTATGTGTGTGTGTGTGTGTGTATTTATTTATTAATGTCTTGTTTGTTGCTGATGGTTTACAGGTATTCATATGGTAAATGCACTCCTCTATCCTGTGGGAACTGGGTGGGTGGAAGCAGGTATGCGTACGTGTGTGTGTGTGTGTGTGTGTGTGTATGTAGGTGTATGGGGGGGGCTATTGTTACAAGCCAACAAGCCAGCCCCTTTGGTTTGGCTACCAAGGAGATCAGGTCTAACAAGGGCGTGTGTGTGTGTGTGTGAGAGAGAGAGAGAAAAAAAACAGGCTTAACCAACACTGCTACTTATGACCATGACCCAACCCAGGATGGATGTCAAATAGCAAATGAAACTGCATTCAGTTACAATCAGCAACCAAAAGTTTCACCTCAAACTTCCACTGCTTCACGACTCCTCCTTTTCCTTCTCACTTTCTTTTTCCAAGGCCATCTGTTTCACCTCTCTTCTCCTCTCATCAGAATCACATGTATCCCAAACAAAATGAAAGGTGCGTGCTATGTGTTAGCCCCCCTTAAAGAGGCAAATGACTGTGCGAGTACAGTGTTTTATGATCGGTTTATCGTCTCTTTAGCCAATGTGTTCAGACACCTCAAATGTATAGCCTGCACACATTTCCTGTTGGCATTTGCTATTGCCTCAGCACAGATACCAAAGAATGTCTAGTCACAGTGTTCAAACTGCCACCTGAATGGTGGCAAAAATAGTAGAAACCTAGACATCTGGTTTGTCATTGAAGGAGTTGGATTCCTCTCAGTCTCTCCTGATTGGCTGTGCCTAATGGCGGGTGGGAGGGGTTCTGTCAAAGCAATGTAATAGAAAATGATTCCACCAGGTGTTTGGTTCCTGGCTCTTGTTCCCCTTGTCTTAGGATCTGATTGTTTCAAAGGGACTACGGTCACCTGGTTGTAAAACATCATAGGTACTCTGAAATATACATGTTGCGGATGTGCTCATATTATATTCTGTGCTGCACTCAGTCCATCCATAAATATTAAGATCTGGGGACTTTTGATGTCTCAGTGATTTGCAAGTGGATCACAGACACTGCGTCGGTGTTGAATTTCAGGTAAGCCAATTACAGGTCAGAATTAGAAAAATAAGCTCAAGTAGTTGGAATTAGTATGGCGATTTTTCAAGTGAAGATCGTCTTTGACAAAGGGAAAGTTCCCAAGCTGAGGACAGACCAAGAACAGAGCAGCAGCAGGAGGAGGGGAAAAAAAAGCCAGGCCTCAAACACTTCCTTTGTCCTCCTTTAAAGCTGCACTTGCTCACAACTCCTGCCAGGCACATTAGCTTCACTGCGCTTCTGTTCGCAGCGATATTAACATAGCGACCCCAGAGTATGAGAGAGGAGCGAAGAGTATGCCCCCGATGTTTATCTCGTCATTAGATAATGCTGCCGCTTCTGGCACCGGCTCCTCTGATGGGCCCCTCAATCAGTGGCCAGAAGGCATGGGCTTTGATTCCAAAGCTCAGTTGAGAATTCATTTCCTAGAAACCAAAAACGAGCACCGATAATCCAGGGCTCTAAATTTACAGCCAGCTGTCATTTTTATTTCACAGAAGAATGGGAAAACTTGAGAAGGACGAAGAGGAGAGGAGAGAAGCGTGTTGCGGCCAGGAACATCTGCTCGGCTCGCCTGCTGAACGGCACTGTGATTTGTGTGCATTCCTCTCCCTCTCGCTCGGCCCGGGACGACTCCACAACAGCCGCGCCGAGCGCGCTCAGGGTTTGTCATCACAGCCAGGAAATCTCCCAGTTTTCCTGTTTTGCTTTGAAAACTTTTAAGATGTGCTGAATATAATGGTACGTTTATCCATTCAGGGCCATCGCCCCTGTGACATGAGATGGTTTCTTACTCAACACTGACTGAGTTTGGTTGAAGCTGAAGTTAACATAACACGAACCTGCAAAACTGGGACAGCTGCTTAGGTTCTTTAACTGTAATTGAGGAGGAAGCATGCTGTGATTTTAGTCAAAGCGTGCCTGTTCCCTAATTAACAGATAACTATGATCTTTGTATCAGCCTCCTCACTACCATTCTTTGATTGCACAGCTGTGGGTCTTCAGCAGGTTCTAAGTCAGTAGTATCTCCCACATGCCAGTGCAATTGACCGTGCTCACATTCTGGCATTTCCATCATCACACTTTCTGTAGATAGGCCTGTTCATGAAAATAAAGCTGTGACGTGAACCAGGATGCTTTGCGACAACATTTGTGATTATTTATTTTGCATCGCACACAATCTGTACATTCATGGGATATGTGTGTCTTCCACTTCTGAAAACATTTTCGTTCTGTGATGGTGGAACAAGTGAAATGTCAGCGCAATCAATAATATATATGAAAATAAGTGTACATTTGGTTTACAATCAGATTTGGCTGTTAGAGTTTGAATAAATCTGCTGTGTATTTTGGTTTAATGAGAGGAGACAGCAGAGATGTGAACTCATAGACTTTTCAAATCCTTAGAGGATACAGGGGTTTCAGATGTCCACAGCTGGAGAGGAGGTGTAGCGGTCAGGGATGGCCACAGCAGACCTGGTTCTCTGACAGAACCCGAAACACATCACAATGCCCCCCCTCCCTTTGCAGTATGGATACCCATGTCAGAGGTAAGGGAATAGAAGGGTTAGGTACTTCTGGGATCCCTGCTGTTGGCTTCCAGGTACACATTAATACAGAGCTCTTACTCTTGTCTTCCCAATATGGTAATACATACTCAGCAGAGAGTGCAAAAGTATTGTTGTTTTCATCTTGAGAATTTCATGGTTCACCCTGTGTCCAGAGTCAGTGACATTTCACATGACATGCTGACACTGAAGCAAATGGGTGTTATTGTGTGTCGACAGAGTGTGTACTCTGCATGTTTGCTCAGATCGGCACACACCTGTTACGGCCCAATTTACACGGAGATATTTCCTCCCTCTCTGTTAGTTAGGCAGGGATTCAGCGACCGCAGGGCGGGATGAAGGAGAGCAGGAGGAGAAGTGGGAAAGGAGGAAGAGGAGGAGTCTGCGAACCTGTTGGTCAGCCGGCCCCCACATGGATTTAGCGCCGCTGCCGCTGTGGAGCAGATGTCTGGCAGCAGCACAGCAATGGCAGAGGCTTAGGGAAGCGCTTGTCAGAGAGGACGCGTGAGCCGCAGTCTCTAGGAAACCCCTTTGTCTCTTCCTTCCCTGCCTCCCTCCCTGTTTTCCACAGAGTCACAGTCTCTGTGCTCTCCACAGATGGATATTCCAGGTCCACATTATTTCTGGGTCTTCCTCTTCTCCCCTTGCTGGAGCGACAGAGTTCCTCTGTATCTCTGGGAGGTACATAGACAGCACTCAGATTTTCCTACTGTCAGCTCACAGGGTATTTCCCTCACCGTCATTGTTGAAGAATGGTCCTTTCTAGCCAACCTACGTGTGATGTGTACTCCTGTGCAACCTAGCCACGCTCATGTCTCACCATTACATACTGAGAAATATCATATGAGGAACATGGTGGAATGGAGATGGGAGACAATAACACAAGGTTAAAAGCTTTTTTTCCATGAGCGACCACAATAAAAACTGTATATTGCCGAACAAAGAGATGTGAAAACACAAAATGGGTATACAAAACATAAGCATTCTTATAATTATGCCTTGTCAATTTCACTGACCGATGCAAGAAGGCAAACCATAGTCAAATGCTCAAAGTAGGGTCATGGAGATGGCCGGAGATGGGGAGATGGAGGTCTAATGGAGAAGTGGTGAAGTGGCTGGAGGTTTTGTAGCGGGAAGACTTCATCTGAGGGAGAGAGGAAAGAGTGACCTACACCTGCTGGAGATGGAGAGACTGAGGTTTAGAACTTGTCAACCCTCTTCATGTAGGTGAAGCAAGTCCTGGGAAGAAGGGAGAAGGAGGGTGGGGGGGGGAAAGAGGGTTGAGGAGGGTGGAGAAAGAGGCAAGCAATCATGGAGACTTTGATCTCAGTGCGTTCTTGGCTGAATACACAGGAGGGGAAGCTGGAGAGAAGACAGCAGTAGGAGGACAGGTCTACCTGAATATTTTCATACATCTCCTCTCAGTCTCTCACAGGTGTCCCAGGTTTGCTCACTTACCCTGTCTGGCAGCCATGAGGAGAAAGAATTGAGGAGGAGAGGATCCAGTGGAGGGTGGAAGGGACATAGGCAGGAGAGAGGATGGAGAAGGGATGGAGGCCAGGGAAGTAAAGGACAGGGCAGGTAGAGAGAGCATGAAGATGGCTGTTACTGTATTTGGCTGGGGTAGGGAAGATGGAAGTGGAGATCTAAGACATGATGGTGACAATGGGATCAGTTATAGAGTTAACCCAGGTGAGGATGAGGTCAGGGGAGTTTCCAGACTTGTGGGTGGGCATCAAATGTCTAACGAGGAGAGCAGCAAGATGAAGCCCCAGGAGTGCAACGTTTGGGTCTGCAAGGAGTGTTTTGGCATCCTCTGGGAAGGAGCTCAAAAGGACATAAAGCTCCTCAGGAAGTTTCCATGGGGGACCTTGATCTCTTGATGACAATCGACAAGAATAATGTTTATTAGGATGTGAAAACTCCCCCAGAAAGTTCTAGGCCAGCAGAGAGCAAAGCCAATGTCACCTTGCTGTTGAGCATGATACCGGTTAGAGTGAGTGGGAAAAAGAGGAGAGACAGCATGGAGGCAAAGGCAGTGATGATTGTCTTCTGCAAGTTTGTACTAGCATTTTTTTTTTGAGAGAGAAAAATCAACACTGTTTTTTGAAGTTATAGGCACTGGTTCACATATATACTTACAATGTGTGCATTTATTAGCTGACAGCAAGTCATAGGGGAAGAAAAATATGTCAATAAGCGGCAAATATATAATAAGTAACCATTTTTGTTAAAAAATGCCATAGTACAGTAAAAATTCTTAAATTAAATTTGAAGTCACTTTTAGAGTTATGAACAACCTCCATCCCCATTTTTCTTTATCTGTGAGGTTCGGCTATAAAGATTTTGTGTGGGCTCCGTATCCACTAATCGATATTTTTACTACCTTATACTTTCTTATTCCAGCAATGGAAATCGGCTGAATGTTGGTGAAATCATGCCGCCATGCCATTCTCGATGGCAGAAAATGTTATGATGTTAATGGGTGCGAATCCCGCTGGTCCAAATGACACATATACTGCCCACAGGTTCTGTAGCCCAACTACAGTTCACACAGTACATATTCTGGCTGTGGGTTTTGAACCTGGCTTCAGTCTAAACAGCCTCTGTCAGTGGACAGCTATTTCTCTACTTTCCGCCCTGGAAGGGCCTGCCTCCCTTTTTCTAACACATTTCCGTCTGTTTGGCGAGATTATTAAATTCCAGCTATTTGTGTAAAAGTTGTGCTGGGGGCTGGAGGTCAGGTCTTTGTTTGAGCCTGGCGGTAGAGTCCCCCGAGCCCCTAACTCTCGTTCAGCTTTTGTTACTCCACGGCTGCTTCCTCCTTTCAGCTCATGCTGCCTAAATATATCTCTCCTTTCACTCCCATGACACGTTCAGTGCGACTCCCAAGGCCAGGAGCAACTCAGTCATAACATGGAAACTCTGGGACTTGTTGTGTTTTTAGGTTTTCTCTGACATTGGTTCTTTTTGCATTTGGGATTTTAAATGTGTTTTGTTAAAATGCAAGCAGTTTTATTAAGTTTGATTCAAATGCAGTTTAAAGGCTCTTAGCCTGTAATGTACATTTTTTTCAAACAAAAGCACTTTCTCTCTTTAAGGGTGTATGCAATTCAAACAAAATAGACTTTGCAGTCGAGTTGGAGTGTTTTGAAGATAGTGGCTGGGATTTAAAAATTTGTCATGAAATGTACTTATAATTGAATAACAGTGCTTTTTCTGGAGAGGAATTCTCTAGCAAGTTCATTTTCATGATGGCTGAACTTGCCAAACTGTGATGACACTTGTATGTCATTGCAAGCCAAATAGACAAATGTTGATTAAATTCCAGTGAGGTTGTATTAAAAAGTCTTAAACTTGATAAGATGGAGGAATTAAGACATTATGATAATACTCTTTTTTTTCCATATACCCGAAAATGTTGGCGGTGGAGGTATTTTGAAATTTAAATATGAAGATGTATTATCAAGCTTACTAATTTTTTCTTATAGCTAGAAAGTTGGATTAATTTACTTGTCATGTTAATTGAGTCTAGCCATCTCACACCCTATCTGGCTAGCAAATTGTTTGCCCAGTAAAATTAATTTGTACAACCAAAGTTTAGATGATCCAGATTTCCAGCTTGTTAATTGTTTTTAGCAATAGTAGCAAGACATGTCCCTTTGCTCAGCCATGTAGCAAAAGATGATATTTAGCATTTTTTATCAATGTGATAGCGTTTCAGTTTAATTCTCGCCGTTTTTTATTACTTGCCATTTTGAATTAGTTGGGGATAATTAGAACAGCATTTCTGGGTTTTTTACCCAAATCAGATTGATAGTGTGTCTGGATTGCTGAGTTCCAAATTAGTGAAGTTTTCCTGTAGCTGACATTTACATGTGACAGCCCTGCTAAAAGTCTAGTCTGCCCTGCAAGACAGCATTTTTGCAACCAGATTGACGTATCCTGGCCAGTTTATGAGGTCCCTCATAAATGAAATAAAATGAAATCTGGTTTTTGCAGCCAAGATTCCCACAGGGCAAAACATCACTTAACATTGTCCCCCGAAAAGGGAGTGACCCCTTCCCTTTCGCGCTGCTCAGTCATGTCTACTCCAGTCAGTTGCCTCCTGCAGTCCACCTATGGCATATGGAATTATGTGTGCAGCTTGGCCAGTGGACTGAAGTGGGAAGAGAAGCAGTTTGTTGAGTGCCTTCATTTTAGACCAAAATAAACATAATGAACATTTTGAAGTGTTTCTTGTGACTCAGAAGGGGTCATGTTGACTATTTTAACAGTGGATTTGATCATCCCTCCCCCTCCCCCAGGCCGAAGGAAGGCTTGCGGCCTTTCAGATACAAAATTCTGCTCAATTACGACATAGCCCATTTACCCTGAATGAGCGACTTTTATTTCTTCACACCCTTTGTTTGGAGTAATCAATGAATGTAAACAAGGGGTCGTCTGTGTTCAACAAGCACTTCTCCATCAGTATAGCAAATTTACAAGCAAATTTTTCTGCAGATTCATCCACCATTTTGGTTTTGGCTTATAGTATTAGCCTCTAGAGTGCCCTGCAGTTTCCTCATTCAAATTAAAACACCAAGACTTAATAAATATACATACAAACAGAATGCACTGAAGATAATGATTATCCCATTGAAATGAGTGAATATCCTATAGTCACATAAAGAATTTTAATGTAGTATAGTGTAACAAAGGGTTCCTCTTCCTCTTGCTAGAAGACTAAATGCAGAAGGCATGTCAGTTGGTCATGGAAACTTAACAATTTGTGGAAAATGAAGAGTTCAAAGAAAAAGCAGCTGGTATTGAGCCCAACCTGAAATGTGTTCTAATCTCTTAGAGCACAAAATTATGGAATTTAAAGATGTGTTTTCCACAATTTAAAGAACCAAGAACTTGGTACATGGAGGGAACAAAAAAATGCAAAAATTGGGAACCCCAGGGATTTTGGGAACTAGTGAATTTGAGATGTATTGAATATACAATCAGTAATATACATATGGAGAATAAACACAAAAGATAGGTACAATAACAGCATGGCCACCATTCATGAATCTAACTCCTAATAAATGAACAACAACTCTATTAAAAACAGGCAATATAACTGTAATCCATGTGTTTAAAATTGAGTCATTAAATTTAAAGATATTGTGGAAACTGGAAGCAACTATGCTGTTTAAGACTGTTTTTGTGACTGATGAGAATAATGCAGATTGCCTATGGCTTTACTCTAGTCTTTCACACTAAAGTGTTTTCATGTGGGACTTTTTTTTGCCTGCAACGTCCCTTTTCACCATTAGAATGCAATATTCCACCAATAAATACAGAAACAGGTGGTCTACCACAGGGGATTTTTATTTGTTTCTTCAAATTATATGGATTCGACTGAATCTAAACACTCCTAAAACAGAGTTCTACTGAAACTGAAACTGAAGCCTAGATTTGGTGCGTGGTCAATGTGCGTTAGTTAAATGTGTATTGTTAGAAATTCAAAATGTATGTTATCATCTTTTTTTCCATTTGATATACTCCATGCAGAACGCATATTAAGCTGAGCATAATCTCACTATGAATGAAGGTATGTATTTGCATTGTTTAATACCTCACCTGTCAGTATTTGACTAATATTGATAATATTATTTGAACTGAATTGAACTCCTCCCAACCTCTTCACCACAGGCAGACACTTGTATAAACTCTGTCTCTGGAAAGGCCAGCGCTTCGCCTCAGAGGTGATGGAATGTGGGCGTCGATGACCCTCTTTAATGTCCGGTCCCTAGGGGGAAGGTGGACAAATGACCGCGATTTGCCTTTGAAGAGCGTGTATCTTTCATGTCAGGGCAAGCCCGCTGGTGAATGGCGGAACAGCTGAATGAACTGGGTGGTGATTTAGTGTGTGAATGACCCTACAGTCCGGCCGGCCCGCACACAGCCTGCCCGAGTCCTGGTTTTGCGACCCTGCCTGCAGCCCCAAAGGTACGAATTTGATTGCTAAATGCTAATTCTCCTGTATTCCCACTTATGAATCAATGTAAACTAAATAGTCTGAGTAAAAGCCCAGAGTATATACTAATACTATACAGGTGGAAAACGGAATATTCCAGCACTGGCAGCTCTCTATTGGTGTTGGAGTGAATGCTAATGGCTGCTCTGGCTGCATTCGTACCCTTTGAAGGCAAGGTCAACGCCAGTCATTACTTATTAGTACTGATTGATCACTGTCACACAACGTTAAAACATTTCTGTCCAGCAGAATGGAGTACTTTTCAAGATGACAATGACTTGATCCACAGAGCACCCCAATCAATCAGTGAAACATGCTATGGTTTTGGAAGAATGGCACTGGCTGTGCCCAAATGTTACATCCTTCTCGGCCACCACATCTGTCTAAACCAAGTCAAACATATGGGACATTCTGGGAGGGCACTTAAGACAGTGTTTTTCCACTCATGAAAGATCGCTGTCATATTACAGCCATACTTTGCCTCTGAACTGAACCAGGGCCAGCCACTTGGGTCCAGTTCTTTGGGAATTAATTCATATATTTATACTGGCATTTCTTTCCCAGCTTTAGGTAGATGAAATGAACATGTCCAATACCTATCAGTGGGTAACAGTTCAGTCCAACCCAACAGGGAAAATCTGATTACACACAGTGTCAGGTCTGAGGTGGTTTTTGAGGACCATAAGCAGATGGACACATTTTGTTCATTGTGCCAGTTTGTGTGTTCGTACACCTGTTTTGCACAAGTTAAAACCACTTTACTCAGGACCACAGCCTCTGTGTTAACCCACAGAGAAACCATTCTCTGTGCTCCATCAGTGAGCCAAAGGCAAATGAACACAAGTTGAAATGAATACAGCTTGGACTTCATATCTGATTTTCTCTCAGGGGGAAACTAATTCCAGGAATGAATACCAGGCAATAGTAAGTATATAAAAGAGAGGGATAATCACTAGCTATACATTCATACTGTAGCAATTAGAGCAGATTTGTCTATAGCACTTTTACGCTTACACCACTTTCTGAGTGTCCCAACCATTTTTCCAGCCAGCATAACCCTACAATGCCAGCATTCTTAACATGGAGCTCATTTTTTCAGCCATAAAAATGCATATATGGAAATTCTTCAGTACCTGTGCCAAATAACCTGTACCTCACCTGAGTTTCACCCAGGTGGGACACCTGAGAGGAGGCTTATCTGAGTTACACCCAGGAGGCAGCCACTCCATAAATGTGAAAAATCTCCCATGATGCTCAGCCCTACAGTTCATGGGAACTGTAGTCATGTCTAATGAGAAACTGAATCTGATTTACACAGACTTTAGTCTGTTTTAAAGTCAGATGTCTGACTCTCCCCACAACAGCACAGGAAATGAAGGATGCAGATCTAATGTTTGTCTCTGACAGTCATGTTTCCCAGAAAAATAAAAATGTAAATAATGATCATGAAGTTAGTCCACTGTTTTAACTTGAACATAAATTATACAAAACTTTATACAAAATTTTATATGAGTGATCATAACACAGCCTTTCACATTGGGGATGAAATTTAATTTTCTCATACTTAATTTCTTTTTCCAATATTGTTTTTATTTACATTAAGTTTACATTAATCTTTTATACTATTAATGTAGAAGTAATGTGAAGGCATTGCTGGAAAATACAGTCTCTCTTCATGTCTAGCTTATAATGAAAGTTTGTTTGTTGTTTTTATAAGTTGCAAAACAGCTCATCAAATTTTCCCTGCTTTGGACATGAATAGATATGGAACCCTTGTACAGGGCCAGGTCTTGTAAGTGCCAGGGAAAAGACCAAATCGGCTGAAGTAAAGGAGGGCTATGGACAGAACTGCATTAAGACTGAATCTTAATCAACATAGTGGGAACACATACCGCTGGCATGGACTCAAACTCTCACACACACGTACATACACACATGTGCAAACACACACATGCAAACTGACACATACATATACACATAAGCACACATAGAAAGATGGATGCAAACACTAGGGCTGATAATTGTCCCCAAGAATACCATTTAAAGATTAACTGACTGAAATGATCAAGGATTAAGTTGTATATGAGCTTGATCTTTATATATTTTAGCACACAAGAGCAGCATGCAGAGTGTGCAGACCATTTTCTACCAATAGGAAACATCTGGTAGGCAGGAATTCTGATAACGGGTTTTATTAGTCATTCGCTCAGGCTGACTGAAAGAAGCAGAAAATATGGTTCATCATTTAATCAAGTTATGAATGCTTTCTGTAAGCATGCAACATTTGTGCATGAAATAACTCAGAATGGAGGCACACAAATGCAAACACACTTGCACGATGCACATGCATGCACACACGCATGCTTACACATGCAAACACACATAAACACACACATGCATAGTCTATCTTTCTCACATGCACACATGTGACTGAGAGAGTAACCAAAGAACTATTCAGAATGCATCAACTTGACAACAAAGGGCAAGCAACCTAGTACTTTATTATTAATTATTAGAGAGAACTGCATTCCTCTCATTTCCTGGCAGACAGAAAAAAAACAGAGTCCAAAGTTTATTTCTCAGAGAAGACAAATAAGGGCACTTAGAGCTCTTCTTGAAATACTTATTGGTGCTTTACAATATTGTTTCCATTTCACTTGAACATCCAATAGCATGTTTTATACACTCAGAATAAGATTATCAAACACTATTTCTCAGAATCAAGGTGTAGAACCATATACACTATTCACTTGTATTCAATGGAACACATAGGCTGTAGAGTTCAAAGTTCCTACGTGAGTGTGTGTGTGTGTGTGAGAGAGAGAGAGATACTGTGTGTTTGTGTGTGTGTGTGTGTGTGTGTGTGTGTGTGTGTGTGTGTGTGTGTGTGTGTGTGTGTGTGTGTGTGTGTGTGTGTGTGTGTGTGAGCGAGAGAGAGACTGTGTGTGTTTGTGTGTGTGTGTGTCTCCAACTCCACAGTCTGGACAGCAACATTTGCTACCGATTGACAGGATGCCATTCTCCCATCCCGCTGCCAAAAATGTGAACATAGCTTCCTGTGAGCGGCAGTTCCCTGCCCAGCCCAATCAAAGCCTCAGTGTCCGCCCTGACAAATGGTCTACATCATCTGTCACCATGTCTGATAGGGACATCCACACTCGGTCATAGAGTTCAAAGCTCATACTGTGGGCAAGTACAAATTTAACCACTTATATTCTAGCCAACATGTGTATGCAATTAGCAACAAAATCAGACATGGGTTACCTGCACCAACCAACTGTCCTGTGCTTCAACACCACACATTCATCCTCTGGTTTATAATGCAGTTTCCCTTCCTCCATTCCATAAGGTATCTGGTCTGCCAGTGGTGGATAGACAAATTTCCTTTTTAATTAATTTTCCCAACACCTACCCCAGCTCCAGGAAAACCCCTCAGATTTAAATGACAACAGTCGTTCTTTTTCACACTGCAGCCGCACAACTGATCACATGCTGCCTAAATCATCTGAAGAAGGAAACCAGTTTGTGCTAGTAAAGGCACACAGCATCGCCAGTAGTTGGTGCTAGAGAGCAATAAACTTAAACCAGCTTAACCCCTCATCATCCCTGGTAAGGCTGGACCAATTGGTGCCTTGCCAAAAGCAGGCCCCTGGCCAAGGCCAGTATTGGCACAGATGGGACTCAAATGGCCAATCGCAGGGCTCCCAGGCAAACGTCTTACCCTGTGTGCCACCTGGAGGCCCCTGTATAGACAGATTTCTGTGGTTCACTCTTTACAGAGCACTGCATCCATCTAACCATCATGTCCATTGATCATATAAGTTAACAGGATAATGTGGCATATTCTTCTGAATTGTGAGTGTGAGTGTGTATGTGTGTAATGGAGATTACCAGATGATGTTTAATCCAATCTTCTTTGTCAAAGACAGAAACATTTTATTACACAGCTGCCAACTGGAACACAAACATGGTGCAAAATGTTCAACAGACAAATTTTTTTCCAGATTAACCGGTACATTTATTTTAAGTCATCGTTAAAACTGAGTCTCTCTGCTGACATACAGTAAGTCTGTATGATTTCATCAGTGATTCTATAGTCATGCCAAGTCTGGACCCAACCAGACATTTAGATGCTCTAACACACTCAGACATGCAACTGCATCAACTTTCCTGGGGGGTTAGGTAAACAAACCTGAATTCCAGCATTTAGTCACATTTCTATTACATCTATTACATCTCTGTTTTTTCCACAATGCAGTCCATGAAATGCAAAGACTGCAAGACGACTTGCTGTAGTCATACCAGAGGTGACTCATTTCCGGCAGCATGTGGCCATTACAGGAGTAACACTACAACACTATAACAGCCGTTATAGGACTGTTTGAGTACATGTGATACACCTGCTCCATCTGCTGCAGGACCTGTAGGCCCAGATGTTGGCTCCACTCAAATCTACAGGCCTGAGTGGGGTGGTCGCTGGATCCACAACTGATTATTGTCTTTTCAACTTCCATGTTAGCACGTCCCAAATTCACAGGCAGCCTGAAATACACATGAAGATGAAGGAGGTAATTCATGTAATTTATAATGGCCATTCTTAGTTCAAATTTTGAATTTAAAGGTTGGGTCCTTGTTTCCTATGATGATGATGATGATGATGATGATGAAGATAAACATTTCTTGGTAGTTGTGCCCACCTTGTGTCTTTTCTGCATCCTTATACAGCTCGGCCCAGTCCCATCCATTCGCCTGTTATTCTTTGCTCTGTATATTAGATAGAACTACACTCCAACTGAAGTCTGACTGAAGAACCAACTGAAGTCTGACTGAGCTTTTGCGGCAAACATTTTGGTTCCATCATGTAGATATTGCATCACTTTTAATATATTATTATGCGCATTTCAGGGCACTGTAATGTCTGAAACAAATGGCTCCACAGGTGTTTCTGATCAAGATATTGCCAATTAGATCAGTTGTATTGGATCAGATATAAGATCAGTTGTGTTGGAAGTATTTAACTATAGTTTAGATAAATTACAAGAACTAAGACTCTGGATTTCCCACCTAAACTAACTTGCATCATATAACATGTATCATTTAAGGCAATGTTTATACAAAGTTTTTTAAGTAATTGAAATTTTGAAGCTTCTTAATAAAGTTACATTGATTGAATGGAATATTACCCTCCATAAACTGTTGTTATTCTCGTGTTATTAGGTCCTAGTGTATGAATGGTATGTGTGTGTGTGCTTGTGTGTGTGTATATATGTGTGTGTGTATATATATGTTTGTATGTGTATGTGTGTGTATGCGAGTATGTACATATATATATGTCTGTGTGTGTGTGTGTGTGTGTGTACAGACATGTGTGCGTAAAATGGAATTGTGTTGAGAAAAATCCTGCATTAATGCCTGTGTGTAAATTAGCATCCTCTTCATGCAGAGCTGTACTGTCCCAGCTGAGACCCCGGCCACAGGTCTGTCCCATTGAGCCCCACGGCTCAGTCTGAGCGCAGATTCAGCGCAGTGTCTCAATCCTCATCCAATCCGCTCATCAGCCCAATCTATGGCCAAACCAGTAGAGCTGAAATTTTTCGCAGTAACAAAGCCTTAATATCTTTCAAATCCAATTATGGTCCTCCCCACCCCCTCCCTTTAATAACGTCCGTCATTGTTTGCTGAGAATACTGTCATCTGTGCTCCCGCTAATGTGATGGAGGGTCCTTGGGTTTATGAGGATTTGCTGACTGCAATCAATAATACATGCATGCATGCACGTGCACACACATGTACACATACACACACACTCATACATGCATGCATGCACAAGCACACACACCCACACACACACACACACGCAGGCACATGGAAACACATGTGCACATGCACACACTGTTGCACACATACTGCCAGAGGGGCCATCTGCCCCAGGACAGTGCAGAATTGGAGCGTGGCCCCCATTGTTTGTGCCATTCTGCGGGCCCACGCGCAGCTCGCCCAGGCCCTGGGTATAGCTTTCCAGCCCGGATGACATGGGGCCAGCAAGGGGGGTGCCAGACTCTCATTACACAAACGGGACGGGGGGGAGACATATGGGGAGAAGCCCCCCTCGCCATTCTCTGTCTCCCCCGTCTCTCAGTTCATGCCTTGCCTCTTAGTGACAGACACTGGGCCCGCCAACCCGTGCTGCCCCGAATGGCGTCTCTCGTAATCCGCGAGGTGTGGGCTATACCGCGCCGCCCCATCACCCAGTGCCCGCTTCTCTGAAAACAACAGATGTGATGCATTACGCCGCCCCTCTTCTCCCCTCCTCAACTCAACTGCACAGACAGTCCCAGAGTTTGCATCCTAAAGATTTTTTACAGCTCCACTTTTTGTCATCTGTGTCATGCAGCTGAAGGTAACAGAAATGCAAGGATAGTACCTGCTGACAGGCACCTGGGAATTGTTTTCCAAGTAAATAAAACCCGGGAGATTTATGGTCTGATCCAATATTCATATATCATCTTTTTAAAATATCTTTTCTCAGACATGTGTGGAGAAAATGCATGCAATTTCCTGTAAGATACAGCTCTCTTAAAACTCACAAAACCTGCAAAAAAAAGTCAGAGCCAGTCCCCCCAGCGTGTTTTCACTGTGCTATCACTATTTGGATCAGCTGACATTTCACACAGTCCAACCTGCACGCTGTATCATGACAAATAAAGGCTAATACTTCTGTAATCATATGCAATTATAAGACACAACTATACATTCATTGACAAAGACAGTTAAGAAAATTTCCTTTTTTTGCTAAAATATACATGAAAATGAAAGTGTTTATTATAAATTAAATTAGAGGATTGCAGAATTATATGTTTTTGATTGACCAACCATTAACAAAAAGCAAATGGAACTCCACAGAAGGTGTTTAAGAAGAATCTTTCTCTCATTATTCACGCAGAGCCTTGCTTATCAGGTGAAGCTTGTCTTGCACACTGTTGATATAATTAGACAACACAAGTAAAGCTCTGTAATGCCACATAATACAAATATAGTACTCTAGAAATCTGACACACTGTATTTGCACGAAATAAACACTTTTAAAGTCTAGTGGCTTGATCAGCCTCTTTCATGATGGATAAACCTTGATTTTATTTACCACTGCTGCAGGTTGTCGTTTCTAGTCCATAAAAAGTAGCTCTACAACATGTTATCATTGTGAATGATCGTGCAGGTTAAATTTGAATGTGGGTACCCAAATCTCTCAAACTGATCACAGACATTTTTCAAACTTCAAGAGTGAGAAAAACAAAATATTTTAAAAGTAATATATAAATACATTGTTGTATGGACTGCAAAAACAAGTCACCTCTTTTCCTGAGTCTGATTATCAGGAAGGAAGTAAATGTGTGGCGTGCAGTCAGCAACATTTTGTGATGTCATCACAAACCCTCAGGTTTTTTTGTCAGGTTTAGTGTACGCCACCACAGTGCCAAAACCCAGGTTACCCCACAATATTACCCTGCAATGTTACCTCACAGTGTTACCCACATCTCTATATGCATAAATAGGAATGAAGCAGACTCTGACTTTGTCAGGCCCAGATATGAGGCCTTCATTGGATTATAAGACAGATCCAAAAAAAAAACATCCAATATGGCAGATGGAAATTAACGTCAGCAAATTAACGGAATTATAAACTGAATAAATTCATGGCCCTGCCTTCCTGATAGCGTACTCTCCTGGGACCCCATGAGCAGGGCAAACAAAGGCGAGGCGGCAAAGCCGATATTGGGCGGGCCACCCATCAGGACTGACATATGGAGGAGCCAGGCGACAGGAAGCAGCCATCCTGCTAAGCTCCAGAACACAGGCCTCAAACAGAGAGGTAAATCCCATTAATGGAAGCTCCCGAGGGGCGGGACTGAGCAGAGAGAGGGAACAGCACGAAACACTGCCCGCTCCCCCCTTCTCCACCCCATTACTCTATCTCCCTGTCACCATTTCCCCACTCTTCCGCAGACACAAATTATTATGCAAATGACCACGCGCATGTCCTGCAATTAAGACCCTTAACGATTATCAGGCAGATTTACGGCCGGGCCAAACGGGCACAATGAAGTTGGGGACCACAGCTGGCGTCACATAGCTTTCTGTCAAACTCCTGCAGCTGGACCCTGACACACCTGCCTGTTGCAACTCCAGCAGTGTGCGTGTGCACACGCAATCACACTCACACTAACACTCTCTCTCACAGACACACACACACACTCTCTGTCTCTCTCTCTCTCTCACACACACACACACACACACACAGTCACATTCACACACTCTCTCACAGACACACGCACACACTCTCTCTCTCTCTCTCACACACACACACAGTCACATTCACACACTCTCTCACAGACACACACACACTCACACGCACACACAGTGCTCAATGTGTTCTCAGTGTGTGTGTGTATGTGGGAGGGGGGTCCATTTATGAGGATATCTACACAACAGCGGTTGCCATAGACTCTAGTCTTTTGCGTACAAACCCGTAACTCATCCCCATATGCTGTGGAGAACCCTCTACTTTGATGTGGCTCCTTTTGGCCTGGTTCCGGTTCACCTTGGCCTGGCTCCCTTTGGCCTTGCTCCCATTGGGCTTAATTCCCCTTGGCCTGGATCCTTTTGGCGTCCTCTGGTTTCATGCAACCTGGCTGTGTCATACCATATTTTGTCATAACAGATTATGCAAATGGTCCTTATGATGTATTCAGTACATAAACTTGCATGTACAGTTTTGCAAGTAGTTTACTGTCTTTGGTTTGTCTGTCCACATTGTGCAGACAAATGAATGAAGTGGTCAGACTTGGCTTATCTGATGGAGCATACTTGATAGATCCAATGGAGACAATAATGTCCTTCATTACCACTGGGTCTCAAATGCATGGAGGTCCCACAACTTTATGAGGCACCCAGCTCCGAAGCCTGGATGCTGGGGGGTGTTTTTAACAGAGACTAACCATTGTGCATACCAAAACGTTTACTTAGATTGATTTCTTTAAAAGGACATGAACATTTAGTCAATGAAACCCTTTCGTCATCTCATCAGGAGAAACACACCAGTACCATTTTAATTTCTGTTAATGCATTTCTTTGAAAAAAAAAAAAAAACAAACAGCATCGGCCAGCAGTTACTGTTAGCACAATGAAAGAAAGTCTGTTGGAAGTTCTGGGAAGGAAACCTAGCTCCAATCAAAAGTGAGGCAATGTTTTCCCTTACCACAAGACAAAGCATTAGCGATGTGGTTTTGTACCCAAAAGCTTTCGCCTCTAGGCAGCTGCTGTACCAGCCCAACATGCCAAGACTCAGCCTCCTGCCCTGTCCTCTGAGCTTCCAGTGGCACACCTTCATCTACAGTATATTGGGGCCCAAATGACAGAGTCTGTTAATTATAACTTTTTACTCAAATACAGTAGACTCTGTTGCCATATAGTATTATAACGGTTAAGGAGCTAGGCCTCCAACTCAGGGGTGGTGGGTTTCAATTCCGGGTATGGCTTTTGAGCATGGCACTTAGATTGCTTCAGGATATATCCAGTTGTATAATTGGATGTTAAGTCATTGTGGATAAGAATGTTTATGGAATGTTCTGCCATAAATCAACTAATTGCAAGCTAGGTACTATATAGTAGTAAACAAGGTTTGTTTTGGGAACTTTTTGCTTACAAAACCAAATCTCTAACAATAGGCCTTGCAAGAAGATTTCCTCACTTTTGATATGATCTAGATTTCACTACCAATGCAACTTCCATTCATTGTACTAATGCTAATTAAGGTCCCATGCATTGTTTTGGAGATTTCAGTGGAATGCACAAACAGAGATTTAAACTGTACTGGGTGGGATTCTCTGCTCTTGTAAGTAGGCAGACAGACTTAATTTCCAAAATGTCAGAGTGTTGTTTAATCACCCTATGAAGCCCCATGTTCCACTGAGTACAGAAGAGTCTTTCTGGCTGGACATCAATTTCCTTCCCCCACCCAGGAAGAGGAGGAACTTCTGCTAAATCTGATGGGGAAGAGGGCAAAACATCGTGCATCGAGTACCCAAATAACCCAACAACAGATCTTTCCTGTTTGGTTGTGAATCGACTTTGAGTCACAGGGACCCACACCATGGCTCAAAACAGCAACTCAGCCAAAACACAATGCCGATTCTCCATTCATCTAGATACATTTTCTCCTGTTGTGTCAAGTCAGATCCTTAGTAGACTGGTGGGGTGGCCCTACAGTTTACCCCCAACACAATAACTCATTTATGCACTTTTAAGGCTTGGGCATTCAATAGCATGGATGACTTTTTTTTTTTAGGTTCTGACCAATATTTACCTGGAATAAACACCCCAGAACTTTTGTAAAAGCAACCATTATTTTTTTTTTCTGGACAGCACTGGTCAATGAAGTTTTCAGTCAAAATACAAAAATAATATAATATAAATATAAAAAGCAAAATACTACAGGTGTAATTACCCAGGGCTGGCCAACAGCAGATATGGTGGGGTCATTTGTATATCTAGCAGCAGAATCTCGCATTCATTATTTTTATGCATCCATGACTACTAATGCCTCTGTGCGTCAAGCTGAATATTGGTTCATAAAATCCACCTGGTATCCCAGGCCTTTTGGTTGATTGAGACCTTTTGTGTTTTTGAGTGCACTCTGATTCTTCATGGGCAGCCTTGGTCGACTGTTTGGGTAAATGCTGAGTTAATCAGAGAGCAGAAGGTAGCAGCTTGAGGAACATTTGAGCTCCTTTGCACGATGGGCAGCCTTTTCATCATTCAATATCCATAAATGATAACAAATGAGTCAAATCATATTTGTGCCAACCAACCAGATACGTGAGCAGATCATGGCAGTCAAACAGAATACTTGAAGCAGGCTCGCAAAAGAAGGATGGTGTTGGAAAAATAGGATTTATGAGAGCCAAAATGGAAAACAAGTAAACTTATTTCAGATCAAAAAGTGCAATATATATGCAATGAGTGACATTCATCTGTTTGGGACAAAAAAAGAATGTAAATTGAGCTAGAGGTATATACCATTACAGCTACTTATAGTTTAGGAATTGCAATTATGGTTGAAACGAAAACCAGCATACACAAATCTAAGCCCAGAGTTGAGTTTGTGAATCTCAGATAAGGGTGATGACATAAAATATCTCACGTCAGTCAGTGTGGGTTTGGAAAAAGCTGTTTATAGCTCTACTGCTGCTCCAGAACTTAAATTGAGAATTTTACTTGACAAGGAAGATACAAGTTTTTCCTTAATATTGCCAATGTAGCTTGAGCACAGTCCACTTGAGCTGCCTGTATAATTCCACAGGCTTTCGGTTCAGTTCAGTTCAGTTCAGCATTTTCCTTTGTTAGCTGAGGCACTCCCTCTGCCCTTTTGTAACCAATGCACAGGTGTCAAACACAAAGCAAAGGATACTGGGCTATCACTTTGCTCCTAAATCTGCAGTTGCAGATTCTGTCAAAGAAGTCATTCAAGGATAAAAACAGCCACTAACCACGAAGTGCTTCTGGAGCTCTTGATTACGGTTCGAGCAACTCTTCGGTGCCTGGGCTTGATTACAAGTCTGAGTGGTTCAGACCCTTCAACTCCGGCACCTGGTCACCTGCCTTAATTAAACCTAAGATCAAGTGATTTTTGCTTTGTATGGAGCCAAATCAGTAATGTCTATGACACTCCAGAAGCAGGATTGCCTACTCTGCTCCTATCACCAATCTGGTGTAAATTGTGAATGTGCAAATCTAAAATGAAAACTCCAGGGTTTATTTGCTAGGTTGGAGATTCAGGACCATATCCATATCGTGATAGTATATTTATCAATGTTTTGTTATTTCTTTTATCATTGCCACCAACAACACTTAGCATGTTCTGTCAAACTAAACCTGATATCAGTGCATAAGTATATGCTTGGCATTCAGGTTTGTATGTAGTTAAGACCTTAAATTAACAATGTAAGCTATAGACATATAACATACATCAATCCACCTGATTAATACTGGTGGGCCAGTGAGGGGTAGTCGACTGATCAGATAAAAACTATTCCCCATTACAGTGATGAGGAGACATGGGAGTGCTCTATCTTTCAAATGAAACATTAAATCGGGGTGCTGAATGTGATCATTGAATTACCCACAACACATCACTGCAGTTATTGTCCTAATTCATTATGTATCCAGTAAAGATCTCCAAGATCATACATACAAATGTGAACTTGAATTGGCATGAAGTTTGTACTTTTTGGATGCTGTCTATATTCTCAGACAGTGACTATCAGTTAACCTCTATGTCCTTATTGATTGAGATTACCTTTTAACTAATACTTTCCCAAATGGACCATCTTGTTTGCTGCATTCTCACAGACATACTATAGTCTACAATATTATATTGACCACACAAGAACCCAAAACAACTTAAAACCTGGAATTGTTCTTATTTTGTGAATGTGTAAGATGCTGAGTAGCTCTCATCAGGTTTATAGAAAAGAGGACAATTAAGGCACCAGTAGAAATACTTCAACTTCTGGTGGTCTAAACAGAATAAAAATGTGGTAGCTGTTAAGAATGACCATACGTGCAAAAAAGTAGATACATTCCTTGAATCTGAACAAAACCAAACACCACCAATAATGCAAAGCAGAAGATCCATTTTATTGATGCAAAGAACTGGGTGACCTTCATGGCAGCGTGAAGGGGAATCCCTGCTTGGGGCAATGACCGCACACGTGTCCAGTTACACAGCTCTGGCTATGGAGTCTGACCACATCCATGGACCCATGGAGATACCCCACAATCATTTTCATCCTCTCAAAGTCCAAAAACAAACAAAAAAAATACATAACAGGGGACAGGAACATAGGGAGGAGGCAGTCAATTAGTCATACACACATACTCAGAAATGTGGACAAAGGGACACAACCCTAAGCAACAGTCTTATAGAATAGAAATACGTGACAGGTGGTCTGATTGGTATAATAACAGAATAGCCTTAAAGGCACTTTGAAAAACAAATATACAGACAAGCACAGCCCCATACTATGTAGGGGGAGGGGGGCGCTGGCTGGGCAGTTTTCCAGGGGGTGGGAATGGTTAGGGCACAAATAGCAGCAGTGGGGAACAACATACACTGCAAAACCCAGCCCCCTCCTCAACCAAAAAGCTCAGCAGACAATCCTTAGACCCCACCTGGTGGATCCAGCGACACCCAGCCTATACTCCAGACACAACAATAAAACAAAACACACCAGATCAGACCAAAACAAAGAGGTCATGTACTAATAGCTAAATCTCCTGGAGAACTTAACCTTCAGTCACTTGTTGGATTTTACCCCATTGGATTTGAAAGAGGTAACTGCGCCATCAACATTTAGCCATCACCCATGTAATGATAGTTTGCCACTGCCCTTTGAAAGGGCAGTTTTGCGTGCGGTCAGAAACACCTGCTGGTCTTTCAGCCCAGGATTACACTGCCTTAGACACTGAAGAGTCACCATTTTGGTAGTCAAATCCAACCAAAGGGCCTTTTTTCATCTTTTTCTTTGTACAGAACACTGACTCAGAACAAGCAGCAATTCTGCTCACCCTCGCACAATGCAAGATCAAGCCTATGTATATTTTTTCCCAACAAATGCCCTTTAAAATAGATCTTGTGTAACAAGCCTTTCTGTTCCATAACTAAGCTGTAATATACAACCTAAACTGTCTTGTTTTTTCTTTTATTTTCAATTTTTATTTTTTTTTAACTCAAAATATTGTCCTCTAAATTGTGCATTCACTGAAGGTCAAAATTTAGAGGTGAATAACAGTCTCTTCTGTACAAGGGTAGCCATTAGAGTAGGCTAACACTCCTCAGCCAAACAGTGGGTAGGAGGGGAGGAGTCTATAAAGTTTGGTTTTGTGGAGAGGGCAGGTTCCATGTAGATGAAAACAGCGTGAATGTCATCTGCCCCTAGTGGTGGTAGAGAGGAAAGCGTCTGGTATCTGCCAGGCCAGGGGCCCAGTCAGTTGTTCTCAATCTGCTCCAGGTCCAAGTCGGCACAGTCCAGGGGGAAGTGGGGCTCCTCGATGCTCTCGCAGTCGCTGGCGTCCTCGTCGCTCTCGCTGACGGCGGCAGCGCTGCTGAGGCTGCGCAGGTGGGGCCGGGGGGGACCAGGCCGCGGGCCCAGCCGCAGCAATACCGGCACCCGCCCCGCAGGCTCCTCTTCCGCATCCGCCAGAAGATCCACCGAGTCGCAGGGAGATGACACCATGGTCTGGCCATGGAGGTCCTCATCCTCCTCGTAGTCCAGGGAGCAGAGGCTTTTCGAGTTTTTCAAAGTCTGCAAGGAGAAGAGTGAGAGAGTGAATAAGACGCACAATTCCCCAACAGAGTCATGCTGAAAGAAACACCTTTAAATTAACTTTAAATTAATTTTCACAAGAAACATGAAGCCAGCTGGCCTTTCTCAAGTTACAAAAAACATTTGCCATGCATACATACATGGACCAAGAGATATCATGAAATTCAACCGACAGTAGGCAAGTCTAAGTAATTTTACGCTAGAAAGTGTTGGCTGATGGGTGCTTTTGACCTCTTCTGTAACAGCTAAGGGGATACACAAGGCCTGGAGTCAAAGCTTATGAGGTAAGCTGCATATTACAGCATTACCATCCATTTATGTTACTGTATGTCTGTGATGGCTGCCATTACTATGTCTTCTTTATGCATTTATTTATTTTTTATTCTTTTGTCAGATATATTTACCTTTAGTTGTCTGCAGCTCAGTTAAACTTAGTACCACAGCTTTTGTTGCAAGACTTATCTGGTCTTTAGACATGTTCCACTTAACTAATTGATATTTAATGGTTAATTGAGCACACCAGAACCAGCAGAGACATTGCCAACCAGGAGCTCAGTAATTGAATCAGTGGCATTGTTTCCTCCCTCAAAGCCTGATTCACACACATAACTAGGAATATATTTATTGCACATCTGTCATTTCCTCTGCTGTCTCCAATTGGGCAGCTGAAATGGACAATAGATGGAATGTAGATAACATGTGGCCCATTTGTGAGTAATTAGAGTACTCTCTACTTTATTGCTGGAGGCACACAACGAATAATTCTAAATCCTTCAGACCGTGGCCAGCAGTTAGGTCAAATTTCCTGTTTTGAAACTGCCTTCTGGATCACTTATCTATACTTTAAGACTAGAGTTGTCACAGAAGATTTGGGGGAAAAAAAGGGGGAAGAATGTGATCCACATTTTCACAAGTATATTCAGAACATGCAAGGGTACTCGGACAGCAGTCCGAACAGCATCCCCACATCACCCCTGCCATCCTCCCCCACCCCCCCCACCCCGTGGCCCCTGCCTGCCCGCGTGGTCCCCTCTAAGACCGGCTGGAGTGCGAGGGCTTCAGAGCAGGGGGAGGGGGAGGGGGGGAACTCACTTCATTAAACGGCATTCCCGGCCTAATTTGCCATTGTGCTAGAGTGAGGGCGGCCGAAAGAGGAATGGAGCGACAGATGCTCTTGCGGGCCGCCTCCCTCCCTGAGCCCCTTTTCAGAGCGGGTAGAAAAGCCCTGGGCTCCTTTATTCGGGGAGAGCGCACCCCTGGCCTGCTCTCCAGGCTGTGGAGGGGTGGGGGTGGGGGAGGAGGGGGGGTGGGGGACAAAGGCATAACTTGTCTGCGGCTCGCTCCCGGCCGTTGATTATCATCTCCCGCCCCGGCCCCTCCACTATCATGTTCCCCTCTTCCCAGGCCGCCTGGAACCCACGCTTTAAATGGCCGTGAGCCCAGTGCACAATGGATGAAAAGGGGCCCTTTGATTGTTCATGCGTCGGCTAGAAGAAAGGCGACCCAGGGCCCAGCCACTGCGCTCCCCCCCCCACCTCCAACCCCAACCCCCTTCCCTATCTCACTCACCACGGGACAGCGTAAGCCTCAAACTCGCCCCTTTTCAGGTCGCAGGCTCTACATTTCCATACCCCCCAATCCTTCCACATCCACTTCATTCAACAGGTTTCTTGTGCAAAAAAAAAAACTGACGTCTTTCTTTGCAGATGCAAAGGAGACCTGGCATGGGCCCAGTCGCTGGAGAGGCTCTTTCAGCTGCTTCGCCTGCTTTTCTACACCATCTTTTTCACTCCTTTTTTTTTTTAATAAAGGAAATTGCTGTGGGGTCTAACAATTGGGCAGGCGTTCCTGGAGCAAGTCCTCATTTCGGGTCAGGGTGTTTCAGCGAAAGCTGCTCTCACCCAGGGACCAATATAAGATTTTGTGTTCCCCCACTGGACTAAGGTCAATTACTAGCCACTGAGTGACTGCTTTAGGCCTCCCTTTCTGCATTCAGGTCATGAAGGGCTGATGTGTATTCCTGGTTTTGTTTTAGACAAGCCCTATCATGGCTAATTTTCTATCTCTGTCAGAAATGAAAATTAAGGTCCATCTATGATATGGCTCACATGGATAATTAAGGGATGGGGGGCAAGGTTCAACAGGGTGGAGATAATGTCATGGCTTTAGGATGTTCTGCAGCATCAACACCTAGACACCCTGCCATTGATGAACCATGAATACTGCTCTGGATCAAAGAGTTCTACCAGAGAATGTGATGCCATCCCTCATTGAGCTGAAGCACAGCTGGGTCATGCAGCTGACAGTGATTCAAAACAGACAGGCAAGTCTTCATCGGAATGGCTGAAGAACAAAAAATGTACAATGTTGTGGAAGGACCTCAAACAAGCAGACAGATGTCACATAGTTGCAGTTCTGCATGTAAGAGTGGGCAAAAATCCTTTAAAGCTGTGTGAGACTAATTTTTCCCTAAAGGAAGTGTTTGGCTGCAGTCACTGCTGCTAAAGGTGGCATACCCGGTTCTAAGTCTAAGGGGGCGTGTGCATTGACTTCACACAAAAGCCGGACTCGAGCTCAAGCCAATTCCACCTATGGAAGGTTCTTCTGTTCACACAAGGACAGAAAGAAGCTTTGCAGGTACAAGCGAAAAGAGCTGGATAGAGGGAGTGCAAAACAGAAACAAAAATATTCCTTGGACATACCTTAACTTGGTGGAAAGAGGAGAAAGAACTGAAGGAACTGAAGATGTGGAGCTAATGGTTATTTTACTTGACAGACAGGTAGCTTGCTAACATCAAAAAAGGGTGTATAGAATTATCATGCTACATTCCAATTCTGGCATATTTTTCGGCTTTATCTCTTGAAAATATGTTTTCTGCATGAGGGATGTGGCAGGTCTGTTAGCATATTGGTTAGTTAGTATACTGGTCTGCCTAGCTACATTTTTGGTACAACATGATCAACAACAGGAAGTGTAGTTAACTTAGCTTGCAAGGTAGGTATATAGCAACAGACTATATTATGTATTATGCTGTGCTATGCATTGGCTGAACCTAGAAGCTAGCATTCCACTCAAAAATAATTGTTAGCTAACTAGCTTACAGTTTTCGGAACACTTTATACTAAATGACTACATCTATAGTTTCATCCAGAGATTAGCTACAGCTTTTTTATCTACTGTCAATGTCGAGTAAATAGGTGGCATGCAGATGCTAGCTACAGTTGTGTTTATGACTGATAAAACTAATACTGATGCTGGTGTATAAATTGCTGCAGTGTGCCTGCACAGGGGGCATGGGGACAGCTCTGCCTTGGGCTGGCTTAGGACTGTGGGTATGCCTGGACTAGTTAGACTGAGCTCACCCTTATGGCCATTGGAGGAATCATGTTCTGCTTTCTCCAGACTAACACACTGCACCATTAACAGTTTTATGACACATAATCGAGATAAACAGAATGACTGAATCACATTCATGGAAAAGAAGTCTGCAAAGATACACCAAGCCTTCAAATTAAACAGCAGCACCTGCTGTATCAGGGAAGCAGTAACTGAGTAACTGAGTTTCTGCCATCTCTGTGCCATAAGAGGGAGAGCTCGGAAATTAAAACTGGTGAAAACTTAAAGATCCCAGAAAACCTAAATATGCTACAGTTTACTACATGTTAACGTTAAATACAGAGCTATCACACTTACTGATCAATCAAAAAAAAGCACACCTGCTAACCCACGCCAACACAAATCACACTAAACTCCCCTAAACAGTGCACACTCACTAAAGCACACCTTGAAGAAGTATGCTAATTAAACCACGCCTCCAATGTATACTCAGCAATTCACAAGCCAACAGAGGACACTTGCTAATACTGATCCTTTACAGGGCGCGTTCGCTAAACCAGTCCCTTCACGGAGCGCACTCGAGAACTCAAGCCAGCAGAAGAACAAGGCTTGGCAGCAGATACCCGCTCTTCTGCATAGCGATTGCCAGTCCTCGGCCTCATTAATCCCTCCTCTCTATCAAGGCAGCTCTGTGAGCCCCCCCAAACTCCTGCTACGGATGGAGGCGACACCCAGCTGCCCAGGTCCCTGTTCCTTGGCCCCTGTATCAGGGCTTGCAGCCAGAGAGAGAGGCTGATGAAGTAGGGTGAGGGAGACACAGAGGGCTTTACAAAGCGTGGAAGGGCAAATTCAGTACAGAAACATGCCATTTTCATCTGGTACAATTAAGCCTGTCAAACAAATGACTCACATCAATTATATGATCTTTCCGATTACCCACTCTGAAGTCTGATCAATCACTGTTAATCACGGCTTCATGAAAACAGTGCAAGAAAATAACTCAATGACGATATTTCAATATAAAAGACATGCAAGTAATACTGTAGACATCATATATATCGGAGCTTGACAAAGCATTGACTGAGCTGTTAGTTGAAGATAATCTTCTTAGCCAATAAGAACCAGACCCACCACCCAAGGACCTCTATAGCATCAGTGGGCACATGTGATTCCATAGTCTATTCCACAAACAAAATGTAAAGCCTGTGGCATTACCCGCTGGATCCATTTATTTGAGTCTTCATGAGTAGACTGCTGAACCATTTCAATTAAGTTCGGCTGTGAGAATTGTGCTGTTTCACAACTTTTATACCAGAGTTAAAAACCCTAAAGAGGGGGGCCAATCATACCACTGGCTTATACATGTCTGCATGTGTTCTGATTAAATAAAATATTGCAAATGCAACAGCTAACATGTTAATTTTGTATTGTACCTGACACAATTCTTTGCTCATAATGACATGAGAATGCAGTGAAAATAAAACCTCCCAAGCATGTCTGCCCATAAGCCAAGCTGTGGGTCTGTGTTAACAGTGAGCTACCTGTCAAATGCGTCTCACGCCATACAAACACACGCTGGCGACGGGCTTTACAAAATGATGAGCTTGACATTACCTGTACATCACATGATCAGCACAGACCAGTAACCACCTGATCCACAGGTAAACACAGTGCTCTGGACTCAACAAAGTAAAAAATGTCAAAAGAAACCCTATTCTGTATGGTCACTACACAGGGCTGATACAGAAATCTCTAATCTATGAAGATCAGCAATATGCAACTGGTGGCCTGCATGACTACCGTTAAATGACACAATGACTTTCACAATATTAAAACATATAAGCCTACAAAAGAAAGGGGAAACTTGCATCTTTCAGCAATTGGTATATCGTCCAGTTACAGTGCAGAATAATGAAACGTGTGACTTGAATTAGTACACAACTTGTTTTGTTTACAATTTGTAATTGTGTTATCTTTTACTTTTTCAATATAGGATGGCCAGCAATGACTGACAAGCACTGGTCAGGAAGGTTGCTAATCTATAGAAAAGCTTGTAAACACTAATGTGTGAGGGCACACATCTTTTGCCAAAAGCATGGGGCACACATTGATGACATCACAATCCTGAGTCCCAGGGGCATACATTATTCCAAGGGTTACAGACCATAGCACCAGCCCCAGTATTTCTGTGTATTTAAGTTACTTAAGAGGAAAGAAAATGAGGACTTAAGATATGTGTTGTTTATGGCAGTATTCTTGGATTCCTGTTACGTCCCTGCTCCGACATTCCACTGCGCTTTAATGCAACAGACTCCCTCATTCATCCCCAAAGCAAGCAGTGCCTCTGGCAGCACTGGTGCCTGGCTCTGCAGCCATGCGTGTCTGGTCAGAATGCAAACCAAGGTCTTTCCACAATTCTGCTGCACCCTCCCTCTGGTCAAAAGGGGTGAAGAAATTCAAAATGAATGAGCTTTCAAACCATTTTTTAAGTGGCTGGCTATTAGTTTTGTGTGGGCCAGAATTCACACACAGTTTTCCAGAAGTAATCAGTTAGGTGGTGACCAGGTATACCTGCTGTTGCTTTAAACAAGACAATAATTAAAATGAACGCTGATCAGTTTGCTAAATATTTATCATTAAATAATTACCATGTACTCCTCATCCAATAAGACCAAATGCCGTATAATCCGCCACCATATATTCACATGACGGCCTGTGTACCCCTACCGTCAGTGACTCAAAATAAGCTAATTAGCCAAACTGATGTTCAGGCACGTATGCAAAACAAAACTCCCCATGTCACCCAAAATGGCTCCGATAAGTTGTGTGGACCAATGAGGCCACTTTGTCTTTGGCTGGAGCCTGGAGCTTGCACCGTCCTGATGCCTCCTGGCCAGGGTCAAATGGATTAGGCACTTGGGATAAGGCACATTAAGGCCTAGGGCTTGAAATAGGTCAGTCCTGTTTCAAAGACGAGTGGATTTCCCCTTACCATTCCCTTGCCTCCACTGGTTCTTCCCTTCATGGGGCCTGCTGCATGACCTTAGCCTACCTTCTTTACAGTCAGCGGGAGCCGTGACCTCCTGGCCAGTGTGAAGCATTGCTCATGGATGACATCAGCAATGGATTAAATCCTACATAACTGTCTTGGGAGGGAAAATGACCCATTTGCGCAGCGATCAATAGTCAGCGTCCTTACAGGACAGAGGCTAACACACTCCTAATAATATGGAGCTAGCATTAAAAACCTCAATACTGGCACAACCACAACAATTTGGTGCCTCAAAATAGAGTCAGTGAACATGGCTGTGACTCACAAAAGCCAATGGGGCAAATTGCTGGGGCAAGCTATGGGTGATTTTGAGGGTAAGAGTAAACTGCAGGTTAGCATCATGCTTAAAGCCTTTTGGAAAAGCATTACCAATAAATGAGCTAACTCTGCCACCAGAGTAAGTGAAACATAACTTTGCATTTATAATTCTTGGTCAAAAACACTTCATAATGAAAGGGGGAAACTCATCAAAGGCACTATCGAGTAACTATCAAGGGGAAGTTACTCATACTCAGAGCTGAGAGCTCTCCTTACCGACAGAGCGGCCACAGCAAGCGAGACACACCCGTCGCTACATCCTTACGAGTCAACCTGAAACAGATCGAGCTCATCTCCAAAATCTCACCTGATAAAGCCCTCACCAATGAGGCCTGACTTCAGCAGTGCTGGAGAGGGGCCTTAGAACAGATTCCCGTCTCTGGCACAGAGGTGTGCTTTGAGTCAAACTTACATCTGCAAAGTGAAACCGCGCTCTACGTACGTACACTTTCTGGTGTACGGCCTTATGAACACCATCATTTTTGCAACCGAAAACATTTAATTCTAATCCACTGAACACAACCCCCATGATGCAACTCCCTTGATTTTTAAGGTAATCAACCTTATCATATATGAAATGACAAGGGAATGATTTGTCCTGTATTGCCTGTTCTGGCTAAAATATTTTTCTTAAGGATTAGGATGAACCTACTACGACCATTCCATCAACCTCTCAGTAACAGGTTTTTGCAAGTATGCAAGTTTTTTGTGAAATTTTTTAATGGAAAATGAACACAGATGAACCAAGCTGTACTGTAAAAACAGGCATTATGGCCCACAGGGTTAAACAGCTTGATCATTATACATCGTATTCCACCCACGTACACGTTTTTGGAAGTTTCTGCAGTCCGTGGTGTACAGTAGCCCCATTTTATCATCTCTTTCAACAAAAAGGCCCTTCTGTGGGTCCTGCGTGGTGGTCCAAGGACAGGTCGCAGCCAAATTTTCGAAGCCATTAATTTGGAAAACGTTCCACGAGAGGAAAGACGCTAAGTGACATTTCCCTCCATCCCAGAATGGTAATACCATGCCCACCCACACGGTAATTCACACCTACGCCAACGATCATTTAGTCATATGCCCGCATTCAAACACACGTTCATTCAGTCATATGCACTTGCTCAAAAAAAAAACAGGCACGTTCAGTCATATGCACGTGCTCACAGACATAGGCTTATTCAGTCATATGCACTCGCTCACAGACATGCTCATTCAGTCATATGCACACGGTCAGACATATATGCTCATTCAGTCATATGCACACTCTCAGAGACACTCATTCAGACATACGTGCATGCTCACAGACACGCTTATTCTGTCATATGCACACGTTCAGACAAACGCTCATTCAATTGAATTCAATAGTCACAGCACTTCCAATTGGTAAATACAAAGGCCTGTATACTGGTTCTGCCTTAATGCTCAATCTAGTCATTTCAATTGTACTACTACCAATGCAAAGCAACATGCGAGTGCAGGGTTCATGCAAGTAAAGCAGGAAGAACATGCAAAAAGTCACAAATAAATAATATCCAAATCTGGTTAATGTATCCAATTTATGGGTCTCAGAATCTGTAATTCTTTCCTGGTATATACAGGGGGTCCTCGACTTACGAACGAGTTCCGATTTTCAACGTAAGTTGGAATTTATACCTAAATTAAAAGTTAAAACCTTAAGTCACTCACACTGTACACACAACACATGAAGGACATATAAAATACAGTAATTAAATGAAACAGTAAAAAAAAAAGAGAACAATTTCTTATCTTTATTTCTGCTGTTGTATTAAAGAACCAAACTGCTTAGGTCGAAACTAGGTTTCTTAAATAATTTATGGGAGTGCGTCGTAACCACGAAACCGTCGTAAGTCGAGACCGTCGTTATTTGAAGGACCTCCAAAATTTGAAGTTTTTCTCAAATTTTGCATGAACTCATACAGGCATGTAGCTCACAGATGAGATCTACCATGCGAAGCATCTTCTCCCTTCACCATCACTCACCCACTGGGTAAACAATGGCAGACATGATCCCGTCGAGGCCCAACAGGGCCTGCAGTTACATATGTGATGCTCCGATGCTGTCGTTCCTCTGGCGCAGCTCATTGTTGCCAGGAGAAAAGGGGGGGAGGCACAGGGGTGCTAAAATGACTCAAGAGTCTTGGCCTCACAACGGTCGTCCAATTCTCCTCCACCGCCCCCCACCTCCACCCCCCCTTTCCCTTCCGGGTGTCCAACGGCTAATAGGGTTTATGATTAGAAGGGGTAGGGCAAGGGGCCACCATCCCTAACCCTTATTCTTCTGCAGAGCCCCCAACCCCCTCCATGTCTAAGGCAAGGGATGAGGTGAAGGAGAGGGACTGTCTCCTCATCCTATTGTTGGTTGGAGGGCACAGCACATGGCCCCCCACCGAGCTGGATGTCTCCTGTCCTCAGACGAGGGGGCGGGGAGGGACAGAGGGGTGGGAATCCACAATATACTGTCAAAGTGCAAAATGTTTTTCACAGGTATTCAAGTCTGTTTGAAATGTTTTCAAAAGCTCTTGTGTTAAAAGCATTATATGTATATTTTATAAGCTGTCATTTAATGTGGCCATCTTCATCTTTACATTCAATTAAGCGTCTGAGCCCAAGGAAACTTTTCCACTAATAGTGGCTACTAACTAATTAACATCACACTAATATTGTTATGGCTTTCTGTTAAAATATCACAACAGTCTTTCATAACATTACATAGCTATAAGCACATGGCTAAATTAGCAACTTAATTTTAGCAGGATTTTTAGCCATGATGATTGCGTCTCGAGCTTTCTAGAAATTGGCAGCATGGTTTTACTCTAGAAAATCTTGTACAATCGTGGTGATTCCTTCAAAGGAATTTAAATAGAAGGATTAGTACCTCAAAAATTACAAATGCTATTGACAAGGTATAGATGGGAACTAAAGTCTTGTTTGGAATGGAGTACCTTGTGTGTATCTTAAAAATGTGGGATGAGATTCTAAATTTTGGATTCAGCCTTCAGTAGCACAAAGTAAAAACAGAGCCTTCTTTAGGAGGTGGGACTCTGGCTGCAGGGATAGGCCACAGAAACAGCAAAGCTACACTCTTGACCTCACCAAACCCTCCTCTGGTAACCATCAGCATTGCTGTCTTAGGAGGATAACTGGTGAAGAAGAATGGAACACAGTTTCTAGGGCTGGACCTCCAGTGACAGTCATGAGGAAACCCAAAGCCGAGTAAATTTAAATCAAATGTACATCTGAGTGTAAATCAATCAATTTAGACTGGAGTCTTGCCAGCAAATTAACAGTCGATCCAACTGAAGGAGTTCATCCTCTCATATGTCACTGAATCCAAAAAGGTAAAAAATTGCCAAAGGGTTAAAAAGTTATGGACCGGACCCATTTTGCGTAGGCCTTTTGTCTTTAGAGGTGACTATATGCATCGTGGGAAGCACCACTTGAGCTGAGGCGTTGGGTGAAGTCAATCAGAAGTCAGGAAGAGAGGGGACTGGCGTCTGTTTAGCACTACAAACAAACGCCACAGCACAATAGGAGGCCTTAGAGTGCCCCGGGGTCACACTCTCTCAAACACTGAAAGGAAGTGGGGGGGAAAACCTCCTCACTATAAACTTTAGAGATACCACCCCACAGCCACGCCATGAAAACCTCAACTCATTAGACAGACTTTCTGTGGGACCTGGTGCTGGAACTAAAAGTGAAAGTGCAGAAGAATTCTCATTGGAGAAACATTCAGATTTATGAGGACCAAGTCTAAGTAGCCAGACTGGAGGTCACAAAAGATGTAAAGACAACTCTTGACAACGCTGGGCCAACTGAGAACAGGGCTTTCTCCAGCAGCATCATCATCATGGTTCAGACGGCTTCGACACAGGACAGATTCAGAGAGGCAGGTTCAGAGAAGTTTTTAAGTTTGAATCATCTCCAAAGCTCACAGCATTTTCTTTAGACCCACCTACACTGAGTTGATTTGATTGGTAAGAAAATACAGGTTTATGTTCCAAAAGTGGACAGGTTTATACCTCATAAACTTCACTGCTTTTGCTAGGCTAATGACATAGGGGTATAAGCCTGGCACAAAAGGCTGAAAACGACTGATCTGACCCTCAGTGGCCCCTATGCAGGCCGCAACCCCTCGACGTGTGAGTTGAGGAGTGTAGCAGTGTAACACCAGAGTTTTGGGACTATGGCGTCCCTAAGCATGCTGGGAATGTTGACTGTCCTTGTAATCCCTTCATTTCTGGCATCCCTGGCTTTCTGTCTCACGACAAGATGTTTCTTGATGTGGATCCTACCTCGGTATCAAAATTCTCACAGCAATCTGTTGTCCAACATACTTCAGGTCACAGTAGGCATTGGCACAATAAGGATTTGACTCCAGGACCTTAAATTTAACTAAGGTTTAATTCATGGGTACCATGACCCCATGTCTTCTCAGAAGAATGGGGACTAAAAGTAAAATGCATTATCAGGTGAGGTAACACACGTTCGGATCACAACCAGTCATTATGATTCAAAATTAGTGCCCTATATCTCGCCCTACCGGCCCGCTGCTGGAGAACCCAATTGTGAGATCTCTCAAACTGATATGCTATGTTGCTCTCTCTACCAGTCTTAACCACTGCAACATGAACAAGAGTTGGTACAATGGTAGTGCACTGCACAATGCCTCCTGAGGGGTCAGAGTATGCGCAAACATACATGCATGCGCGCATGAACACACACGTGCATGCGAACACACACAGGCAGGCAGACGTGCACACACCCACCTATGCACACAAATAGACTATGCATATGGCTGTGTCATATGCATTATTATTTATTTCACTATGATTAGCCTATGGCCAATTCTGTAAAAAGATTACTGAATAGACAGGGCTTACTACAAACATAGATCTGTAATACCCTGGTTAAAGAAGAAATCAGTAGCATTTTTGGGTCCAATTCCTCAATGTCTATCTGCCCTTCATCTAGCAGGCCCTTGAGCTTCAAACCTCCCCCACACACACAGATAGCCTCTCGGGACAACCAGGGAGCATGAGCACAGAGGGGTGCCTCCCAAAACACAATGCAAATGGAGTCTCCCACAATGCAGTGCGTGAGCTGAAGAGTCTCTCCCATGTTCCAGTGTAAGTCACTTCCAAACCCCCAAGGAGGTAGACATTTTAAACATTTTCAACAACACTACCAAGGCTACATTCCTATTGTTTCCCTTACAGTGACCCATATCATATATAAGAGCTTGGAAGTATTTTGACAGCTCTTTAAAAAGTTCTGTTCAACGGACATTCCCTGACTCGCAGCCAAAGCCCATCTAATGAACTAAAATGTCAAAATTTGCATCATTCCACTTCTCCGTCAGCTAATGGCTCCTCTCCTCCAAAAGCCAGCGCCACATGAATGAGGTGACTTAGTGCACCCATTACGTCATTCATAATTCAAACCCACTGACTGGTAACACCTCACTTCATCCAAAAGAGGAGGACATTTTGCAAACAGGTGAACCAAATGATGCCAGCTGCACATTAACAAACTTTAAAATGTGAACAATTTCCGTGGGTTCCTTTAAAATGAACGCAAGGAGGTACGATTGCAGATACTAAAAATGTACTGATTGGAAAACAAAGAACCCCATGACACGAGAGATTATGATGAGAAACAATACCAAAGAGCTTGTAAAACCACAGCAGTAAATGTCAAAGGCCTTTTTCTAGGAACTCAAACATATAATTCTCAGTGGGATTAAGCCAGAGAACTATAAAGTTTACATTATGACATAGGCCAAGAAATTGGCTTGAGTTACAGTGTCACCCAAGAAAGCTCAACAAAAGCCTCACACTGTCATTGGTAATGTTCTTTCATGCTTTTATGTCTATTACAGTAGTAGCTGATTAAAATAATTCATTGAATTAAATGTAGGTTACGGCTCATACAGCTGGCTCATAGTTAGCCTCTAATAGACAGTGATCCACAGAGGGTGAATCTCTTTTTAACTGCCCATAATGCACTCCATGGCAAGGCAGTCCCTCCACATTCAAACAGTCATGTTGTCATGGTGCTACCAATGAGTCCATGACTTGGCCCTGGTTTTTATGTTACATCCCACTTCAGAGAAAAGATTCACCGTGTCGGTCTCCACTTACCCGTGTCATTTTGAGGAAGTCCAGGGAGGGCCGGCTCCACCGGACGTCCTCCTCACGTCGGCGCTTCAGGCCGCTCTTGCGCTCCTGCAGGACGCAGGGCTGGGAGCGGCAGCGCAGGAGGCCCTGCCTCCGACACAGCTCCGGGGTGGAGGACGGCGTGCTGCTGGCGGAGGGCAGAAGGGCACCTGCGCACGCGCCCACGTCCGCCATGTGCTCCTGCGACAGCGAGAGGCGGCGCCGGGGGGCGTGGTCCCTGAGCCCGGCCGAGGAGGAGGCGGAGGAGGCCCCGCTGCTGGAGGAGGAGGAGGCTCCACTGCCGCCCTCCGGGCCCTCCCCGAACCCACTGCTGGCCGAGGATGGCCGCGGCACGGGGGACACTGCCAGGCCCAGTCCGCTCCCACGGAGCACAAGCGTGTGCCCGCAGCCCGATGAGCAGGAGGAGGAGGAGCAGGAGGAAGATGGCGGCTGGGGCGGGGCGGCGTTCCCGTGGCTATGGCAACGTTGCAGGGAGGCGGCCCCTCCACTGTTGCAGCGCCGCTTAGAGATGGGAGTCCATATCTTGGAGCCATTCCCTGGTCTCCATGGTGATCGGCATCGGGCCAGCTCATCTGGCTCCGACAGCGAGCGGCAATGTCGCTTTGTGGGTGGGGCCAGGGGCGGGCCACCGTTCTCGTTTAAGTTCAGTTCACTGATCCATCCAGGCAGAGCCGACGGGCCGGCGACCACATAGCCGCCAGGGGGCAAGCAGGGACTGCCACTAGTCTGGGGCCCCGGGGGATCGTCACCCACACCACCACCGAAGGGACTCATGGGAAATGGCATCACTGCATTCTGGGTAACAGCCTCTGTCTGCAGGGCACAGCCTTGACTGATCACTCTCCAGGGACTCTTTTCTATGGGAACAGGAAAACATCACCAGATCAGCACCAATGTAAGACCGGTGCATCCAAGAGTCTTTACAGTTCAGCAAATGATGAACAACTTTAAAGTAAAACCTGTGCTCAAAATCTGCAATTACCACCTACATTTTCCACTCAACCATCTATAGACATGGAAATGCATATGTAAATTGCATATGCTAAATAATACATTCGTTTATCATTTTAATGTAATTTTCCAGTTGAGCAGTTGTGGAGTTTGATGACCATACACATAATATAAAATGACATTATTTTGTGATAAAAGAGGGTGCGACAGAAGCAAATTAAAGCAAGGTACTCTCTAGGGCATATGTAAGCAGCACGGGACACTATGGCACAATTTCAAGAGAAAGCATTTAATTATTAAAATACCTCCATCACACATAGGTGTGTAATTCACATCCCACACAATCAAAATTTGTTACACAGTATCTGAAACACTAGTCAGGATACTTGGATTGCTACTTGCTTTGGTTGTGATTTTGCACAGAAGTTTTAATGTTATGAAAGTCACCAGTCTGTACATCAATTACAGACATAAATGGGTGGATGAAATGGAAACACCAAATGAAAAATAATTCAATTAGAGGCACGATAAAAATTAAAAGATGCATTTCATATTAATGTCAGTACCAATTATAAATGTTTCCGCCACAAAAAGTTTCAAAATCAACATATGTGAGTTTCTGTAGCAGCATGAGATCTAACAGATTTTGGAAACAACTGCCGGAACTGCAGGTGTGTTAGTCAGAGACCACAAAATCATTTCATGTGTCAAGGGGAACAGTTTCAAAAATCATGAAGACATACACCAAACTGCATAAGGACTGAGGGCTACAAGCTGAAGCTCACTAACAAGGACAGATTTTCACTTAAGATAGCAGCTTAGATAGTTAATTTAATGTAGCTAACTTGTTTTTCCAGTAATAGAGCTAATGTGGTTACCTAGAGTAATAAGCACAAAATCTGGACTTCTGAGCAGTGGTAGAAAGTAACATGCAAAAATGAGCTGTCTTGTCTTCTTTTTCCAACATCTGAATGGGTTTGTTTGGAGGGAGATCCTTCAACCCATATCTCCTTTTCTCAGCTATTAAACAAGACTGCAGATCTGATATGGGCAGCAATCTTGTAGGAATCAGTGGGTCCAGTTACTATACTGCACGGTAGCAAAGTTCTACTGGAACAATACAATAGTGGAAGTGCAGCAGTATGTTTCTCTTTCTAGCATCACCATGAAAAATTTCCGGTCGAGCAGCCATGTCAATTAATTTTGCAGCAACCAAGAAAAAGATATGAGTGGGTTTAAATGTACGTTTTATACAATGGAACAGAACTCAATAATGCATGCAAATTTATTTCAGGGTGCAGAACATGATGCACCACCTTATTTTGGGGTGACATCTGGCTTGCAGGTGCACTCTATAGTGCAAACATTGTTCCCTCAAGATTCAAGAGTGGTTTCTTGATTAACAGATTTTAATCTCCCCCCTTTCACACCCAAGCACCAGATCTAAACATTTTTTAATATTTTATATTTGTTATATCATGATTCCCCTCTGACTATACTAAGATTGCACACACAGGCAAAAAAAAAAGCAAGCCGGACAAACTTTTTTCAGATCTGCATAACTTTACAGTCTATTCGTTCTGCCAAACAATATTTACTTGGTTGTCATGGAGACGCAGTGGTTAAATATGACTAAAATAGTTGCTGTTGCAGTCAAAGTTATTGGTGACCATCACTGCAGGAGTCACTTCTAACCGAGGCGAAGTAAAGATCAGAGTTGAGGTCTGAGAAACATTTACAAGGCTCTTCTTAGGGAAAGATCTCAGTGAGGAATTTTTAAAGTAAACATTTCAATGATCTTCACATGGTCAATTCATACGAATTTTGCAACCAAACAGTTTCATGGTGGTTTTATTTTCTAAACTGGAGCTTACAATAGGAGCAAACTGGCAGCTCAATCTTTGCTTTCGTTACAAATAGATATAGGCCTGAATGTCCACGCCCTTCCACTTTAGCCCACACCCTTCCACTTCAGCTAGAGCTTCTCGTCTTCACCTCATGAACTTCCTCTTGAACAGTGTGGTGTGATACTACAGATAGCATGGCAAGGCATGGCCCTGTCTCCTAAACCCTTCACCTCCTGAATTCATTTCTAAAATTATGCTGAAAATTAACAAATTCATTCTGAGTAAAATGGTGTACTTAAACTGAACTATGATTGAAAATCTAAGTATTTTCACCAAGTATGAACTGTTCATATGGCCATTATAGGAGAATACCAGCAACTCACACTGGAAAAAAAAATATTTTAATTAATTTAATTAATGATATGGAAAACAAAACAATGTGTGAGACAACAAAAAATATTTATGACTAAAATAATGCTCAAATAATGCACATCTTCTCAAAGAGGACAGCTGAGCAACTGAAGTAGTTGTACAGTTAAGTAGAGGGGAGTATGAATGTTCAAAAAAAGGTTAATTCAAAATTATGTTATGACACAACCAACTCAAGCTTGAATGATATTTTGGCAAACCATAAGCATGCAGTGAGAGAAAGGGTTAACACTTGATGTGGAAAACACCAAAAACCACACAGCACATAGTTGGGTATGGTGGCCCAAAGACAACCCAGTTTCTCTTAACTCTGGTTCAATGACCCTACATCATAGCAGGAAGTGGCCACTTACCGTGAAGCTCGTAAGGGAAGAGACTGACGTTTTGACTCAGCTTCTCTGAATGCTGAAATGAACCAGAAAGGACATTCAGTATCACAGATGAAGTTCTCACAAGAGGTCAAGCATACCCTTTTACCTAGGACAGGTAGACTGACCTGTCAGGGATAGCAACACAAACTTACCTGGGACAGGTACTCCCACCTGTACGAGACAGGTACACCCACTCACATAGGACAACCATAAATAACTCCACTGAAAGACCTCAAACAGCCAGGCCCAAACCATTTAAGAAAGAGATGGTCTTACTGAAGAAGGTTCTATCCCAATGGGACATGCTGCATAAATCTAGTAGAGAACCATAATAGCACTTTGGCTGAATTGATTCACTTCATGGAAAAGGCCAAGTTTATTTTAAAACTCTTGTGTATGGAGTGTAAAGTGTGTATGAAAATTTTATGCTCAACTTCTCCTGATCCGAGAGCTCATTTCACTCAAAATCCAAGAGAGAGTCGTTGTCATGTCAAACCTAGGCGCCTGAACTGGAAGGAGGATAGTGGTTTCAGTCCAAAAAGATGCTTTTGAAATGTGGCACTCATGTAACGGACATCAAATACAAGGTGAAACAATAATAAACTGACCAAGGAGGGGTCCAGAGGGGACTTCAGCAAATTGAAGCCAATTTGTTTATCATTATCTGCAGAATCATTGGTCCAACTGTTTTTTTTTGGCTGGAAATACAGGGTTAGGAACAGTCACGAGTACTTCATCCCACTGTCCTTGGACAAAATTTGCAAAAGGAACACAAAAAGGGAGCGAGCTTGCACTTTTGGGCGGGCGTCCTGTGAACATCTCTCCGCACTTTTGAGTGGTTTAGCCGTTCAGCACTTCCTGTCCGTAATCCGTCCCGATAAAGGTCCGCGCTGAGAACACAAATCCCACAATAGGGTGGAATTAGCGGCCCGGCCTGCCGCCACGCACCGTGTGCGGTGTGAACCGAGCCACCTCGCCCCATCGCAATCAGTCAGCACAACCAGGCCGAGCTGCCTACCAGCTGCCTACCCAAGGGGCCCTACCCGCTGCCGCCAAGGGCCCTAACCCCTGCCCCAAAGAGCCCTACCCACCGCCACTTTAGGGCCCTACGCCCTGCCGCCAAGGGCCCTACCTCAAATTTATGCACTACTGTCCGACAAGCTACAGATGCACAAACTAAAACATGACAGGACAGAGAAAAAAAGTTAAGAAAAAAAAAACTCAAGCGGTAAATTCAGCTTTGAACAGCATGAGGTGAATCTTCACAACAATCTTTTAGCAAGTCTAAGCAAGTAGAAAAAAACTTGTCTTTCACAGAGCAGTGTACATCTCTTGATATAATTTACAGATATATTTCAGTGTGAGATGTTTTATTATGCAGAGGATACCAATAGCCCATCTCTGGGTCTTAACAACCAACCCTGTTCACCCTCCTCCAGCCACCTTTGTAAGTGTACTGGAATCACTTCCTTTACAATGTCATTAGCCTAGCTGGTCTCTCTCCCTGCATGTGGGTGGCACAAATGACACACACACAGACTGTTCAGTCTTCACTTAATGGGCCACTTCCATCAAGTGCACAGTGTTAGAGACACTGGACTGAAGGACTGTAGCCCTTTGCTGGTACAGACTTATCACTGTGGGGCTTTAAAGGAGTATTGACGATGGGGAAAATCCTCCAACTGCTGGAGGATAAGGCACTGACGGGACAAAATCCTACTTGTGTTTTTGTTTTTAGTCTTGTGTTTCTGTATGGCTGGTACCGCTGAAGCTCAAAGTTGCATCTTAGGCTATGTTGTGCAACCACATCATGATTGGTCATTGCATAACTAATAACTTGATAATATTATAACTTTGTTGCCTAGAGCAGTTGTTTTGGTATTTTGCACAAATGAATTTAGGTATATTGCTTAAGCATGTGGAAAATTTGAGCAAGACATGCTGCCCACTAAAAAGACTTAAAATCACTAAAACACTATCAATCTCTGGTCTGATCCACCATCAAGCACTCCAATGTATATATGCAGTGTTCATGATTTATTTGCTATTAAAGACCTAGCGTGTTGTTAGGACACTGAACCATCTGTGAAGATGGTGCAAACATTGAGAACATTGCGTAAACATTGTAAGAACATTGTGTGAACGTTGTGAGGACAACATTGGGAGAGGCTAGCGTGAACACTGTGGGAACATTGTGTGAAGGTTGCAAGGACACCGTTAACATTGGGAGAGGGTTGTGGGAACATTGTGAGAACATTGTGTGAATGCTGTGAGAGCGCTCACCAGGTTTATGCTGTAGGCCTTGCACGGCAGGTCGCTGAGGCTCTGGTCCTGCAGCTTCTCGGTGAGCAGAGTCACCATTGTGGAAGTCCCCTTCTCTCCGTTCACGCTCACAAGCATCGGGGCCCCGCGTGCTCAGTCTATACTGCAGGAGCCATGGAGGTGGGTGGGGTCGGGCAGGGGGTTGGGGAGATCGTGGAGCAGGTAACAGGATGGGAGGGAAGGGGGTTGGGCCAGGTTTGGGCAGGACCAGGGGGACAGGGGAAGAGAAGGAGGCGTTGTCTCACTTCAAGACCGCCATTGAAAGTGTGCACCCAAGTCTGCCCTCCAAGCGACTGGCTTTGCCTCAAACCTGGGGTTGGTCAATCATGTGTCCTTATGAGTCCCTGTGGAAAAGGTGGGAGAGGGATGTTACAACATTCCGCAAGAGCACAGCTCCACCCATGAGATCTCCTCAATACCTTGAAGGGGTTCGGGATGGCCACAACACCACAGATTCCACAGTGTAAGGCTTCATACACTGCAGCTTGAGGGGAGATTCCAATGGGCTGTCACTCACTGATTCAGCTCAAGCAATTAAGACTTTACTCACCAAAGAACATAACAAAATTATAGTGTAATATTTAGTCTGCTATCTCTGCTAACTAATAGAATGGCTCAAATTACATTATTGTTCACAGAAATATAGAGAACAAACATGCCACCAAGATTCAGATTAGAATAGAGTCAAAACCTCCAGCTTTCGACTGTAAAGCTAGTTTGTGTTAGTTTGTTGTTTTGACAGAAACAAGTCTGAATGGTTTTAAACAGTATGAATCTGGCTTCAATCGGCACTTCCAGCTACCCAAGACTATGATTTGTTCAAACCAACAACTGACAAATGGTTCATTAGCAAAGCACACTCCCAGAGTGGCTGTCTGGCCAGCTTCAACGTACCATGTCTACAAGCTGATAATTGAGGCACAATCAAAGACCAAGTCAAACAACCTCAGATAAATCACCATGGAAATTAACATAGCTAAGGACAAATGTAACAAGGCTAAATGTATGCAACAATGTCAATGGAGGAATTACCACCAAAGGATTCACATTATCCCAAACCACACACATCATAGCAAAGGCTCCATGGGGTGTCCAGAGAATCAGGCACCAAAAACAGTGCTCTTAAATTCCATCAATTAAATTCCACGTCAATTAAAAATTATTTGAGTCACTTCAAATCCTTGCAATTCTGGTATTAATTGCGTTCATAAATAGCATTTCATGATTCAATTTCCTCCCATATCAAGTCCTTAATTCCCAATTCAATATTCTCCTTCAACAATTCAATGCTTTGTTTAATGATTTAGTACTTTGGATTCATTCTCCTACCTCCACATGCAAGAAAACTTCACACAGACAAGCTACAATTTTCTGAAGCCATTAAATCTAATTATCGTCAATCCATCAATGCTGGGTGTGTAACAAGTGGCCATCATCATCTCTAAAAACTAGTTTGGTCAAGAGAGAAAACTCATCTGATACTTCACAAACACAGATCAGAATTCAGTGGAACACATAGTTGGCTTACATATTTTTGAGAGCCACAATGTTGCATTTTCCCCCGGAGCGGTCAGCTCACGGTTGCGAAGTTTAGAGCATGACTAAGATGAACGAGTCTCAGCCATGTCATCACTTCTACAGAGGGGGGGAAGTGCCATTTTCAATGAGCAGCTGTTGCATGTTTGCTTTTTACTCAGAACACTAATTCCCTTCAAAACATGGATCCAATCATGTTGCCAGCTGAAAACATTCCATCTCCTCTTGCCCACTTTTCTAGCTGTAGCTTCGTGTTTTCAAGAATTATTTGTTTTTCGGCTCTGTTGTCTGTGCCTGACGTACGTGATCACAGCTGCTGGTTACGACAGCGTCACCCTTGACAATTTCAGTAACGGCCTCAAAAGGCTTCAGTTTCGCAAAGCAGTTTCAGTTTACATGAGTCATGAGGCTGATTATGAACTTCTGCTTCAACTCTTCGAATCAGATTGAGATGCTACAGCTGGCTAGCGTTTGAAGTCTGCAGTTTGATGGATTTTTGTACATTTTTTTTTGTGACAGGAAAATTATTCCTTTTCACATTTGAAAGCAATATTTTTTGATTGGCCTGCCAGCACTTGGACATCACAGACAACCAAATAAAAAACTACACTCGTATGGAAAGTAATCCAAGTTATCACTTACAGACACCTAAAAAAAAACATTTCCATAAACAAGCATTAAGGGCTATCTGTCCTTTTTAACATATCAACAGAACGCTCATGAGTCCCAAATATATGATTGGCTGTGTGTGCTTTGCAAGGTTGCAAGAAAAAATGTCACTGGGTGAAATACAGGAAATAATGACCTGTGAATGCAGTTAAGGACCCCAAATCCCAATCCATATGCTTGGCTAAAGATCTATAGTTAAAGGAGAATTGCCGGTTTTCAACATTCACTCACCTATAAATGTAAAATAATTATGAATAAATACAAACTGTACCTACAGCTGTATTTTTTTTTTTTTAAGTCATTTATGTTTTCATCAAGAGGGATTTACAGTGTAGGAGAACATACGTGCACTCACCTGATTAATAAAAACAAAAGTTCCAGACCCAGCCATTAAGATTTCCAGAACAGTGAGTATATATACAATATCAGTACCTAACGCAAGTTAACTATTTAATACAGGCATGTAAGTGATACAATTTTTTAAAAACCAATGGCAGTTCTCCTTTAATTTGATATTGTTGACATTCTGAATCCTGTCAGTTGATCCTTTGTGCTTGAGCCAAGATGGGGGACTCCTCTGGTAAATTTTTTTCAGCTTGGTATGGTGACGTTAAAAAATACAGTACCTACCATGTACAGAAAATGGCATGAGGTAATGATCTGGAAATGATTGTTGAGAGCGAAATTAGGTAAAGTGAAGGTACACATTTATCATAAACATTTATACACTTCTTTCAACTCATTGCCTCAATTAGATCACTGGCAAGAAAGGTTCCTTAAATAAATGATTTTTAAACATAGTTAGGCCATGTAGTTCGTCTAGATGAGGCCCTGTCAAACTCAATCCTTGGGAACCACTGTGTGCAGTTTTTGTTCCAACGATAACAACCACTGAATGGTAACAAGCTGCTAATTGCTCTTAATTAGACACTATTCAGGGCTACTGAAGGATAATTTACCCGCTTATGTCAGCATTAAAGCACAAAGAGTTACATATGTCATTAAAAATAAATTTGAGATTTTCATATCCCACCAATTTCAAAGTTCAAATCATGTTGTCTTTTGTTGTCTGTCCTGTATTTCTGCATAATTTTACAAGCTATAGCACAAGTCCACTGAAAGATTTTCTATTTCCATTTCAAAGAGGCATTATTTTCAATTGATTTAGGCCTAATTATAGACTGACAGGTGAAATGAATTGGGTGCTATCTGCTGATAGTGTGGAAACCTGGTCACTGATACAAAACCATTTATGTAAAAAGAGCTCAATGGCATATCATGAAAAATGCACTTAGTGAAACCCATTTTGTAACGAAATGAGTATATGCACTTTCTGTCCTATGCTTATGATTTTAAGATACAGTGAAGCAAAAGGTTCACTACCAAGACCAGTGTATTTTCATTATTTACGAAAAACTAATATTTTTCCTCAGTTTATATTTATTATTCAAGAAGTGATATAAATGAAAAAAATAGGTCATTAAGAATTTTTTGTATGAAATTGAGATAAAAAACAGTCATTTTTATCAAAAACAAGATGAGAAACCTAAACTGACCACACCATCTAAAGGCCAGTATACCAAGCTAACATCTTTATGGCACAGAACAGCATCTGCATCCAAGATTCAAGGCCAAATGAACAAAAAACAGCCGACTCCAGTTCGTAAAAGTACAGACACATGACGATTGGCAAACTTTTTCCTAAATCTCTTCTTGCTTGAAATCGTGAGAGAGGAATCATTTTCTAACAGGACAATGACCCAAACATGGACTGAAGCTATACAAGTTCTATTTGAAGTCCAGAGAAGAGCATGAACTGTTGACCCACATGGCTTTCCAGTCACCAGACCCCCATTGAACATATTTAGGAACGGTAAAGGTAAAATGTAACATACACCAGACAGGCGCTCTCTGCGATGCTCACCAGACTGTTTTTACATGGTAGCACATCAAGTCCTCCAGATGCAGATGATGAATTGCAAAAAATAAAGTGACTGGATCAGCACAGTCTGTTGCATTAGGTATGCAGTACCTTAAACCTAACCAAACTGCTACAACCAAAAATGCATTCTCTATGCTATTTTCACAAGTTTCTTAGGTTGGTAGCTAAAACAATTACTGTGCCTAAAGTTGTGCCATGGTGCTAGAGAAGGAGCATTGTGGAGCAGCACCACAAACATTCCAGAGAGAACCCTGTGAAGAGCAAGTCATTTTTAAGCTCTTTTTCCATCCATTTGCTTCCTGACTGCAAGATGGTGACATCACTGACAAATATAGTAACTAATATTCTACACTTAGCAATCGGGTCACTGAAAATTTATGAAAACTACGAAAATATTTGCTTAGAATTCTCTGTTAAGTAGTTTGCTAATTATTAGTAATCAATTTGTTAATTATTTTGTATTAATTCTGTTAATGTAATGCATTAATATTAGATTTTACCTGTTGCTATAAGTCTGGCTTCACTATGTTCAGCTTAACTCAGAAATTGGTGGCTTTCTGAGAACCATAACTGAGGAACTATGACCAACAGTTACTGAAAGTGGCCTATTTCCTGCTCCATGACTTGCTGCAGACAGACAGCATCTTCACAAGCTACTCACAAAGTAAGGCTAAACAGCAGGCGTGAGAGGGGTGGAAAAAGGAGGTGTGTTTCCGAGCCTGCTGAATGTCACCCCCAAGGAGCAGGGGAGCAGGGGGGGTGGAGGGGGAGGAGGAAGCCTTCCCTTTAACGCTCACAAACTCCTCTCATCACGAATGGTGTCTGATGATGACCGACACTGTCTTGGGTGACAGGGACTCTTCTGCCGGATTCTCAAATGGAAATATGATGCCGACGGAACAGTAGAGTTGTGATCGGAACTACGCGAATGATTTCCTTGAGACTGCTACAGGTTAAAAAAAAAAAAAAAAAACCCACTCAGCCACATGGCACACATGGCAGACCACATCCAAACCTAATGCCTTCCAGTGTTTTCAGTCATTCTCATTCATCTGTCCTACCATTTTATGTTTTTTTCCAATACCAAGTTCTGTTTGCCACAAAGGGACCAAGCAGCTTGCACCTAAATAGATTGGGACTGTCGGTTCTATATCTGTTGCATCACTTGCCAAATCCAACCCTTCTTGGATATAAATCAATATGAATTCATGAACAGACCTATGGACAACATACAAACACATGGAACACTTTATAATCTGCATACCTCATTCTGAAGCAGGACGTTTAGGTAATGTCAGAGTTATCATTAAACCAGAATTATGGTTATGGGGAACACAAGGCCAGTATATGCCGAGATAGTCTGGGCAGATGAAGCTTAAGAGGAAAGTTGATCAAATGACCATGCAGGTAGTAACCAGGCCAAATATTTTAGGAGTTCAGAACACATGAACTACTCACAGCGGAACATTAGAGGTGGACTGAGTACTTACATGAAGTACTGAAAACTCTGTTATGGGTATGGGATATTTTATTGACATAACCGTTACTCAATCACCTGGGTGCATTATCCATGGTCGAAGAGGCAGCTAGAAGGTAAATACGATTTATTGAATGGTTTCCTTTTCTTTCATTGGTCAGTTTAGCTGCTGTATGGAAGTAGCGTTAAGAAAAAAGTAGTCCATATAAAATCCCCTCCGACTTTCCAGACTTTAACTTCTAATTGAACGCATCATGGCACAGCATTACAGAAACCCACAGAGAAGGGCGCAGGGTGGACTCACATCCAGTTTTCTTTTGGCTGACGCTCCGCGGTAGTGTGCCAAACTATGAGTTTTACAGTGCCTTGCTGACAATCTTAAAACGTCAAAAGGGAAGTAGTGGCCCAAAAAATAGGTTTATCACAGGTCTTTAGCGTTTACATTTACAAAGTCAGCTACTTTTACTTTTACCATGGCATAATGACAGTGAAAACTAGCTTTCTAAAGTGACAAATCAGTTATTTGCTAGATAGCAAAATGCTAAATACTGATAAAAACAATAACGTTTTTACTTTAAAGCGTGTCTCAAATTCATTGCCTTTTGAGATACAGTTTTCCATTGGTAAGCATTTTTTCAGCATACAGGTACCTGTCTTCCAAAGGAGACACAGAGAAACATATGTTGCAATGTGCACAGATTCTCGGGGGCATAAAAAATAATTTTGATTTAATTGTTAGTGAGACAGGCAAGCAATAATGTACAGATCTATCAGTCCACAAATTAAATTCTCACCTTTCAAACACACTAATCATAATTTCACAAATATGGAAATCAGTTTATGAGCTTCCCTATTTAAAAGAGTATGACCCTTGTAAGATTACTGGCCTATCTCACTGTTACTCATCTTGGCTAAAACCGTTCAGTCTCTTGGTCATACTGAATTGTTTTAAAATGAATAAAGTGTGCTACTGTCAGGTCCCAGAACCATACTGCCATCAATTCAGCAGTGAAATTAGTAAATGATACTATAAGTGCCCTGGGTTTTTAACTCCCCGCCTTTCACTTCATTGATCACCCAAGTCTTTTTAAGTATGGAACTATTGAATTTTAGTGACTGACCCATAATGCTGTGTGGTATTTTCAAAACAATCGGTCTGATAAAACCTAGTCATTTTTATATAAACACTCTTATTAAAATGTTAGGAGTCTGAATCCATTTTTAATATCTGATTCTGATTTACTGTTCATATTCATTTTCACTGGATCCATATATGATTTGTGTGTTTAGACAATAGTTTGCATTCTGGCAGAATATGTATGCAAAAATTAGCAGAGATTACTAATAATATAATGTCTGGGTTTTAATGAACAGTCAGACAATATAAACAAATAAACCAACAGCAACCATTTATATTTTTTTCTCTGCCACTGAAAGCAAACTGCTACCCACGCTCTATCATTAGGATAGAGGATTTCCTCAAAGATAAATTAGACAAATTTAATATGGAAACACAGTCCGTTCCTTCCTCCCGATCAATTCTGCTGAAGCATACTCCCAAAATGAAATTATGGAGTTATTTTGGTAGAACTCTACTGGCTGCCGTCTTCCTCCAAGTTCAGGCTACTGGTGATGTCATTTGACAATGCGGTCATATCTCTCATTAACCGCAAACATGATATGTGATATAAATCTGAAATGCAGTGAACCGATTCAAATGCGACTTTCCACCAGGTTGACACTGAAGAAGCAAAATATCAATATCAGACGTGTCATTATAATTCTAGTGACTTAAAACAACCGATTTAACCCTTGTCTGGAATTCACTTTAGAACATTTCTTCAACAACAAAAGTGTAACTTGCTTTATGTTAATTAAATTGTGAAAATGTTGTATTTTGCAAGTTTTTTAATAGGAAATAAACCAAACACATGAGGTTTCAAGGGAAAAAAGATTTAGCATGTAATTTTGATTCAAGTAAAAATGAAAAAAGCAGCCATTTTGACCCGAATACAACATGAGGGTGAAAAGTGTTGCAAAGGGCCCTAGTTACTGTTTAGTTTTGCTCTGTGTTAGCTGATGTGGTTCAATGCCGGATAAGGCTGTTCAAGATCAACAGAATGACTTCACTGCCACTGAGGAAAACCTTTGTCCATCTAAATACCAGCTGACTGACTCATCAGTGCACTTATCTATGACTCCCTGTTGGTTTTATACCCTTCTCTCATATCTATGAGTATCCCTCTACATTACCTCCAAGAAATGACAATCTCAATAAAGTTACAATATGAGCACTAGACAATATTAATTATTGTACCTCTCACTTTTACTAACAGAGTAAATATCCTATTCCTGCTCCAGTTCTCAGTTCTAAGCACCTGGTTCTGATCATGTTCAGCTCACATTCAGTGGAAGCCCCAGGCTCTCCTGTGACCACAGAATGCTCTCACACTGCTCCATTCGAAAGCATTAGGACCGGGCTCATGCCAGCACCTTCAGGGGCGCGGACCTCAGGTGTTTCCTCCGCACGCAAAAGCCCCGAAAATGACATCACACCGACTCCTGCTCGCACTGCTGGCTTGGTGGCAGTGACCTTGCTCCACAGGCTGGATCACCAAGGCCATTATGTCATCGCTAGCAATGGAGGGTTTTTTAAAGAAAGATTCCAGAGGAAACCCACCCCCAAACACACACAGGTCAAACTAATTTATAACAGTGGGGTTGGCCCTCTTTCTGAAAATCTACTTAAGCACAGAACAGCTATATTTATATAAAGTTATATTCATATATATCACTATAAGCACTGTATCACAAACACTTTGCAAATCTAATGTGGATTTCCAATGCGTTCCAAATAAAAAAAAAAAAAAAAAACTTCATGACAAGAACAACCAAAACAACTACTGAATTTTCAATTCACATGCCACACCGCGGAACCTCAAACATGCGTGGCTACAGAAGAAAGCCCCGACTGAGTATTTCTGATCTCTGACTGAGTGAAAGACCCCTATCAACCCGCAGCACTTCAAAAGCTGCTAGCACATTAGATTTCCTTTGGATAACAGGAGAACTGTGAGCTTCCATTGTCGCCGTGTAGATGTAACTCCAAGGCCCTACTACATGTCAGCAGGCAGGATTTACGACAGAAACATATAATTGGGGAAGGAAAGGTTTCAAGTGCATGCTTTTCTATGGGGAGCTATCCATCAGGTGGCGGGAGGTGTCAAACAGCCGTCGTGTCCCTCAGCACAAAAGAATGTGGTCTGGAAAACAATGGCTGTCCAAAAGGGGGCGTCTCAGGAGAAAACGATCCTCTCCACGTCAGACCAAAAACTTTAATCACCATTCCAACACAAGTCACCAAATACAGGACGGAATTTGACAGGCCCACCTCAAACCGTACAGGCCAAAGTAAGAAATGTATTCAACAATTACAACTTGGTCAAAATGCTGAGCACAAATTAACTATATTATACAATACAGTTAACTATATTAACTGTGCTGTCTCCCCATTCCCACACATATACACAATACTCATTAAGATCTGTGTTCATTGTTTTTTTTTTTTTTTGTACTAATGGAGTTAACTGGCCTAGGTGTGTTTTTCACCATTTTGATCATGATTCATTTCCTGATTGGTGAATGGTTACCATGGCATCCTGTTGAGCTTAGATGGGGAAATCCTCAGTCCTAATTAGAGAGGGGTGCTAACGACTTTTTTTTTTTTAGCTACTCAGCAGCCTGTGGTCGGATGAAGACAGTCATAGCATCAGCCCAGAGCCTGTATACACTGTGGCTTTATGTAGGTCAGTCAAGAGGCCTGTTGCCCTAGCACATGGTGAGTTGACCCTGAGTGCATGTGTGGTGTGGAACTAAATCCAAGCTGATAACATCTGGCTAACCCTGCCGCAACATCACAAAAACAGAAATGGATGGAAGCGAGGACAAAAACAACCCTCACATTGTACACTCAGCAGGTCTTACCTTATTTTTCCACACACTGAATAACGGGTACACCCCTGCACTTCACTGGGGAAAGACAAGGTGAACTACAACCATTCCAACTCAAGTCACCAATAAGCATTTTAATTGACAAGTGGCAATCTTGGTAGTTAGTATATTACTGGCCATTTAGCTGACATGACATCATTTTTACGTGATAATTTATCCTTTATAAGTTGGAATGGTTCATTTGGTGTACTTGACGTGAGAGATCCAGCACAGATAGGCTTGTTGCATAAGAGTTAACTTCACTTTCACCCTACACGATCCTGTCATTCAATACGAGGCATCCTCAGAATCATCAATCAAAAGACTACAGGTTTACACATACAAGGTACGGTGACGGCACTTCCACAAGTAACTTCAAAATACATTTGATGGCGTAGACGCAAATTTCGAATTCTTGGAAAAGCATGCGAGTAGCCTCTATCAGTTTCAGGGCGCTGGGAAACAACATAAATAAAAGGCGAATAAGACAGAAAATTAAATACAGAATCATAAGAAAACTATATAACATGAGCTATATCATTGGGTGTGGGGGGAGAAAAAGGGACGTAAGTTAGACACGTACAGAGAGATACAGACATATCCAGAGTTTACATAAACGCCTGATTAGTCCTGCGGAAATTTTGATTACTGTGCATTATTCCTCTCAAATAATCGTAAACGCAATGACTAAAGAACATAAATGAGAAGCAGACATGACATGCCGGCCAGACTCAACCTGCGGCCTGTGAACCGACGTTAGCAACTGAAACACACAACACATGGAGAGCTACTGACGACTGCACATCTTGTCGCACCGGAAAAACGGTCCCTTTGCAACCCCGCTCATTCATCTCCTCTTCACTACGTCTTATCATGATAAACATACGCTAAAACCAAATGTCGGTGGGATATACCATTACTACATACCCCTTCCATCTCCCACAACCAAACTGGATCTTTCATGACAGCCATATTTGTGTGGTTGTTTTTGTTTTCCCTGTTAGCAATATCAGCATGATACAATTGCGAGTACAGCAGCATTTGACATTTCAATCGTTCCACAGATGGTCACCATTAATTTACAACGATTTGATCAACAACACATCGATGCTCGCTGCTCGCAACTTGTCGCAATCGTCCTGCGTGATAGCACTGTCCCGATTTGGTAGCAACGGATTCAATACGTGCTGTGGTGTAATGTTATCACTGATAATATGTCGATATTAGCATTTTTATATTGTTGGATCGCATGCGGCATGCTTACCTTAGTAATCGCAAATTTACGCTGTTTACAATTATGTCTCTCCAGCCGCCTCATCCCCCACCCTCATATGCGCATCATAAGAACCTCTTATCCGTGCAGCAAAAGCATAAACAAGCCCAACGTCAGAGCTAGCTAAATGGCTAGCTGGTTAGCCTGATACAATTTTCTTCCCTACATCATATTGAGAGTAATAATTCAACGCCTGCGTGGTGCAAGCTAGGAAGCCTATGAGTGAATCATTCGCCAGCCTGGATGCAGTTGACGTTAGCCTACAAGTCCAAGATAATTACAATCTAATTACAATAAAAAAATGTAACGTTAATGTTAACAGCTACCTCGACTTACGCTTCTAGATGCCAGGTTTTCTCAACATGAAAACTGGAGCAAATGTACTATGGAAAATACAGGATGAGCCAGTGGGAATACCCGCCTTCCCACGGTGACTGGCTGTGTGTCGGATTCTGTCGATGTCTGTGACTGGCTACGACACCCTCGCAGCAGTTGGGAAGTGTAGTCGTCAGTGGTACTACCCACAGGTTGTATTTGCATTACAACACACGCTTCCTCCATCATCAGCCAAGCCCAACAAGCGACTTGTTAGCTAAGTAAACAGTCTTTCTATCTCTTCCAGTACTAGTAAAGAGCGATACCGGGAGTTACATACATTACCCAGCCAGGCTTCCTTCACTCAACTGATAATACTGATGGATGGTCGTTGACAGCGTTCATATAAACTTGGGCCTTGATACATCGACAAATAATTGACAAGAGTTACAACCAAATCCACAACGAGCGTTAACTTATTTAGTTATTTAACTAGGTATCGTTAGCTCAAGTAACGGGCCTCACAAATGTCTGGCAATTTGACAACATAGCAAGCCACGGTCATCTAGTTACTTGCTGCTTAGAATTTGTTCATTTAAAACCCATGGCCTAAACCTTTTCGGACAGCGAATGTGTTAGCAAGTAAAATAAAATCTGTACTCAGCTAGCACACGCCAAGGATAAAACACATATTACTTTTAGATCTTGACGGCTAATACGTCTGTTGAGCCAAGACTATTGGAAATAACATTAGCTTGCAGGATAGCTTACGTCCTCCTGGTCCAAATCAAGCATGCAACATTCATGTTGCCGGCAGATGAACTATTCGTTATCTCTAATCACCCACTCGCATTCCAGCGACTGCAACTCATACATTTTAAAGTATACAATACCTTCAGTGTTGTGAAGATTGCCATATCACATAGCAACCTCTCACGCTGCCTTCAGTGAAAGTTTAGGGAATAGTAAAATGAACTACACAGCTGATTCAGTTCGACAGTCCACCCCAAATCATTCAGTCTTGTACGCCAATCGTGGGAAGTTACGCTAGAGTTTATAATACTTCTGACGATACCAAGTGTGGCGAATGAATAGGTCAAACAGTTTGAATGCAAGTCGTCATTGTGTCGTTAAAGGGTAGTTTAACTCTTAAAAGAATAATAATATCAATACATACATGTAAAGTAACGAATTAGATTAAATAAATCCACAATAAAGACCTATTTTACAAACATTGTAAGATTCAGTAACTGCCTTCCCCTATCATGACAAGTTTTGTAGACCCTTCCTTGCGTCAGCCAATCAGAGCTCTGACGATGAGTGCTGGAAATAAACAAAATAACCTCGTGGGAACTTCTGAAATGAATGGGGGCTGGGGCAGCAAGGGCGGCTGTGGCGATGAAATCTAGGCGCAAGGATATCATGTTGTGGAAATCGTGGATGTCTCGATTTAGTTATTTCCTCAAGATGATATGCTGTACTTTTCCTCATTATAATGGGTTATAAAATTAAGTATGTACAAAAATTAATTTGAACATTGGAAGCAAAATATATTTTCAAAATAAAGGATTTTTGATAATTATATTTGGCTGCCATCGGACTATCCATGCGCAGAAGAATGTGAAGACTGACTTCGAGAAGGGTTGACAGTGAATGACCAAATCAAGTATTATTATGAGTGTTGGAGTTCCACTGAATCCTAATCAAGAGGGGTTTTGGTGCTTGTTTTCTGGACATCGTTTGGCCTGACAGTTTGGTTGTGTTTTACAGCTCAGTATAAATGGGTATTCATTTCTAATATAAGGTGACGTTGAAAATTCTGATTACCTAGACTTATGCCAGAGCTACACATTGTTACACAAAAACACAAAGGTTAAATCCCACACACAAAAGGATGTAACAGAACCCTAAGATACAACTGCTATTTCAGCTATACAGATAACTGTATTGGTAAACATAATTAATATTTGAGCTGGAAATGTACAAAATCTATAATTTTAAATGGCATAATTTTCTATAACAATAATCATCCCTGTTGTGGACATTTCTCACTGCCACATGTGTCTCGGTCCAGCTTATGAAATCCAGTCTTCTTACGAAAAGATCTGTCCACAACTTTTTGCAAAGCATTATACAAAGTGGCACTAAGAACTTAGATGCCAATTTTAACATGAGCAGCACAAGGAGTTCAGACTGAGAATTATAAATTTTCTGTTCCAACGACTGGATAAAGGCTAGCTTTAAATTAATAGTTGACTATTTCCTCAATTTTCTCTAATAAGATTTACCTATAGTTGGTGCGGTCCTGACTAAATCCGAGCAAATAACTGGGTAATTAAGGCAGGGTACCTAAAATCTATACCTGTTATGATCTGTGCATTTGGTCTTGTTGATTGTGTCACTTGGGTGGTAATGGATTTTCTTCAATTCATTGCACTGGCCTTGAAAATTTACTTGGGATTTGAGTAAGTGGTACAGTCAGGGTGGGATTCAATTAAATGTATTTAGTCCCCTGAAGTGCAAATGCCATTCAGCCAATCAAGATTTAAGTTTAATCCTGATTAAACCAAACCAGCCTGATGTACTTCCTGATATGGGTGTATCAGCTGACAGGAAGCAGCCTTAAGCTAATCAAGGGAAAAAATCTAGAAAACAAGAAAGATTTAGGGGGAGGCTGGGGGAGGAACCTGGAAATTTACCTGCAACTTTACAATACACACAGCTGAAATAATATGTATCAGATACATGTTTTAAAATTTGATATATACATATATATATATATATATATATATATATATATATATATATATATATATATATATATATATATATATATATATATATATATATATATATATATATATATACATATGTGTGTGTGTGTATGTTATATTTGATGGACATAGTATTTTAGAGATAAAACAATTCATATTACATTTGTTACATTATATTAATTAATGTAGTTGTTGACTTGAATCTAAATGTCTGGATAACATGTTGAGAAATATTTTATGTAGTAATGAATTTGACAATCGTTAATTCTATGTAGGGATGCATTTGAGGGCAATTATTATAGCTAAGCCAAAATACATTTTCCAGAATACAAATTATTTCAATTGCAAGTGATATGATTTACCACTTAAAAGGGTTCAGGACAGAGATTTGTCCCAAAAATCTGAACCTTCAACGCACATCCAAATGAATTAGGTGCAGAGCTGAGGGGTTCAGGATTTAAAAAAAAAAATAGCTATGCTTGCAATACTCATGAGCTCTGATGCACAACTTTAGTATGTGTTTAGTATGACAACATTTCAATCCTTTGGGATCTTCATCAAGTCTAATTTCCACTGGATGTATAACCATATAACTCTCAATTGCATCACCTGATTGTTGTAAGTAAATGACATACATGAATTCATTAATTAATTATGAAAGCCATTCATTAATTTGTTATTACATTACTAGGCAGTCATTTTTAAGAAGCAGCCACAACCCTTGTCCCACACTTACTCATGTATGTTGTAATGCTGCTCTAGGGAGCTGTAAAGATGGAGATGAAATAGAATGCAAGGGAAATGGAATTCAAACAGAGATGTAGCAAGAAAAGGTCTGATTTTTTATACATTCTGATGCAGTCCAGTCATTTTTACCCTTTTCTGCCATAGAGAGATCCAGCACATTACACAGACTTTATTGAGATAAGGCACTTGATTTATCTGGGAATGGTTAGTTTGATTAAATAGCACATCGCCTTGAAACTATTAGACGCATTGGATTGAATCCTGGCCTAACCCCAAACACACGTTCAACTTTGCATTCACACATTTTCAAAAATAGCCCACCTTTAAAACATTTTTACATCCAGATAGTTTATATCCATAAATATTTCAGGTATCTATATCAAGACTTACTGTGTGGCTGAAAGGAGGTAAATTCAGAGCTCAGCATGGTTTCTCTCTAGTCTAATGGCCTCATGAATTAATGATTCTTGGCAATAAGAATTTTAAATATGCAGGGCCCTGCTGCTATTATTGGAAGCAGTGAAATTCTGCCTGTTGACACATATTTGCAGTCAGTCTGTCAAGACTTTCACAAGACAGCATGTCCACATTTTCAAAGCCTTGCTTTTGTAGAATGCCTCAAAATAAATGAGTGAAAGTCTGAGTGTATTGATTACAGACTTTGTAACAGGCAGGGCTGCAATGAGCTGTCCGTTAGAGACTTGGCTGAACCAATCACAAAATTTTGCTCTCCACAGTGAAACACAGTAAATGGTTCAACTCATTGATAGCCCTGCCCATTTTGACTTCATAAATAATAAACCCTAATGTTTCACACCACTAGATGAGACGTTTTTTCCTCTGGGTGAGATGGTACAAATTGTAGCTCAAAAATTGTTTCGCATACATGTAAAGTTCAGAAAATATTTACAGTTTTAGTAAATTGTACGCAGGTCTATACAACATATCAGACAGACAAATTATATGGCAAACAGTCCAGATAAATGGTTAAACTGTGAAACTGCACTATCAGTTTGTGCCCTCTGGTTTAGTGGAAGTAAGATCTGAGGTCTAACTCCGATGAAAAGCTCCATCTCCTTCCCAGTGGGGTTCAGCTGAAACCCAGACTTGAGATGGCAGAAGTATCTGGGCCAGATTTCTCTTTAGCACATGCTAAAATGTTTGTACATACATTTTCTGTAACAAACTACCTCAACCACTCACATACTTTCTAACTCTTTTTTGCAAGAGCAAAACAGTACATACATTTTTTTAAATGTGAAAACAACATGTAATTATGCTGTACATTAAATCGGGATTACTCGCATAAACAATAAGAGGTATACAGTACAGCAATATGGGATAAACTATAGAAAGTTTGTTTTCCTCCAAAGGTTTCCATTAGTTACAGATTTATAATGGTAATTGACATCAAGTGTGTTGCTGCCAGCGCTCCTCTCCATTTGCTTACTAGCCCTGGGTTGCTGGGACTTGTAAATAAGTGTGTAAATTGTTATGACATAGATTAGACATAGATGAGAATGGCTATTGTGACATTAAATGTGACAGAAAACAGGTATGTCTGTGACACCAGCTGACAACTATCCACTGTGAAACCCCTCAGTGCTAAAAGTGAATTAAGAAACGGAGCTGAGAGTGTTCGTATACACAACACACTATTCAAAGCTGTGATGTAATTTGTTGTTTGATTTCAGCGGGAACACGTGCCACAATGTTTATTCCTTTTGGTGTTGAGCAGATGGTCATATTTTTATTACACAACAGTTATTTATACAGCGGGGGATCTTACAGAGGAAGTAAAACACATTACTCAAAAGCACAATAGCAGTGCCCCACCTAACATATTAAACTTGAAACTGTTTGAGGACTAACATCCAGCTACCAGGCAAACCATATGTATTACGCTGATCTTCATACAGCTTGAAACATCCAGGCAATACCTGGCAATATTATGTTGCTTAAGCTATTATTAAATGATTGCATCAACATGACATTTTTCATCATTTGAGGGCAGAAAGACATTCCTTTGGCATAATAGAACTCCATCCAACTTGGTACAGTACTCAAGATATCCAGACATATTGATGTGATGTGTAGACTAAAACACTGACTGGTTTCCCCTTGTGTTACCTTTGTGTTAGCTTTGCATGGACTAATATGGCAAAACCGGTCTATGTCTGCAGATCATACATCATGCTATTGGTAAAAGAAATGTGACGATAAAACCTGCAATGCAATATTTGTTACGACAAACTGTTTATTTTACTGTCCAACAGAAACTGAAAACATTTGCAAAAGATTTGTTCAGTACAATTTCAGGTTTCTGGTCTACACCACAAAATTACTTATAAAAATCATATACTTTCAATCTCACACAACCATTATGCACTACATGTTACAAAAAATATAACAGTTCTTGTACAAAAAAATAAAGAAATATGCTGTTACATTAGAGGTTTGTAAATTGAGCACCAGAATTAATACTGTTTAGAATAAAAATGTCATATTTCACTGGTATGTAAAAACCCCACACAACAAATTCCTGATAGAACATTAATCAAATAAAACGTCATACCATGTTCTGACTCAGATATAATTTAAAAAAATATCATTTGAAATATTTAAATATGGTATAATATATCTGTATTGCTACATTATTTTAGAATAGCACTTGCATGTAATTCTAGTGTATTCACTTCACATTTTACAAAATTATCAATTATCATGACCTGACTTACTGAACGTTGTCAACCCCTGATTTGTACAATCACGATTTCGCTCCAGCAAAAAACAGCATGCCTGGTGCACATCACTGATCGCCAAGCTCATTCTAGGGTTCATGAACCCGGGCTCTCTGATCACTAGATAAATGTAAAATAAACTAGGGGAAGTTTTGCTTTGGTTCAGGAAATAGCTCTGCTCTGTATAACAAAACAGGGAAAACTCTCTGACCATCCTGCAATACAACCACCGGCCTCTATTTTTGGAATCTTTACAATAACAGATCTGATGGAGAAGAAGTTCTGTGGGACTTAACAGCTGGAGATAGTTTAAGCACCTACCACAGGTGATACTGTAATCATTCTGACTTTTTGTCTGCTCGTATTTATTGACAATAAAAAGGGTTTTCTTTTTAGTGTATAACATTTTACCAAAAATGTTGACAGTACACACAGTAATTGAGCTAATATGGTAAAATAAGGTATAAAGATTCCTTCCGTGGACTCTGGCAATACTGAATTTAAGGCTTTGCTTTCAGGTAAATTCCTTAAGTTCACCTGAAACAACTATTTGATCCCAGCATCAGTAATGAATGACCATATTCTGTTAATACAGTGTCTGAGACGCCTAAAACCAAACGCATCTTGCGAACAGAATAAGTGGATGCTATCCACAGATTTTCCTTTGCTAGTAAGATGCACTCCTGTCAAGGCTGGTAGCAGGCTGAACCAGGGTCAGCATGCAGGAACAACAAACTGGTCCAGGACCAGTGTGCATGAACAGCAGGCTGGTCCAGGGTCAGTGTTCAGGAACAGCATGCTGGTCCAGGATCAGTGTGCAGAAACAGCAGGCTGGTCCAGGGTCAGTGTGCAGGACCAGCAGGCTGACCCAGGGTCAGTGTGCAGAAACAGCAGGCTGACCCAGGGTCAGTGTGCAGGACCAGCAGGCTGACCCAGGGTCAGTGTGCAGGACCAGCAGGCTGACCCAGGGTCAGTGTGCAGGACCAGCAGGCTGACCCAGGGTCAGTGTGCAGGACCAGCAGGCTGACCCAGGGTCAGTGTGCAGGCGCAGCAGGCTGACCCAGGGTCAGTGTTCAGACTTGTTCAGACAGTGCAGGCCTGGCAGTTTCCACCGCGTGCCGTTGTGGATACGGAGCGCCAGCCACTCCTGCTGAGAGATGGCCAGGTATGACTCCGGCGGCGACGTGGCTAGCACGCGCGGGGACAGGGACTCCTCCGCCTCGTTCAGGGCCTGGTTACGCGCCGCCTGGATGTCCATGCTCTCCAGGCTGTTCAGGCTGCCCGACCCAGGGTCCACCAGCGACGTGTTGTTTGGACCTGGCAATAGACATTAGAGCCACAGTCACCACCCAGACTGAAACCATGTGCTGGATTTGGGCTGTGTGGCTTTTGATTTTGGTTGTTTAGGGCTTGTTGCTTTGAATTATGACTTGGGCATTTTTTCAAGTCAGTTCATTCAGAGCATCTCTGTTTTTTAACTGTAACAACTTGCCGTCAGCCATGTCAAACTGCTGGGAAAACCACATGGGTACACACTTTGCTATAATGAGTGCACTTTCACTTTTCAATTCAAAAGAGAATGTAAAGGTGTAGTTAACTGAGCATTTATCCCAAATCAGTTGAAGAGGTCAAAATTTTATTGAGATACTAGTTTAACTAACGTTTAACTAAAGTTCATGTGTTTTCTGTTTTGAGTTTTGATACTAATATGTAGCACACATTACCATGTAAATAGATAATACCTTTGTGTCTGTCTCACAAATATGCGTTGCTCACACTTGTGTACTTGGCTGTCAGTTAATGCTGAACAGAGGGTGTCACAAAATTTATGTACGCAAGCACAGCGAGAATGACCTGTAGCTTCCTATAATTCAAAACTACTGTTCTGGTTGAGGATAGCTGGCAGAATTGTGCTATGTATCTGTTCATTGTGAACTTTGTTAGTGTGAAGTAATCAGAGAACCAGCATGTGGTTATACCAGAGGATGAAGGGAAAGCTACCGATAACTGATAACTGGTAAGTCCAGAAAACTGAAGAATATATATTTGGCTGTTTTTGAAATTTAAAATTTCATGAATCTCAAATTACTACATATTAGTAGTACATAAGTAGCCCAACATGGCAAACACAACTTGCTGAAATCTTAAACCATGCTTAATCTTGTTGTTCTGTTTTTTAGTTTTGTGCTGTTTTTTGTTGTTACTTCTTGCTGCTAGGAGTAACATCTGGGAAACTGTGGAATGTCAATGGAAAGCTGAGTAAATTTCCCTTTTTGAAGGCTTATTCCAACTTATAACATCAAATTAAACCTAGGTGTTTGTACAGAGTTTATATTTATGTTGATACTTTTGGCACCCCTGTGCTACACTGGCCCCCACCAGCCCCACCTCCAGGGGCACACCCCCCTCCTCCTCCTCCACACTCACAGCAGCGACGGAAGGGCTCCCAGCCGCGGGATGGGATGTAGGATTTGGCGACGGGTTGCTGAAGTAGACACACGATGGCGCTATCCACCTGGTGAAAGACACGCAGAGACAGCAGCCGCTGGTGGATCTCCTCCGACAAACGGTACTCCTCCGACCGGATCAGGTCTCGGATCAGGTCGAAGTCCTGCTTCAGCTGCAGTGCACCCTGGAGGCTGAGCGTGACAGTGCAAACAGAGACACAGTGTGAGGAGGGTGCAGCTGTATATTGTATGGTGCTGTAAAATGCAGTGTGGTGCTGTAAAACAGTGTGGTGCCATTAAAAGCACTGAGGTACTGTAAAAAGCAGTCGTCCTGTAAAACACAGTGCGGCGCTGCAATGCAGCGGTGCTGTAATGTGAATGTGCCAGTGTGGCTCTCTAAGACACAGCGTGGCACAGTGTGGAGCTGTAAAATGTAATGTGATACTAGAATATCTATGGTAGCATCATAACGTGGAATGGGTCACTGTACACCACAGTGAGGCGCTGTAACAGTGTGCTGCACTGTGGTGCAGTGTACGGTGCTCTGTGTGGGTCTCTGTGGTTCTGAGGTGAGCTGAAGCTTTAGAGTTCTCCCCCCCAGAAACACCTCCAGCTTCACCACCTGATCCTCACGCCAGGCATTCTGGGAAAATACTGCAGGCACACCTGAACTTGATCTTCTGTTTGAGGATGTGCTCCATCCAGGCCTCCATGAAGGCGGTCATGGCCTCGGTGAGGGCTGGTATCCGAGCCTCGTCCGGCAGAGGCTGCACCCCCTCCAGGACCTGCCCGATCACGCTCTGCGCTGCGGAGGCTGCATAGTCGCTAGGGCTGCTGGGTAGTTCTGCTCAAGCACAAAGAACAGGGCGGGTTCACACACATGCACATGCAGGGATGACATTCAAACACACCAGAACAGGAACAGGAACAGCGTAGGAGTGCACAGGCACCTATACATATTCTCACATACACCCACCTATGCACAGGGCCACATCGCTGCGCGCACGCACGCACGCACACACACACACGTGTGCGCGCATACACCCTAACATGCATGTATGCACGCATATACACAAATACACATAGGTGTGAAAGCATACAAGTACTTATATTTCTAAACCACTGAATAAAAGATATATTACAAAGATATATTGCATATATTATAGTCCCCACCTTTACTCGTGATTAATGGAGGGACTATTTTTTTTGTATTCATGGTGCTCAGTTGGAATTAGAGTTCCAGATCCAATTTATTACAACCAACACCCAGAAAAAGCTATTTAAAAACTATACCACATCATGACCATGTGTAGCAAAGTACAGAATCATAAATTATACAGTATAATATCAACATTTAAAAAAAAATAAAAAACATACACTAGGTAAGTTTCTTGGTATCATTTGAGAGTTCCGATTCTCATGAGAAACACATAATATGATTATTTCTTGGGTTCACAGCTTCATGGTTGAGGAACCACTGACTGAAAATGAAACTGAAGGAGCCACACTTCCCAGAAACTACAATATTGTTTTAGTTCACCTTACAACAATGTGGTTTCATCTGTGAATCCTGTCAAGTGCTAATATCAATTGTAATCTGAATGCTGTGGTCAGATCCACCAGCTGTTGAGTTTACTGGCATGTTGAATAACAGGTGCAGCTAATGTTACCAAGCTTTCTGAAGTGAAATTAGGTGAAGAGGGGGGCTGATGGGAAGGTGAGCCAATAACACCTGCTTGAACTGCTTGTGTCTTAAAAATAAATTACGTTCAAGTCTTATCTCTTTTCTGAAACCTTAGAGAACCCATTCATTTTTCATAGGAGGGTACGAAGACTTTACCGTTTTCACCCCAAGGCTATATCTTTTCAAGTCAAGCGGGCTACAGCTTATAAAAATATTACATGCAATTAAATATTTTGACTATAAAACATTACATTTTAATAGTAAATACTGAATTAAATTGGACAAGCTTGGAATCTGACCACACAACCTCCTTTATCACCAATAGCAAAGCTTCTACCACCATTTTTATTCCTTATTTCAACATTATTTTCAACATCACCAATTCTTCTGAATGTACACTTTCCAGTGTTGTGTGATTGCCACTCTCTGGTGTCATGTACCTGCTTTACAAGTAACTCTCCAGTGTTTTCCTGAGGGCATGGTCTGCTCAAAGATCTCCACAGCCATCTTCTTACAGTCCTTGGAGAAGATCCTTAGGACCAGCTCTGAGAAGACCTGCAGCATTACAGGAACAGAATTTCAAACAAGGGTACTTCTGTTGTGCCAGCCAAGAAAGAACTTGTTCTTGAACTTGTACTGCATAAATAGGATATGGTTAAAATGTATATCACTTGGGGAAAACATATATGAAAAGGGAGGGAATGTTATGGGGAATGGGTAGAATGAGGAGTAGAAGGGGTGTGGGGTGTTCTTACCTGTAGGTCTGCGACTCCGCGGGTGAGCTGGGCTATCTGCCACTCCACAGGTGAAAGTACCTCACCCCTCTCCACACCCAGAGCCTGCACGTTCACTGCCAGCCTGTCAGCTGCTGCTTTCAGAACCTGGAGAACCAGCACACTGTTAGCATCTCCTAAACCCCCAGCACACTGTTAGCAACTCCTAAACCCCACGCACACTGTTAGCATCTCCTAAACCCCACGCACACTGTTAGCATCTCCTAAACCCCATGCACACTGTTAGCATCTCCTAAACCCCATGCACAATGTTAACATCTCCTAAACCCCACGCACACTGTTAGCATCTCCAAAACCCTCAGCGCACTGTTAGCATCTCCTAAACCCCACGCACACTGTTAGCATCTCCTAAACCCTCAGCACACTGTTAGCATCTCCTAAACCCCCAGCACACTGTTTACATCTCCTAAACCCCAAGCACACTGTTAGCATCTCCTAAACCCCCAGGACACTGTTACTACCTCCTAAACCCCCAGCACACTGTTAGCATCTCCTAAACCCCTAGCACACTGTTACTACCTCCTAAACCCCCAGCACACTGTTAGCATCTCCTAAACCCCCAGCATACCCTTAGCATCTGTAAAATCCTCAAATCAAAGTTTGTGACTGGCATCAGTGTCATGTGACCCCATCAACCTTGTTACTTGCATTGTGTATGAGTTTCTTGCAATGTGTTCACAGGATAAGGATTATGAATGGATGGTCTGTCCACAGGATGGACCAGAGGGGTTTTCCATTGGCCACCCACAGAGACCGCGCACAGGCAACTATTCAGACTGAGACTGTGTGCATTCTGCGTGCAGGAACAAAACCTGCATCTACTGCCCAAGAGAGGGAGCTGTACACCTCAGACTACTAACTAGAGCTGATGTGATTCAAACTGACTGAGAGCTCACTAATGGCTGAACACTGGTCGGAGTGCATCTGCTTTAGGACCAGGGAAAGTTGCCTATTGTGGAAATACTTGCACTTGCAGATGATGGCAGTGTCTGGAGAGTTAGACTGTGGAGAGGCAGCGGGAGATTTTGGTGCATGGGTGAAAGTGTACCAAAGTCAGAACATCTACATTTGGAAACGACTATGGGGACTAAGGTTGGGCATCCTTCTATTTTGCTTGTATTGCATCCACTGTATCATGAAGAACCAATTTCCACATCAATTTGATTAGCCAGGTATGGCAGTATTTCAGCATTTACTACTGGTACATTGGGGTCCTGCTTTTACATTTCATCTTCTTACAATAATTGGAATTTATAAACGCATTTTCTTCTGAGCCTGATGTGCCCAACATTTGGTGGTCTTTCTGTCTTGTTGGAAGTTGCTTCTGTCTACACACACAGAAGCACTTTCCTGAGTGGGACAGTGTAGGTATAGGCAGGGGCTGGTTGTGGGGTGGTAGGCTTCTCATTCGATGTGTCACTGAGTCTTTAATATTGCAATATACAGGCTCCAGGGTGCCAAACACAACTCCGTCATCAGACTGCTATACACCGATCCCAACCAGACCAACCCAAGTCCCCTTGGTATTCACAAAGACTGTTTGCTAAGTGTAAGTGTTAGTCCTGTTAGTTTTGGAGGCTTACAGAGAAGTTTTACAAAAAAGTTTTTTTTAGGTTATTACATCATAATTTTGGTGCCCTCCTAGGCAATTGTAAACCCTTTCAGTATAATTTAAATATCATTACATTTTCAGGAGCAATTTAGGTTGAAGTGTACTAAAGATCTGGCACTCCTGCACTTGGGCTGCAATTTCCCCTCAAGGCAAGACACTGAATGATAACCGACACCCATGCAGCAAGGGTTTCTTAAGAGAACAAAATGGTGACATTCTTGTAAAAGTGCTGTTTTTGAATAAAGGGATTTCAAGTCCTTCTCATTAGCAGCTTCATTCCCCTCCCATGTGATCAGGGTCATCGATGGTGGTCTTACCTTGAGGTCACCTAGAGTGACCAGCAGGAACTTGTTGAGGGCCCAGGAACAGAGGAACTGGTAGGCTTTGCTCATGACCCAGAAGGTAGCGGTGTGGACAGTGACTACGGCCCGACCCAGCAGTGACACCCGGAGGGAGCGCAGGGTCCTGGGGTCCCACAGCTCCACTCCCCCTAGTGGAGACAGGACAGGACACGCTCTCAAATGCTCAACATCTCCACTTGTAATGCGATTTCTCCATTAAACGCGCTTTTGCAGACCTATGGCCAACACCAGAAGTACTGAAAAATTGTATTGCAAGAAAAAAGGAAAAAGCATCAAAACTATACATTTCTTCAAATTTTTCTCCCAGATTTAGAATGGTCAGTTATACTCACAGGTGCCCTCCCAGCAGCCCCATACTAAAAGTATAGAAGCCTACCTCCATAACCATTACACAACACTGTAGTCTCTGAGTTACAAGCCCAAATCCCTAACCATTATACTTCACTGTAACCTCTGAGCTACAAGCCCAGCTCCCTAACCATTATACTACACTTTAACCTCTGACCTACAAGCCCAGCTCCCTAACCATTATGCTACACTGTAACACCTGTGCTACAAGCTGAGTTCCCTCACACAATAACACACACAACACCTCACAGCTGCAAATGGACCAGACCAAGCAATCTTGTCGGGACCCAAAGAATCACCTCGGTCCAGAGAAAAAATTAAATGTATGTGCCGAAAGCATTGACAAAGAGGTCAATCCTGTTCATTCAAATTAGAGATTAGACCAGGGTTCAAAATGACAATTTTGTGATGTGAGGAAGAAACAGAGAGGCCCTCTCGTTCATGCTCCAAGCAAACAGGGGAACATAACCCCTCTCCCACTTAATTTATAATTATCATCATTAAGCTCAACCACTGGAAGGCTTAAAACTCCCATCCACGAAGCGGAGCTCTCAAGCTGGTGTCCAGGGTGAAGACAAAGGCTTTGGAGCACACTAATACGCTTTTTACCCAGGAAACAGGGTGGCCTGGCGTTTTGGGGGGAGGGGCTCCCCAGGACGTATCCTTTATGAGCTGTTAAACTGCAGCATTATTGCCCTGTCACAGCCCAGCGGGGGGCTAACCGCCAGCTCCGCCACCACTGCCCTGGGGTAGGGGGGAGGGTGAGGGCGGAGGGGGCACTGCCTTGCAAGTGGCTTTGAGGACACAGCGAAGGACAGAGCCGAGAACAACGTGGGGGCGTGCCCTTATTCTGAGGGTATATAGGGCGGGGGGGTGAGGAGCAGTAGAGAAGCTGACATATATCAGGGCCAAAGTCCTCATACATATCAGGGGCCACAGTGTTACAACTGATATCAGGGGTCATTTACTCCACGGTACAGTACGATGCGCTATTGTGTTCTCTTTCCAACGCCATGATGCGAAATTAGCAGTGTTAGTCCATTTAGCAATGCAAACACAAAAAGACATTAAAACGACAGTGAAAACAAAAGTTACGAGCAGGAGTAAGGTAAAGACCACAGATGACAAGTGAATATGTGAGTGGTTAAGAAGTATGTCTCCATTCATATAAGAAATTGGGCTGAACAGAAACAAGAAGAAATTTGGAAGGATAATGTACAATGCCTATGGAAACGTCCATTGGGTGAAATCACTGCTGTAGCTGCTGAAATTTTAGATTATTTGCCATAATTCAGCAACCCCATGTCAACTGACTGAAATTCATTGTTAGTATGTTCTACAATCAGTAAATGTTGTCATTTCAGTAAAAATTTTTCCATAACATGACATTAACCAGATAAAACAGGAAGTCTTCTGAGTGACACCTGTTGCCTCTGCCGACATCTTATTCTTGTCATCTTCTTATTGCCCATTCTTGCTTTAGTCTTCCACCCTCAGTTGCGGGTTATCTTGCCAAAGCCAAACGGTCCCAGGCTAATGCCTCCACTGACCCCTTGTCCCATCCCTTCAGTTCATACCCATAACCTTCCTGGTCCATCATCAGACCCTGTCCCTGCTGATCCAGCTTCACATGCCACCTCAGCCTGACTTCATAGTTGATTGGTGAAATTGATTTATCTTGTCCAATACCATCATGTGGTACTACGTATAGTCATAGATTATATAGGTATACACTGTGAACAAACTGTCAAGTTTCACGGCTTAGAATAGTCATCCAAACCAAATGAAAGCTCAAAATTAGAAATAGGGAATCCCCATATCAATTTTTGAGAAGTCAATGCAGATTCACTTATTTACTCAAAAGTTGAGCTATCTGTTGGTGTTGTAACATGATATCACAAGGTTTATAAATACAGATCCAACATGTTCACATCCTGGACGTAACTGTAGCTAATGGCTGTACACTTTTTAAACAGGTCCATTACAGTGTACCATCTCTAATTTAGCAAGCCAGAAGATTCCGTTTGACATTTTTAGCCATCTTTCTGACACAAGCGATTAAAAAACTAGTAGTAGTCACTTGAGATCTGAGATGAGAGCTGACTACTTGACCACCTGACCATAGATTGTAACAAATCTCAGATAAGTATTTTATTGGCAACAAGCTGGCCACATCTCTGTGTTCAAATGATGACGTGACATAGCTTGCCCATTTTGCCGTTTTAATTTTTTACCTACTTTTCATTAGTTATTTAACTGCTGTAAAACTAGCTACCTGTACTGCAACATTGCCTAAATTTAGGTGTACAGTACCTACCGAATCAGGATATATAGAATTAAAGCGAACTGAACATAGCCAAAAAACATCTGCTACGAACCAACAAGGGAAAACGTAAAGAAGTAAACTGAGGCCTTAACAGTGGGTGGAAACTAGGCCCCAATGTATGGTATAGGCCCAAACAGTGAGTTATTCAGATTCCAGGGAGTGAGTAGATCAAGGGTCTCAATAAGGCCATTACAGGTCCTGACAGAAGTGAAAAGGTCACAGAGAGAATAATTACAACCCAAACAAGGCCCTCAGAAAGAGCCAAAGTGGTAATAAAAGGCCAAACGTGTTAAGGGAAGGGTGGACATTTTTGTTTCATGGGAATGAATTGTATCCCTGTATTGAGCCAAGTGTGTTTTTCTGCTACAGGAGCCTAGGCCTGTTATTGTTTGTTGTTGGTTTTTGCGCTCAGTCGCACTGTCTGTCGCTCCTATAAATCACCTTCAAACAAAAAAAAGAAAACTAAAGAAGATAGAGAGATAATTGTGTGAAATATTCAGTAGTTTCTTTCTATGGGGTGGTTCCCTGGAAAAACTCAGGAAAAAGGTTTGGTTGGACATAAAAGTCCTTACCTAGTACACTCAGCAAAATCATCTGCCCATTGCACGCATGTCACTGTAAATACAAATGTTTTTTCTTGGTTTTATCGGTCAAACTCTCCATGGACAAAAAGCTCAAAACGGGGCTTATGCATGCTGTATTGGTGTATTTTTCTTCAGGGAAAATCCTTCAGGGTAACTACACCTTCAGAGGTACAAACGTCAGAATTATGAAACTGGAACTAGCAGTAGTATAGCAGTAGTAGAGTATTTCTCTGTCAACAAGCTCCTTATCGGTGATACAAAAAAAGTCAGAGCTAAAAAGTCACCAGTAACAAGTACCAGTTTCCACTGATTAAAAAACCCAAAGGAATAAAACAAAGGGGAAGGCCACAAAACCATTTCTGCGGAATACAATGTGGGTCAGGACAACATTTAAAAAAAATCGTAGATGTCACTGAAAATCACTGTCATTCCCTAATCTGATATCAATTTCCCAATTAAATATCAAGGATATGCAGTCTTAACATTACTGTATTGTGATGACACTTAAACATTATTATTTTAGGGTTCAGAAATGTGAACACACAGGGAATGACATCCATTTCAATGTGTTTGCATAGGAGTTTCTACTGTGTTTTCCGTTTCATGCAAATAAAATGACCTCTGAAAACAGCCCAGTCTGACCCTTTTCTAATCCTGCTGCTTACTAAGATTTACAGAGAAGGATCTTGCCAGTAGGAAATGAGAGGTCAGCCAACAGATCACATGACCAAACAGGTGATATATTAATCTGTGGGAGTAAACACCGAGGACAGAGCTGCCCCAGATTACCAGGGCCGGAGTGTTTCCTGTGTGACGCATGACCTTTGGTCGCCAACAGGAAGTCATGGACTGTTTCCCGAAGAATGAGCCGCATGTCACGAGCGCGTGCATGCTAGGAGCATGTGCGGGTCCGCTGCTCTTTAATACCTCCTTTCACCTGGGCTTACCCTGCTGCCAGAGCGAGCCAGGGAACAAGATGAAGCTTTGACCCAGGCCAGGGAGCGGGCACACGCTGGTGAGCACATCAAAGGCGCTTTCTCTGACTTAGCAAACAATGAAACGGCTGGCATGAGTAGCTCCTGGGACTCTCCTCAGCCTCACTGTATGAGAACCATTCAGAGTGAAATCTCTGCAGAGTACAACCACCATAACATAATAACACTCTGATAAAAGTTACCAGTACACCATGCGCAATATGAACATTTCAAGTAAGTATGTGTAACTTTAGCACTGTTAGTAGACTGTGCAGATTACAAATGCAACAAGTTTGCCATAGGTGATACAAACATTGCAGGAAGTTACATATAATTTGACCAGTTCACCACTGTCAAAGACAACAGGTTGAACAAAATTTGTAGTGCTACCATCGCGGTTGGGAAAAAGATTCAACATGGAGTGAACTTTAGTACGGTTTCTAAGAGCTTTCCCACGAGCAGCAGCCTGTGACCGAAAACATGACGGCCCCAACCAAGACAAGAAGAAAAGCATTCGCTCACATGAACTCTACACTGAAATTCAGAGAGCGTCTCACTGACGGGCATCGGAGTGACTCCTTTGTTTAGCCTGTCAGGACATACCACTGCTCACAGCGCCCTGGCAGACGCCATGCAGAGATGAGCCCATTTTCAATGGTCTGTCTGCAGTATCTAGATGGCCGAGTCGGGTCCGAGATTCAACCACAATAGCTAAATATAAACATTTGCGACGAAACAAATCATCAACATCTTGGTTTTGCAAATACGGCATCAATGCTAGAACTTTGTTTAAATCACAACTGCAAAGAATTCTTTTTTTGCAAGAAAATCACAAATAATTAAGTAAATAATGTAAGAGTTGCAGTCATTCTGCATACTGTTGAGGCTGACATAACCAGTTACTAAGTGTGGGGTATTATTTTTCTTAACACAGGGACATTGGCTGCACTGTTGCACACTATTTATTACTAAATTTATTACTAATAAATAAAATTAGTATAAAAAATTGTCTGTTTAAACTGGTAGAATTATAGCCACAATATAAATTTTTGGTTGAATGTATGATTGAATTAAACGTCAAAAATATTCAAAAATGTACATTCAACTTAAATATTGCAGATGGGTAAACTTGGGTGTGCCCAGAACAGTTCCCTCTGAGAGTGAGCAGCAGGAGCTCGAGTTTTGGAGACCTCCCCTGACACAGCATGTCTCATCATTTCACAGTCTCTTTCTTTCTGGATTTAAACAAGAAAAATGAAATCTTATGCAATAATTAAATTCTGGTAAAAAAAAAAAAAAAAAAACTACTAAAAGGCTTAGAATGGCCACTAAAACACACCAGGGCTTCTGCTTCTGCCACTGACTCTAGTTTACCCATAAAATGGAAGGGAAAGATCAACTTAAAAATCTGTTTTTTCAGAGATGCTCTGTTTTGCAAAAGGAAAGAGAGAGATGGAGAAGAGGTTGGAGACATGAGTTAGATGGACAGAGATAATGGTATCAGAAAGAAGAAGATGCTGAGATGAAGGAGGGACACTGGGGTGAGGTGGGGGTACCTGCTGGCTCCAGGCAGCTGAGGGAGGTGTGTAGTGGAGGGTAGAGCTGCAGGAGGAGCTCCGCAGTGGGGGTCTGGATTGCGGTGTCTCCCCCTTCCATGTCAGGAAGACATTTATCCTTCAGTCCCGTCCCCAGAGACGCACAAAGCACTGTTAACACACAAGCACACACACACATTTATAAAGACTGAGAGTGCACTGGACCACACATACAGAAACACACTCAGACACACTGCACTGTAACACATACTTATGCACACTAAAATTAATAAGGTGCAGAGACGCAACAGTAAAATATAATATGGAAGACGGCATGGTCTCCGACAGACTTTACACAAAAGTGGAAAAAATCACCAACATTTCTAAAACTGTCACCACGAGGATGAAAATACCAGTCTGTTATTGTGAAAAGACAAAAACAGTGTCTTTCACATGTTCTGCCTGTTGAAAATTACAAACTTTCTCCCTGTATTGAAGAAGAAACCACCAGAGTTTACTATCTGTGGAAATACTCAAAAGGCCATGTGTGTTTGAGTGTCCTCTGGCGCCTTCTAGAGGCCAGGATTCACCTCTACATGTTGTCAGTGACCCATACCTTCATCCCAGTGACTTAATGCTGTCTTGGCAACCACCTGTGTGCAGATATCATTCAGGAGGCCTTCACATTCAACAGAATGCAAAACTGGAACACAGGCATGAACACAAACACACACACATACAAATGCCATCAGGTAAAACCCAAAACTTTACATTATACCATTTCATTACTTTACTTAGTACATGCTGCATGCCTTTCCATATTCAGTTTGAGAAGGATACCGCTGCACAAGAAGCTACTAAAAATCACTATGACAAAGAGACATATAAGAATGGACTGAAAATAAATCATGTGACAATATTTCTACACTCATCAGTACCTAGTTTGCTTTACTTATTTAAACTTATTTAAACACGTTGAAAGGAGTGGTGGATCATGCACCAAACATCGCTTAAGAACACAAGAACAAACTATGATGAGAACAGGCCATTCAGCCCAACGAAGCCTGGCATTTAGACTGAAGAGCATCCAGTACTGCATCAAGTCTGGACTTGAACACAGCAAGGGATTAAGCAGAACAATCTTTGCTCTGAGATGTGTGAGACTAGTATGACAGATGCAAAGCCGATAAACTACACAGCCAGTTGCAGTTATGTACAGGACAAAGTTAAATGTCAGGCGCACACAGCAACATTCATTCTGTCAGCATCTGAGATGCATATATGAGATTTGCACCAAATTCTTAAAGGCATATTGTGAATAAGTATGACCAGTATATCAGAGGCAAATGGCAGATCATTAGTAGGGAGAGATAGAGTCTTTCCTACCTGTTCTGCAGGCACTGTGAAGCTCTGCCACCAAGTGAAGAACCATCTGGTTGCTGCACTGGTTCAGACTTCCCAGAATGCAGTTCTGTGGGGGGTGGTAGAGAAGGACGAGGAAGGCTCTGCCAAACTCCTTCCACAGCACATGTTTGTAGCGGGCGGCCAGGGTGGTGCAGGCGTTTGACTTGCCTGAATCCCGCCACTGGACGGACTTGCACCTCTTGGTCTCCTGGTTGTCGTGGCCGTCGCAGCCCCCATGGGGGTGTGCAGGGGACCCGTCGGCTGTGTGGGGCCGGTCCCGCATGGGCCTGGATGGGACGTGGGACACCAGCAGGTCAGTGGACAGCAGCAGGGCCTGGAAGAGCCTGTCCGTAAACTCAGTGTCCTGTCTGAGGAGAGCAGCCAGGGGACAGGGGGTACTAGGGACAGTAGGAGCCCCTCCAAGGGGGGTTAGAGAGACAAGCAGATCCGGCCATCGGACCTGTTCCCACCCAAATCTTTGGGGGTCAGTGTGGAGCGTAGGGAGGGGTCTGTTCTGACTGGCCACCCATCGGTGGAGTGTCTCGGCCGCCACCCGGCCTCTGTGTTCTGCTAAGACCTGCAAAAGTCTGGTCGCAGGGAATGGAACAGGGCCGCCCCTTGCCCTTCTGCCCGTGGCCCTGAGGTGAGCGCCCTGCTCAGCCACAACGTGGTTAAAGGCCTCCACTCCAGCCAGCATGTCCTCCAAGGCCTCCGCTGGCACCCCATCTGGGTAGGCCTTTGGCAGGGAGGACAGACATACATGGAGGTACTCCTCGGTCAGAGCCAGGGCCTGCTGCCCCAGAAGGGTCAGGCTCCGGTGTGCTGCCGCTGCCGTCCTGGAGCTCCAGAAGGGGGCGGGTCTCAGCCAGCGATCGGCCCGGGCCTTGGCGCGGAGCTGAGCCCAGTGACCCAGGTGAACACGCAGCTCCTCGCACAGAGCCCCGACCCCGTACCCCCACCCGGCGCCCAGTGACGCCTGCTCCCTCTCCAGCAGGCTGCTGAGGTTGGCTACAAACCCAGCCGAGGCCCTGTGGCGGCGGGCATACTCGTGCAGGAAGAGTAGCTGAGCACGGTCCTCCAGCAGGTTCTGCAGGTGAGCATAGTGCCGGCCGAAGGCGGCCGATGCCGGGTGGTGGTAGAACTCACAGTCATCTGGGGACGGCCCCCGGACAAGCCCCTGGGGAACACTGGTGGGTTCGTGCAGGACCTGGCACTGTCGGCTCAATCCCAGCATGCACTGCTCCAGCCGCTGCAAGCGGCGCGAGGAGCGGGAAGTGAGGTTCTGGCACGCCACGAACGTGTCTTCGCTCTCGGGGTCAGAACAGTCGTCGGACTTCTGCTTGAGCAGCCAGCGCAGGCCTGGGTTCAGTCGCGTGCGCAGCAGAGCCTCTGCCTTCTGCAGGGACCTGGAGAATGAGCGCTGAATGCAGGGAACTGCCACGGGACAGACACAGAGTGGGATGGATAGATAGCCAGTTAGGGTGGAAAAGGAGAGAGAGGGAGGGAAAGAGCCAGAGATGGAGAAAAAGGGAGAAGGGAGGGAGGACGAGAAAGGTAGGCAGAGCGGTAGGCGGGAAAAGAGGAGAGAGATAGAGAGTAAAGCACAGGAGGAGACAGGAAGATGAAGGGGAGTAAGGAGGAGGGAAGGAGAGAGAGAAGTAGAAGTTGTTGAGACAGAATGAGCATGAGTGAGTGTTAAACGACCAAGACCATAAATAATACAAACACAACTATCAACACACACACAAAATCAATACACACTAGCACCTGATTACACACACACATGCATCACTAGAACACATATGTACACAAATATAAATGCAAACCTACAATCTCACTTCAATACATGACAACTGCACACCAATATACCAAGAAACATGTATACATAGTATGACGAGCTACAATTAACACATACCATTACACCCACTACCATAAATCAGAATAATGACTACACACTCACAAACCCACACAAATCTGTGCAACACACATAATAGCGAACCAGTACAAATACATACTCCTTGCTTTGATGAATATGCCTAGAGTATACATGTAGACCAAAGAACAGTGCCCTGGGCACAGACCACATATCCTTCCATAGATGGAAATATGTAGTATGGGGTGATCAACTCATGAAGCAAAAAATCTACTTTTGCCACATAACTGTGACGTGGTGGGATTTCTGCTCTACGCATCTGCATGAACTAATCAGATGGAGTCTTGAGACAACAGTCACTTGTGACACCCAGTCTGACAATAACACGTAGCATGTAGCAGTGTACAGCATATGTAATTCAAGCAATAGCATGTAGCAGTGTACAGTACATGGAATAAAGCAATACCATGTAGCAGTGTACAGTATATGGAATGTAACCTGTCACTTAGCCAGCCAGCTAGCTAGCTACACACAGGCATATTCGCTATCTAGCCCAGAGCACGGCTACGCCTCTGTCCATTGAAGTTCAGGTCTTTCTCAGGCAAAGGGCAAAAAGTGGAATGTCTACCTTCAGATCTCTCTTCACATGACGTCTCAGGCCAAACATATGTTCTTTTCTAAATTAAAAAAAGCAGGAGAGAAACATTTTCAAAATGCCATGTTGTGTAATTACATTCTAATAAAAAACCCACAACAAGCAAAATTAAGTTTGGAATTCATTTTTGTATTCATATAAATGAAATATTTACTGAACCTCATTTATTTAACGAACCATGCCATTTTAACATGTCAAAAGACAAGGGAATAGTTTTATTCTGTCCAGGGTCTCAGGTACTGAAAGCCCAAATGTAGGTTCAAAAAAGGTGCATGTACAGAATACTCTTATTTCTGTTTCATATTTACAGGTGATTAGTTTCTTAACTGACTGGAAGGATATTGCATATGGAAGTATGGCTACTGATCATGAGACTTGTGTATGCATGTATGTGGTGTAAATCACTTTGGGTGAGAGCGCTTAGAAAATAAGTGTTGTGCAAATGTAATGTAACGTGTGGGCCAGTGACTCACCTGGTCTTCCTCCAATACGGATGATCCTGCCGTGTCATCCGCTGGCCACACCTCCATCCTTACTGCAGGGAGGCAGGAGGGTGGATGGGTAACGATTACAAATCACAGCGTTATCTACCCTAGAATAGGTGGAGCTACCATATCTTAGCAACAACTGACTCCACATGCCACAACCAATCAGCTGGCATTACTACCCCTCCCCTGATCTCCAACCACAGACATTATAGTTCATGAGACTGGTTTCTCTAAAATGATTGGTTCACTCAAGCAATCTATATTCACCAATGATCAGTTGGCAAACCATATCCCCAACAGTCTCAAAACAGTGGTCTTAGCACTGTAATATTATGAGTCCATTATGGCTGTTTGGGGCAGTTACCTGTCTGACAAACATCAAACATTTTATATTTTACATCTACTGATGTTTATAAATAAATATTTACTTATAAAGTCTACCATGTCATATGTTTTCATGTGTTAATGTAAATGTGCTTTAAATACTGATTTTACCAGTTCACACAGTCTCAGCAAGAGGGATAAAACACAATTTGCATGGTTTTTTAATGGGCTGTAGTTCGCGGCTCAGAGGCCAACCACCTGAGTTTCCACATGTGGGCTTTCAACTATGCTGTCAGGCTAAGGCAAGCGTCCTATACAGGGAGGGTTAGCAGAGTGATAGACATCCTGGAATTTATGTTGCAGTGCCAAACCACGGTGTTAAAGCTCCCCTGGAGCTCCAGGACGACAGCTGCTTACCTTCCGGCCGCTCGGGACTTTCGTCTGCATCTAGAGAGGAGACTCCCCTCTGGTTTCCCGGGATTCTGAGGGGGGGCAGGGAACCACTGGAGGCCTGCGGCATTTGGGCCATGCTCAAGTGCCGGGCCCAAGTTCAGCGACAGCTTATTCCCAGCCCTACATACCTGTTAACTGAACATAACATCAACTCACTTAGTGTCATACAAAGACTGTATTAATAACAGAGAACACAGTGTAAATGGTTGAATATTTTGAGCACTCACACCACCCTTACATGACCCGATGGCTTGATGTGCTAGGCATTGTGTGTGCCACAAAAAAATGTATTGGGGGTAAATTTTCTCATCTTATTTTTTGTTTAATTCTCAAATTTTCTTAACATCCTTGATAATGTCCAATCTGTATTTAATACGGAATGATGCCATTAACAAATAGCATTGTTTAGAAAATACGATTAAACATTTTACTGGGAGAGTTTGATGCAGCAACAAGTGCTTTAAGTAACACTTTTGGCCTGGGTTAGTTTTAAAGTGATGGCTTTCATCTGGTACAGAACGAGAACAGTGACCTCGTTCCGATTGAGCAAAGCGTGGGTTGGGCTTGTACCAGGTCAGAGATTTTGATAAGGCTGACAGTTCAACCCTTTGATTTGTTTCCAGACAAAGGTATTAGATTAACAATGACTTTCCAGGAAAGTTCAGCCTTAAAACACACAGCCATTCAGCCTTTTAGAACAACATAGCCATAATAATAGGATTTTAGGTGAAGATTTTAAAAAACAAATTGTATTTTAATAAAACAAAATATATCCATGTAAGACATGGAACACTTGGATATGGATTCATGATGAAGACATGCTACTCTAAATATTTTTAGGGACTATCAAAAGATTTGGGAAGAGAAAAAGTATAGACTTGTGAAGTTTTTGTGAATTAGTCTCAAATACATATTGGTGTAGTTGGTGCTCCCATTGTGATGGAGGTATCATGGTTCAGGTATGTACCTCACACATGCAGAGGGCATGCTGTGGAAATCCAGTTGCTCTAATTACCCATGTATTATCAATATAACGAACATTCCTGGATTCCTCAGCTATACTGCCTGCTGCTGTGTACTTAACAACCCAAGGCTTTACATTTCAAATGGGGTATCGCACAACTTTAATCAGTCTGATTACTCTCAAGTGGATTTGAAAAGAAGGAATTAAGTTGTTTGTGTGATTAGATGACTGAACTAAAAAAAAGCCATCTGTGTCAAACTCTTCCAGCTAGTTTTGATAGAGAAAATGAATATCCACATGACAAATAAACTAATATTATTCAAATAAATTACATTACCTGCCACACATTTCACATAACCCAGACTATTTCCACATCCTGCTCACAGGAGCACAAATCTACACTTCATTCAAGTTTCATTTCCCTGTCACCTAAGCACAAGGCTGACCAACATTATCGTATTTCAACTTCAGACTTGCGTCCCATACGTCAATATTCCTAAGTATCTGTATCTGAAAATGTTATTTTATAACCATTTCAGCATAACATCAAATTTCCTAAACATATTTTGTAATTACAAACATCAATACCTATTTCTTTTTTTCAATTTCATTCTAAACAAGTTTCCAGATCAATGTGAATATTCAAATACAGCAGATCTGTACATAATTCCAAATAGTAATGCTTACAATATTTTAAAATACTTTTCAAATAAGGTATTTGAATGTTACTGAAATTACTTCATAAGATATTACTTGTAATACGACAAATGTTTCAATTATTTCACTGGCGTTTTCTCCCCCCAAATAATTGGGGTATCACCAGGCATTCTGTTTCATATCCCACCAAATTATATGAAACGTAAACTAATTATATTATACTGCCCATATGATCACTGACTATTTTTGTCATAAATCAAATTTAATTACAGTAAGTTAACGTTATTCCAAAATTAACTGAATTACCTAAGAGTATTTATGAACTCACTGGGTTCACCGTCAGAACTGAGTATTTTTGGGCAAGCAGGCCTCAAATGTTAAAAGAAACAACTCAGTGATATTCTTTCTTATCAGCCGTTACCATTACAGTATTTCACCTGTCTTTTATTTAATCAAAAACATACTTAAATCATAATAAACCACACATGCATATATACTCCTCTCAAACGCTTTTTAAGACTTACCAAACACTGATGAACAGAAATCCAAGTGTTCACAGCAACACGGTCCCTACTTGGTACCAAACGCGAGGCTGACTAGAAGCATAGTTTAATGCCATCAAAACAGATAGCCAGTCGATATAAACACACAACACCATCACTGAAAACTGACTACTACATAAACTTTTAAGGCGAGATCACTCAGTATCGCTTTCGGAACATACCCGTTTACTCACGACGTAGCGTGAATTAGTTGTATTTTTCTTGTAGACAACGAAGGAAGAACTCCGTTTCAACCACTTCCAGTCATTTTCGCTTGCTATCCAAGGTGTAGCTTCGGCGGACAGCCAGAGAAAAAGACATGCTTTCTTGGGAATCCTCTCTAATCTAGGATACGAATAACCTGAAGAACGGTAACCACCCTGTTTATCGGTAGTAACGTCATCTGGTCCACGACTAATAAAGCTGTTTAATAGAGGTATTTAGCCAGTACTTTTCTAGTAAGACATTCGACCTTCATGTAAATTAAGCTTTATGTATAATCATGATCAGCGACAAGCATTCTTGTGGTCAGTAGCTAGTATTTTAGAAAACCACCGTTAGATAGCTAGCGGTTTATTATTAGCCTTAAGCTGAGATGTAATCCTGCGGCACTCACGGAGCAGCACACATATTATGTGCAGTGATTAGCACTGCTGTCACAAGCACACAACAGGCACCAATGAGAGGGCACAGTACTCGTTTATGTCAGCGAGACGGCGAAGTACCGTTAGAGGTTAGCTATCCTAATGCTAGGTAAATGAGGTCAGGCCATCTTAAATATGTGGTGTAATTAAACATTTGCTTTCGTGTTATCACCTAGGTACACTAGCCAGCTAACGGGCGATCAATGTGAATAGCGATAAGAAAACAGAAGGAAAGTTTTTGTACAGTTACACCATACTCCCAAGGATACGCGTCGGCACCCGGCTTAGCTAGATATCCCAAGGCTAAGTAGATGGTCAATCTAGCTGCCTAGGATATATTAGCTACTTCGTGCACGTTTGCTCGCTAATCAGTAATAGCCACTTGCCTCGAAGTATAACCAGGTCTCAATCGTAGTCCAAGCGCTGTGTTTGAGATGACTGTATCGGTACATTTAGGGATTTAGCGACAGCAATGTTTGTGTTCAGAGAGGCAGTGATTCTGTTTTATTAGCCAGCCAAACCAGAAAGTCGCCTGTCGTATTGTTTACTTCGAGTCTACTTCCGCGTTCAGCGTCGTGGGGGCAACCGCAACGCGGAGCTGTGACAACGAGATGCCATTCTCCAATTTAATGGGAGATTTTGGCATCTGCTTTAATACTGCAACACGAGGCAAACAGTCAAGCTAGATAACCGAGCAGGGTTAAACAGGTCTATCCCAGAACTTGTAGTTTTGAGTAGAGGTCTAATTTTGTGGGCGCACATACAGTACAACGGTTAGAAATATTCTTGTCTTTTTTAACATACCACTGGCTGTTTTCTGCAAAATTGGAAATAACAATAATTACCCAGTGTTACATTTCTGATTAACACTATGTCCTCCGACAGTTAATACTATAGGTAACGAATTCGTCATAGTTTTGGTAGAATAGGATCCCATGCTACAATCTTTAATGGTAACACACAAGCAGTGATAGCAGTCCTCTACCATTTGCACACAATTACGCTGATTTTGGTTTGCTGTTTGGTATTTATGTAGATCTGTATCAAAAGCCAAGATAATTTATTCTTGCCTCCACGTGAATGTGTGTGAGTTACGAAATAAAAGTGCAGTAGAACAGAACAATAACATTTATTTGGGCTATTTTAACTGAGGTATTTTAGGCTTATATTCTTTGTTAAAACTCTGAGCAAAAAGCCGTTGTTCAATGTAGTTGTTTTTGTTCTAGGGACAAATAACCTCATATTTGAAATTTTAGTATTCTATGTAGTGCATTCATGTAAACTAGGCTTGTAGAACTAAATGTCCCCTATAGTAAAGCTCCGGCTATAAAAGACTAGCTCGTCCACAATCATGTTCCAATCATCCAACCACATGACTTAAATGATCTACAGGCACATACAAATGCTTATGCAAGACTTTTTTTTAATTACTGTTCCAGCATTTTACAAAATATATAATTAATGGATTAGAAAACAAAGCAAATGTATCAACAAATGTGTTGTATATCACCTTAGTTCTCCATGTATTTTTTCTGTTGGATGCAAGAGATGGAAGACATACATACACACACACACACACACACACATATATATATATATATATATATAAATATATATAATATATATATATATATATATATATATATATATATATATATATATAAATATAAATATATAAATAACTACTTGTATTTAATGTTCTGTGTATTTATTCTTTAACTTTCTTGAGGTATGAGTGGTGCGGGGATGACCACCATTGGTCGGTCTGTCTGTGCTGGTGTGGTTTGGTGCAGAAGCTGTGAGCTCTATGGTCACTGCCACTGGCCTGAGTGTCTGGCACTGGCTAATATCAGTGTGCATCAACTCCTTTCCTTAACTGAAGAGGGGAGAAAGGCCCTCAGACTTGGCTTGTCTCTCCGATACAACCACTGCTGTCATCTCCAGTCCTCAGCACCCCTACTTCTCTAGAGCCTCAGTTAGACCTTGTTCTATCACCTGTTGCTACGTAGGGATCCTGTCCTTCCCAAGGATCCAGTCAAGGCCTCCCAGAAGGCTGGACCGCCTCATCTGCGCATCCCCTGCCTGAGGGCCTGCCTGGGACTGCTCCCTTGCCGGAGCTGCCCATCCCAGAGGGCCCATGCCTCCTTGCTGCTGTAAGTCTTTAAGAAGGCCCCTCAGGAGCCCTGCCTACCACTACAGGGCTAACAGGGGGCATTTCCTTACTGCCATGTCGCTTGCAGAGTCAGTGTGCCTCTGTCATTGGCCTTCTGAGTCTGAGGGGCTGCCTGGTCTTTGACCCTGGTGGCGGGGCTTCTACATTCTCTCAAGTGTAGTTACTTTTACTTTAAACCCTTCCTCTCCTGATGGAGCAGAGATCATCTACCACAGATCTTCAGTGCACTCCGTTTTGGGCTGTTTTCTCTAACTCCTTCCAGTTGTAACCGCTTTCTTTCAGTTCTGCCTCCAGTGACCTTCTCCAGGTGTTTCTAGGTCTTCCCCGGCTCCTCTTTCTCTGTGGATTCCACTTTAGTGACTGTCTAGTTGCATTGGTTGTGGATTTCCGAAGAATTTGGCCCAACCAGCCCCACTTCCTTCTCCCGATCTGGACCTCTACCCTCTCCTGGTCTGTTTCCTTCCACAGATCTCCATTTCTAAGTGTCTGACTAATGTATCCACAGGATGGTCTGCATGCACTTGTTGATGAAAGTCTGACGCACAGAAACATCAAAAAACAGGACTTAAATACACAGACATAACAAGACACATGTGAACATAACAAGCGACAGGTGACACTTATACAAAGAGCAAGGTAGGAAAATTCGACGTACAATGTACTTACATTAGTCTCTGGGAGAGTAAGAGCTATGTCTCCCTCTGGTGGCCAATGGTGGGAAGGACTAGAATACTCACAAGGCCTCCTCCCAGCTCTTATTCTCCCGTACCAGGATGAGGCTACTGTAGAAGAGTGACATTGTCATAAGGGGTCTGTCTGAATCAGTCCCCACTGCTGTGTGTGTAATGAGATTAAAACAGACAAGAGTTCTCACCTCTGTAGCAAATGAAAGGTCCTGATGTATCACAGTTCACATTATCCCATTTCCCATCGGCTATCATCATTGCTACTGAGATCAGTATGATTATGATGCCATTGATGCACATTCAGGTCAGACACAGAGCAGGACTGACTCATGAGCAGAAGGGGGACAAATGCACTAGGGATGGGTCATGATTTTACGAATTATCGAACAGTTTATGCGACAATCGTCTTTTCTTAAGAAATATATTTTACCTTGTTTTTACCAGCGCCTGGTTGTAAGTAACGTGTTTTTACCGCCAGAAACTGCACCTGAAAGCTGTTTGCCAAACAACAAAGGAAGAACGTGTTACTACAGGTGCTGTTAAAACATTTGGCGCTGTGAGATTAGATGCTATTGTATAAACAGGAGAAACACGCAATTAAAGACTACTATAGCCGTTAAAAGGTTCTGTGTGGAACTCCTTCAAAACAAACAATAATGAGGTGCTATGCAAACTCTGCCGGGTAAAGCTAGCATATCATAAGTGTACCAGAACTATGCCATCATTTAAGAGCGAAGCACAAGGTCCATCCACAGCTCAAACAATCAATAGCTAGCTTTGTCACCAGACAAAGTTTGATGTTAGATGTGCAGAGCAAACAACAGCCCTCATCTCAAAGATAATAGGTAAAGACATGCTTCCCATCAGCTCTGTCGAAGGCGAGGGTTTTCGAAGTTTGATGGAATTTGCTGAGCTCGAGTTTACAGTCCCATCAAGAAAAACAATTACGGGAAAACTGGAGAAACTACATGATGATGATGCAAGTAAGCTGCGTACTCGGCTAGTAAGTGTTGAAAAACTGTCCCTGACCACTGATTCATGGACAACACTTAAACGGAATCGTATTTAAATTTAAATCGTACCAGTTTGTGTGTGCGGGGCGATCTTCGAAGAATGGTCGAATAGATCCCAGTGAATATCCGAATACTATTTTTGCTTGAAATGCCCATCCCAAAAATGCACTCTGCTCCTTAATTGTGATTTATCGACTTAAACACTGACACACGATAAAACACAGATGGAGATACAGGTTTTTATGTAATAAATTTCCAAAATACCACAGTCCATATCAACCATGCATGTGTGTTTTAACTTGTTGTTGTTGTTGCTTGAATTCATTTAGACTGAGCAACATTTCATCATCCAAAAGAAGAAACACTTACTCATATATATATATTTTTTATTTGCCTTTATTTAACAAAGAAGTCTCATTGAGATTCAGAATCTTTTTTGCAAGAGAGACCTGGCTAAGGTAGCAGCCAACAAAATTTCACTGTAAAACAATACAATACATAAAACATATAAGACATACAGTTCTTACAAAACATTTGAATAGGTTGACAAACTCATAAAGGACCCTGAACTCATTAACAAAAACTTGAAAGTCCTGCTACTGCTGTATTGCTAAGGGGGTCACTGGGTTGACATAATTCTGTGGAGTTTGGGGGAGTGGGGTTCCCAGCCAAAGCCCCCATACCTGCTGCACCCTCATGTACAAATGATGTGCTTTCTCTCTCACACGCACCACACTTGCTGATTATATTATTGGATATTATAGTGATTATTATTAGTCAAATTTATCTGAGGAAGATTGACAAGTCTGGCCTCCCAGGGAAGTTCAAGGTATAGCTTTACCACAAGGCCTGCCACCTAGAATCTGGTTCCCAGAAGCAGTCCTGTTGACTGCTTTGAGACCTGACAAAGTCTTTTGAGCTGCAGAGGGGAAAAAGATCATCTTGGTAGAGCTGACAGTTTCCTGAGAGGAAGACTGCGAGGATGCAGCAGAGAGGAAGCCCAGGAAGTACCCAGAACTGGTGCAGGACTGCAAAGACAAAGGCTGGCAGACATGGCTGTTCATGGTAGAAGTGGGGTGCAGAGGATTCCTTGTCTAGTCTGTATGGAGCCTGCTGTCAGCCATAGGGCTGATGGGAACAGAAAGGAGAGCTGCTGCCCAAAGGTTGGGAGAAGCAGTGGAAAGGGTCTTGTGTTGCCGTTGGCTCAGGAGGGAGGAGGCATGCTGGAAGCCAGGAGCTGATTGGGCAGTAATTGGGCCACCACTGACCGACCCCCCAACTGTATAACGTTTGCCATCTCATGCCAGTTATTCTGGCGAGCATATTTATCACTGTGGAGCAGCATGGAGACATCATACAAATGTGAGTAATTGTGGACATGCTCTACTAGCTTCTCTTCAAAACCCGCCATTGTTGTTCTTGTTTGTCAAAAGTTAATGAAAGTAAATAAAACACTCAGCGACGGACACACAAACACCAGCTAAGACATAAGCACCACACACCTGGACACAGACGCCATAATCCATGCACTCCATGCTGCCAATGCTAACAAGCTAGCAATTCTTGCTAGTCTAAGATAGACAGCATTAGCGGTGTGTGAGAGAGTGCTTAAGGAACTGTCATGACGGAGCCCTTGGCCAAACTGTATCGATAATTTCCCTCTGCTATACTGTCAACATTACTGTAAAGAGACTGAGGTCATGGCACATTTTCTCTAGAGAATGTTTGTTGTTGATTACATGAATATATTATGACACCTGACACTGTAAAGCCTGGATGAAACTTCTATGCAAATTATACTTCTGTAGAAGACAAAGGCGTGTTTGAGATGCACATACCACTGTGTCAGAGAGAGGGGAAGTATTACATGGTGGATGAACACACACTTTCTAATCCTCTTCATCATCTGCACTTGGACCAAGATCATTACTTTAGAGTAAAGCAGTCTGTCAATATTTAAGTCCATATTGCCAAGTCTCCTTATGTGAACTGTCTTGAAACATTAACTGCAAATGACATTAACTATAAGAAATGGAAAATAACAAAATAAACTGCTCGACAATAAAATAAATAATATTTAGACATTATCAATATTACAACCTACCGGTTTCTAAGTCTTTCGTAGGACAACTATATAATGTTATGTCCTGGTATGCCTTTCCAACTGCCTCCTTGTACTGCTCAATTATGAACAGTGTGTCTGTCCCTGGAATTATTTCATCTCTGTGCAATTAGGATATAGCCACACATACTGTCCATCGTCCTTGACAGTCGATTTCACCCCAGTTAGTGTACTTACGGGTCTTTTGTGCGTTTCGTGTAAAGCCAGGGGTAATTTCACACCCTGCTCAGAGGCCCAGTTGTTACTCTACCGCTGGTCCTCTCCTCATCCGTATGTCAGGAGACCACAGGGTCGGGGTCTTTGCTCGGCCAGGTCCCATGCACCTGTCTGCATGAGCCACGTTACATTTTCTGCGACCCTCCTGGTGGTTTATCGTGACATCATAGGCGCGGGCCAGTGTACAAGGCCATTCCTCCAGCAGCTTCTAAACAATGTCCGCATGCCCCACAACATTACAGAACACTTCAACACTGAATGCATCCTGCTCATTCTGCTCTACCACGGTACACAATTGACACTTTTTCATATATGCTGTCCCTTAGTGTGCACAGCCTCACCAGGGATCTCATTTACAAAACTTTGCGTACTTTCACATCAAAATAGTTACATACACCAAGACCTACTAGTTTGGGTACACAACAAAAAAATCTAAAAACTAAATCCTACAAATGTGCGTGCATGAACGCATGCAACAACCACACCCTGAAACACCCACATTTAAGCATATATGGTTCTCCGGAGGTCGAAATCACTTAAGCAAGACCTATAAATAATGTGAAGGTCAGAGCAATCAATTTAACATGCCATAATGGCAGGGAATAGGGGAAAAAAGAAACTTCAGGGAATCTTGTGAAATCAGAGCTTTAGTCGCCTAAATAGAGATCAGAAAAAATATCATTTCAGGCGGCCACGGCACTAGTGTAACATATACAAAAACCTTTAATGGGAGGAAGTTACCGCGGCTGTCAATTCCTCAGGTATAGAGAGGCACACACGAAGATTAAAAAAATACTGTTTATCAATATAAATGAATTATGGCATGACCCTGGCAATCAAATTTGTTGGTGTCATTTGTGCATTCAGTTGCATTTTTATTGAATGGAAGTTCTTACCATTTACTTACATATTTGTCCACTGATGGTGTCCTTATTGCAATGTGAGTGCAGTCGATTGCACCAATTACACAGGGAAAACCGGTCATCGCTGCAAATTGCCTTTTGATGTCAACCTGCTCACCGGCTCTATAGAGAAGTCTAATGTACCTCAAGCTCAGATGAATGATGCCATCCAGCACTCTTGGTATGGCATGACTGTGTAGGGGTTATACTCGACCGGTCACACCCGACCAGTCAGCTATTTCTCTTTGCATATGGGTAGGTATTGGATGGTTGCAATGTGGATGGCACTCCAGCACTGGCCCCAATTCAGCACAGAGTTCCAAGAGCACAGCTCAAGTTAAGCGAAACTGAATCATGAGTCAGTCATCATCACAAAAAAGTCTGCACAGTCTCTAAAGATCTGTTCCTGTTGCACCATACCATTCACAATATCTTCTAGCAGTGCCAACACAGCCATGGTCATGCTATCTTGCTATCATCACACGCTCGGGTCTATTTATGTGAACAAACTAAATTGATAATGCATTGATTACTCACATCTGTTGATTTTGTGTATAATTTATGAACAAAAAAATCACTGATTATGAACGATGTGAACATAAAGGAATTAGGACATTATAGTGCAATTTTGTTGTTGGTCTCTAGAGGGTGCTATTTAGAGTGAATATGTGCCCTATATGTGCGTACGCATGGGTCAAACATCCTATCTGTACGCACATTCTCACATTAAGTAGAAGTTTTATAAATCCCAAATTGTGCGTGAAAATCGGCGTACGCACGTTTTGGAGGGTTTCTTGTGCGTACGCACGGTTTATAAATGAGGCCCCTGGTTGTTGTAAACAAGTTGCAGGCTGCTGGCCTCCGGGGACTTACAAGTCTTCGCTCTGCTGGGGCCTCATTTATAAAACTTTGCGTACTTTCGTGCCTAAATAGTTACGTACGCCAAAACCTACGAGTTTGCGTACGCAAAACAAAATTCTGATTTATAAAACTTGCGTACGCAACACATACGCATGTCTCTGGCTGCGTTCCAATACTTTTTCTCGTCTCCTCCTTTCCTCTCCTCCTTTCCTCCCCTCCTTTCCTACCCCGGAAGTATGCCGGAAATATGTGGAGGAAAGGAGGGGAGGAAACGAGTGGAGGAAAGGAGGAAAGGAGGAGATGAATCGAATATTGGAACAGCTAATCCGATTAAGCCCGTCATCAAAGTCGACGTCGGCTATTGATGAAGTAATAATTTCGACTGACTCTGACGATACCAAAGCCAATCAAAATATTCAGTGGGATGGTCTTTTAATCTGACTGGTCGTGAGCACAATGATGTCACGCAGAAAGGTGAAAAGACTTCCGCGGTAGGATACATCGATGTATCCTCCGTTTGGAGGAAACGAAAAAGGAGGAAAGGAGGAAAGGAGGAGGCGAGATTGCACTTTGGAACAGTGGAGGAAAGGAGGACACATAATCAGCTTCCGGGGCACGGAGGAAAGGAGGGGAGGAAAGGAGGAAAGGAGGAGACGAAATTGAGTATTGGAACGCAGCCTCTGTTATAAATCACAACTAATCCTACAATTGTGCGTGCGTGAACGCGCGCCACAACCACACCCTGAAACGCCCACATTTAAGGATATATGGTGCTCCGTAGGTCGAAATCAATTAAGTAAGAACTATAAACAATGTGTAGAACAGAGCAATTCATTTTAAATGCAATAATGGCAGCGAACAGGGGAAACAAAGAAACTGCAAAAGAAGCTGCGAGATCGAAGCTTTAGTGTCCTAAACAGAGATTAGAAAAAATATAATTTCAGGTTACCACAGCACCGGGGTAACAAAAACACCTTGCATGGCAGGAGGTCAAATTCAATGAAAGATGGTCCGACATCAAGCTCGAGGCAAACAGGCTTCTACTTGCCCAGCTGCAAGTATATGGGCAACTGGCGGCGGTATGGAGGGTGCCACCACTGAGCTCCGTCGATGAGTGGCTGTCTATGGTTATCGGAGTTGATTTACAACTTTACTGTTCATCAGAGTGAACGAATCATGACGAGACCCTGGCCATCGGGCAACCACATATGTCGGTGTTATTTGTGTATCGCAAATCACTTGCACGTTTATTAAATGGAGAATCTTATGATTTACGTACACCTTTTCATACACTGACTTCGCCCTTACTGCAATGTGAGAGCAGTCGATTGCACCGGTTACATAGGGAAAACCGGTCATCGCTGCAAATTGATTTTTAATGTTTCCTCTGTATAGTCATATTTGATATACATCGAACTCAGGGACCATCCATGGTATGACATGGACTGAATGAGGGCTGGGATATATCCGACCGGTCCGCTATTTCCCGCTGGACACTCCCCGTAGCTGATAATCCACACAGGATTTTCAGATGGGCAGGTAGTGAATGGTTGCTACGTGTACGGCGCTCCATCACCGGCCTCAATTCAGCACAGAGTTCCAAGAGTACAGTCATGTTAAGCGAAATCGACTCATGAGCCAAGCGTCATCGTAGGCAAAAAAAAGTCGGAAAACACGTTCCGTCGCACCATTCAGTTCACAATATCCTCATATTGCCAAGGCAGCCATGGTCATGCTGTCTTGCTATCCTTACACGCTTTAAGTCTATTAATGTGAACAAAATACATTGACTAATAATGATTATTAGTGATTGCTGATTGTTCATATCTGTTAATCTGTTAATTTATCATTTATGGCCAAAACAACATTGGTTACGAATAATAATGTGATCCGAATTAATCATCAGGAAAAAGGAAAATATAGTGCAAATTTCTTTTGGTCTCTAGGGTGTGCTATTTAGAGCAAATATGTGCCCGAAATGTGCGTACGCATGGGTCAAACGTATCGTACCGGTACGCACAATCTCACGTCAAGTAGAAGTGTTATAAATCCCAAATTGTGCGTGAAAATCGTCGTACGCACGTTTTGGAGCGTTTTTTGTGCGTACGCACGGTTTATAAATAAGGCCCCTGGATTCCATGTTTTGCGTGCGTGGCACCCCGCGCTACTTCGCAGACTTATACTCATCTCATGACCCCGTGACTGTGCGTCACTGATCCTATGTAGCTAACTTAAATGAAGGAGTTTTGTTGCACGCAAGGCATGCCAGTTCTAGCGTGCGTGCTCACCAGTGGTGTAGAGAAGAGTTTTCTTAGCGTGTGATTAGCACGCAAAGAGAGGCTCATAGATATTTCCTGCATGCATTGTACATGCAAGGCGGATGAGAGAAAGTAAAAGGGTTATTGGTCCTTTTATTACCAAGTTTTATTGCTTTTTGCGTAGTTACACAGCGCTGTATATGGTTACAGTTGCGGAGGGAAGTTTTGCTGTGGATTACCTTCCGTCTTTCCAGTCTTGGCTGGCTGTATTCTGTGGTTGTGCGCAGCACTAAGTCATGCTGTGCACCCTTGGCGTGAATGGTAGCGTTGCTAGCCCTGGATACGGGGGTGCTTTCAGTATGACTCTCATGGTGGACAGAAGAAAAAGGTTAAATGTGGGGAGGTACAACATTGGTTGCAGCCTGTGGAGCAAACACATCTCCCCCATATTGCTCCACTTTATGCAGGTTAGCTTTGTAACAACAAACATGGCTGTTTGAATGTCTGTCCTGAATCTCAATTTCAGTCTTCAATACTTCATTTACCACCTATGCAGCAAAAGGATTCATAGTTTTTAATGGCTACTGACGAGGGGAATAATAACTGGTGGGCCTCGCATGCATTGCTAGAGCCATGCTTGTACTAGCTGAGTGAACTTTGTTTAATACAAAAGGATTAAAATGTCCAAAAACTCAACTTAATATCCTCTACTCCAATATCAACATCAGTTGTGTTTGCATTTGTTGGAGTTAGCGTCTAATTAGAACGAATTAGAGTAACTGGTCATTTCTCCAAACAAGCTGGGCATGTTTTCAGCCAAGTTACTCCTGTGTGTAGCAACAATTTCATTTCCAATTACTTTTAGGGACAAATATGGCAGCAGACTACCTGAATATGCTATTAGCCAATGTATTCTTATGTCCTGTTTTCATGGGTTGGCCAGCCTATTCTCACATCCTTCATTTGGGTTTGCATGCACTGTCTGTAAGCATATCCCGGAGCTATGCTGTGGAACCAAAACAAAAACAGTACGAAAATAAACTATTCAAACCTCCAGGGCTGATTACCCGCTCGCTTTTCATTCATGCACACCAACTTCTGAACTCACAGTCTGCCATTCCTTATCCCACACACATATTTATTTGTCCCCCAGCACTACATGACCCATAATGCCTTACTCAGAGCTATTATTACAAGGTAATATTAAACAAACAATATTAGTAAACACTATACAAGCCAGTTATGTATCTTTCCTTTTAAAAGTCACCTACCTTTGCACCTTGTCTGGGTCCTCATAAACAGGAGTAGGTAATACAGACAGGCTCACCTGAATGGACATCCATTGCAACATACTACATTTCAAATACATTAATAAACCCCCCGTGTACTGGTGTATTGATATACAGCCTGTGATAATATAATATATGTGTTGAAATGTATGTGTGTATGTTCCACAGGGCTCTGCATACCTTTTTCCTGCCTCTCTCATCAGTACTACTTTGTGAACATAATGAAGAACTGGACTGAAGCACAGAGTTATTGCAGAGAGAACTACCATGACCTGGTCACCATACACAGCTATGAGGACTTAGTGGTGCTGCGGAGTGTTGTAGTCAATGGTTACAAGGGATCTGCCTGGATAGGACTGTATGATGATGTCAATAGCTGGCAGTGGTCTCTGGCAGACAGAGATTTCTACAGTGACGGACAGAGTATAGGAACTGGGCCAGTGGGACACCAGACAACTATAATAGCAGAGAACACTGTGTAGAAATGATAACTGATGGGAAATGGAATGATGTGAACTGTGATACATCAAGACCTTTCATTTGCTACAGAGGTGAGAACTCTGTTTTACTCTCATTACACACATAGCAGTGGGGACTTGTTCAGAAAGACCCCTAATGAGAATGTGACTCTTTACTTGTATGTCTTTATTCAGTACAGTATCTTTACAGGAGACACTGCTCAGAAATACATTCTGATTACAGAGCAGAAGTCTTGGACAGAGGCTCAGCGCTACTGCAGAGAGAATCACATAGACCTGGCCAGTGTGAGGAACCAGACTGAGAACCAGAAGATACTGCAGAGTGCAGCATCAGCAGTAGCAGCAGGGCAGTGGGTGTGGATCGGCCTGTTCAGAGAGTCCTGGAAGTGGTCGGACCAGGGGACCTCCTCATACCGCTACTGGAATATGGGTGAACCAGACAATTATGTAGGACAGGGACAGAATTGTGTTAGAATGTGGTTCAAATACTCAATGAAGTGGAATGATCGACAGTGTGGTGACATTTTACCTTTTTTCTGCTATGGAGGTGAGGCCATCTGTTTCCTTTTGTGTGAACCTGATTATCTGAACTCAAACAAATTCATGGATGAAGAATGCACACTGAGCTGGAGAAGATGAAGCTCAATATCAATAAACTTAAGCCTTGGAATGTTTTTACACTCAAGAGCTGAGGAATAAACAAGCTAAAGTAAAGGTATTCAGAATAAAAGTGTCTTATTGTACCATTTTCTCTTCACTTTTCTACAGATAACCTGATCCTGGTACAAGAGAATAAGAGCTGGGGTGAGGCCCTGAGCTACTGCAGACAGCACTATGTAGACCTGGTCTCTGTGCCCACAGAGCAGGTCCAGAACTGGGTGAAGAGGAGGGCTCAGAACGCCTCCACAGCTCACGTGTGGCTGGGCCTGCGTTACTCCTGTGACCTGCACTTCTGGTTCTGGGTTAGTGGGGAAGAAGGCCGGTACCAGAACTGGGCCCCGGGGAGAGAGACTGGGGAGTGTGGGCACACAGGGGCAGTAGAATCTGGAGCGGGGAAACAGTGGGTCAGTCTGCCTGAGACCGAGAAGCTCAACTTCATCTGCAGCAAACATGGGAGTGAGTCTGGCCTCTTTCTTTTTAACTGTTATCTAGACATATTTAAGTGAGTGTTTATAAAAGTGGTACGGAGCTTCAGGTGCAAGTACTAATTCAACATGATATTCTCTTGACTCTGATATTCTATTGTGTGTGTTTTTGTGTCTGTGTGTTTTAGTTAACGACGTGTGTAACTCTGGATATGGAAAGAAACTCTTTGTGCAAATGGAGCTAACTGAAACAGCAGCTCAGAACATGAAAGATCCTGCAGTGAGAAGGACTATCTTTCAGAAGGTGAGAGAATATTTTAAAACCTTCTTAAATCCATAAAAACAGAGAGAACAAGAATTTCAGAAATAGAAAATAAGAATGACAGAGAGATGGAGATCAAATGAAGGAAAGCGAAAATGTTATTGAATGAATTTAAACTGAAAATATTGACTTGAAGTTAAAGGTGGAGTTAGGACACTTTCTGCATTATTTGTAATTAAAATTGTATTTGTGATTTTAGTTCTGGCAGCTTATTTATTTATGACTTACATGGAAAAAGTCAACTTAGCATTGTTGTTAGAAGAATAAAATGAATTATATTCTGAGGATTACCGTGTTTTATCAGATTGAAATTAAACTGAAGGAGCAGGGGATGCCTGAATTTAAACTGAGGTGGAGAAGGCAGCCAAATGGAGAGATCTTCTACCAGAAGAAGGAGGATGAGGAGAAGAAGGAGGGATGTAAGAAGCCGGAGGTGTAACTGTGCACCCCTGATTCTTTCAGCTGATCTCTTTGAAAACATTTACTCTACATCACTCTAATCCTCTAATATGTGTGCAAACTCCAACTAGTGATATTTAGTGCAGGCAATGCAAATTCATGCCGAGTAATATATCATTATTTTCCACTGTTCACAATCGATTACCATAGGATTCATACTGTCATAGAAATAATTACACATACATTTACACATAATAGAAATGAATGAAATTAGTTGTGTGCCTTTTTTTTTTTGTAACTTGTATTTATACATTTTTATATGTGCGACCATCAAAGACTTGTTTTACCAAAACCCCAAATAATGATTACTGTTTCGCATTTGTGCCCAAGTACATTTTATAATGACCCCTCTTCACTGGGGTTAAACTTAGTATCATGTAAGTACATGACTGCAGCCACAAACCGCCATATTTACATAAGTGATCTTGCACGTTTGATTCAAATTCTCTCCATTCTGTCATCCTTCATGATTTGCTTTTTGAGTAAAATGCATTTATTCTAATTGTTCATGATTTATATATCCACAAATTCTCTTTTGTGTATACTGAACATTGGCTACACTTGTTATTTTTCAGTATTTTGGGTTTGAGACTGTGATTAAACTCGCTGAATTCTACTGTGTCAAAAGCATAATGTTTTCTAATTTCTTTTAATTAACTGGATGCATTTATACAATGAAGTACTGAGATATAATTTTCTGGAATTATGATAATTATCTAAGTCTAATTTCAACACATGTTCATGTAATGTCTGTTTAACTTCATAGCTGTTATCTGATTTAAGTGATTAATAAAGCTTTAATGCCTTTCACTGCAACTTCTGTGTTTTTATTCTACAAACTATGCCGAAATTTTTGTATTTAAAGTTTAAGTATAAACTTAAGCCCTGGATAAACCTTCAAGCACTCCCCATTAAATTAAATATGCAAGGACCAGGGAGGAGGGGAGAACCCCTTCTTAATTTGGGCTAAGGACAGGCCTCATTCCTCAGTATACCCAAACAGCCACAGTTTTGTTCTGTTTTGCTCCAGTTTTTTTCTGTTTCAGTGTCCAGTCCAATCACTCTTCACTCAGCTTTGTTTTGCTAAATCTCAGTCTTTTTACCATCACCTCTGGAAGTCTTGCAAATTGGGTAATCAACACCAATTGATGTAATTAGATTAAAAATGTCCGTGGATATAAAGAACGTAACACTAGTTTGCGAAGAATAGCAGTTCGATTACAAATGAAATCAGTAACCATTTACTCTGTTTATATCACCAGTTGTTGATTACTCTGTGAATAAACTGACTTATTGTTAATGAAGGGGGAAAAATGGAACAGGTTGAACATAATGATAGGTTTAAAGGTAAAGTTTGTTCCTCCCCTGTTTTCATCTCACTAACTGCCACTGGTCCTATCATTCACAGAGTCTCATCTGCCTTGTCAGCCAGACCAAACAGGATTTTTTTCCTTGGGTAAAATGCCAAATACTATCGGCATAATAGGCATTCAGGCACCCCATGAGAGAGACTGGGAGTTTGTGAATGGAAAGTGATAACATAGTACTAACATACAACTCGTGGGAGATGCTGACCGACTCATTACAAACTGTGTTGGGCCTTGGGTGGTGGGGAAGCATTCTGTTGGACTGTGCGGGAAAGCTGAGACATTGACTGAGAAGGTATACACGGGAAAGGGGTGAGTTGTTAAGGGGAATGGCAGGGATTGATGACCAATGGAGTGAAGTTTATAGGCTGGTCGCAGAATGTTTATGCTCCAATGGGCTACATAGCAGACTTTCATTCATGCAAAGTCCTAAATTTGTGTTCCGGTGAAGACTGCAGGATCCTGTAGGTGGCAGAAACACGCTGAGTGGCGGTAGACCGCTAATCAAATTGAAGAAGAAGAAAGGGCCCTCGCTTTGTAAAAAATTTACGACAGTTTACGACGGTTTTTAGTTTTACGCCAAAAGCGTCAAGCAAACTGTACTACACGTGTGGAATATTCACTTCTGCGGTGCATGGGCTTGGGAGGACATCGAGTTTAACCGAGAAAAGGTACACAGTTGTTGCATTTGACTATGAGATTTAACTCCAGCAAAGACCAATATAAAGATAAAGTATCGGCGGAAAAAAATACACTTCTTATTGAAAAGTAGTGTTGTGTTTGTTCTTTAAATAGGGTGTTTCGAAGTTGCCGTGTCGATAGCTAAAATCGTTAGCGTTTAGTGCAGCGTTTCAGCAATTTTCGACACCAGAAAATTCTGCACCTAAATATATAAATCGGGGGTAATTATTTGGAGTACTTGTTAAATTCTTCTTAATTCTGTCTTCGTTTGGAACATGACTGTGTATCTAACGTTGTCTCGATGGCTAACGTCGTTCGCGTGCTTACCGGTCTCAAAGTTTGTATTTTGAGTTCAGCAAGCTTGCTAGAACTCATTCTGCTGAAACTTGGTTCCAAATCACATGTGTAACAATGGCTAGAATAATAGATCAGCTTTAGGGCTATGCGTAATGTTTAAGTTATTGCATGTTAAGCCATTGTATCGTAGTAGCTAACGCGACTCGCTCCCTTTATATGGTGAGAACAGTAAAGTTCACCATTTGGTCAGTCTTAAATGATCAATTTAATTGTTATTAGTATTTTTCCTATGCCGCTTTTTGAGCACAAGAGAATATGGAAAGGAACAAGGAAAATATGTCTTTGCTCAATCGTTTTATAAAGCAGTGCTTATACAGTTATCGCTATTTCTTTTAACGTCCAACCAGATTCCCCTTCGTACTGGGGTCCTTGTAGAGGTAGTGAGCAATGCCTGACTACATGACAAGCAAATTAAACATCTACAGTCCATATGTGGCTTACTAGTGTGAAAGTATTACATGCAGAATGTAATTTTGTATTCCAATGGTATATGAATGAGTATATGTGCACACCACATACAATTACGTTTTTGATGTAACGCTGCAAAATGAAAAGTCCTACTATTTATATACGTTATGTTCATTAAAACCCCTGGGAGTAGTTATTGGGTATTTATCATGCCTTAGCTTATGAATTTTGTTTTATTTTTAAACATTGACTGGTCTATCACAATCAGGGCACTCACAATTCATAATTCTAGTTAAAGTGACTCATTGTCATTTTGGTATGTTTGATTGGTCTTGAATTTATATGTATATATTCTGAATATGTGTGTGTCAGATACCTGGGACCAGGGAACTTCAGCAGATTTATCTAAACTGTTAAGTCAAGCGTTGGTAGATTCTTACTGCTCAAATTCGTCTGTGCGCCATGTTTACAGAATACAGGCCTGCGGGCCATGCAGTGCGGTCCAGGGATGTAGAGAATCATGCCCTGTGTCAAGCCTGGATATTGTTACGCTTAACACTGCTTTAACATTCCAATACAGTGAAATCTTAATTTTCGTCCCTGGAACAAGAGCAGAAGCAATGATAATTTGAGCAGGGTAGCCACAGTAATAACCCACAGCAGTGCCAATCTGCCTGCACTCCACCCCAGCAATCTCAGTCTCAGCACACTTTCCCTCTTTCAGTTGAGGTGGGCTATAAAATGGTGACATTTTATATAGTGTAGTGTAAAATCTCATGGAAAGAAGGGTACACGTCTTAGCATTTTGCCACCTTTTCAATAAAATTGTTTGAAAATTAAATTGGTGCTGGCAAAAAAAAGATTTTCCTGGGAAGGACATAGTTTGTGTCTTGAAATATTGAAATGAAACAGTTTCAGATAGTTTTTACCCAATTCCAGTAATTTCGAGTGATGCTTCTTATGTTTTGATACTGATATTTGGTTGAACTTTTACACTTTAATGGGTACAAAAGATGAAGCCATATGCCCACTTAAAGCCGCACTGAAGCTGTATTTATCCTCAATTCTCTTCAAGAATTTATGTTGGTGGTAGTAGTGCATATGGAAACAAGTCAGAGATACTTAGTGTAGTGGTATGGAATTATTGTAAAGATAATCTTACCATAGACAATGATATAATGAACAAATACTTGCATGTACCCTATGGTAAGTGGTACTGAACAAATGTTAGTGTGTGCCTAATAATGTCCCATGCTATATCTCCTTGCATTCAAAACTGACTATTATTGTTCATTATAGTGTTTTCTATGCAGTGAGGGACTGCAAATGTGGTTGAATGAGTTGGTGTAACGTTTCCTGAATGGAGAGATTAAAACTTGAATTGTTTTGGTTGTATTGGGCCAATGGCTTTTTGATGTGTCCGTTGTAAATATTATGTCCATCTCTCATATCCCTCTCTCAGGCCAGCAGCAGGAGACCGGTGCGTGATGTCATTCCGTGGTGGTGGCGGTAGAGGAGGCAGGGGAGGTGGGTTTAACCGCGGAGGAGGTGGTGGCTTTAACCGCGGCGGAGGAAGAGGCGGGTACGGCGGTCGTGGAGGTGGTGGCCGAGGTGGCTTTAACAGACAGCAGGATTACGGCCCTCCAGAGTATGTAGTTGGTAAGTTTGGGTCAATTATCTGAGTAACGCAACGGTCAGTAGGCTAAATGACTTGTTAGAATAATCACAAAGATTTATCAGTTTCTGCGCTCTGTCTCATGCACACATGCACATACTCCATGCAGAAACTGAGCATGTTTTGTGTTCAGAGATGTGCTACAGGTTGAGGATCCCTAATCTGAAAATCCAAAATGCTCCAAAATCCGAAACTTTTTGAATGCCGACATGATGCCACAATTGGAAAATTCCTAACCTGAATGCGACATACGACTGGAACAAAAATACTGTAGCCTACATATAAGTTTTTTAAACATAATAAAGAAAATTATATGTAAATATAAAATTATGCTTGGTCATACATCCACCAGTGCTAACAGCTGCGTGCGTACAATAGTGACCTTCAGACGATATCCTGCCATTGTGTACATCTTCTCCATGCTACATGTACACTTCTGCATGCCATGCTAACATACGTCCGATTTATGTCCATTTTGAGAAACATCTGGTTGGTCAGAGATGTGACATATGTCAGGTTGAGCATCCAAATATTCCGAATCTGAAAATCCAAAACATGTCTGGTCCCAGACATTTTGGATAAGGCATACTCAACCTGTACTGCTGTTAAGATGCTATTGGAACCTTGATGTATGTAGGACCCAGCAGTATGGGGTTTGAAATTAGCATACTAATTTAGCATACAGGCAGTACTTCATTGTGTGCAGAGTGAGGGTTTTTGCTCAGTTCTTTCATTCATTGCCCACAGCTGTCGGTGAGTTCATGCACCCTTGCGAAGATGATATTGTTTGCAAGTGCACCACAGAGGAGAACAAAGTCCCATACTTCAATGCCCCAGTGTACCTGGAGAACAAGGAGCAGATCGGCAAGGTGGACGAAATCTTCGGCCAGCTTCGGGATTTTGTATCCTTTTCATACCTTTTCTAAAGAAAGCCTGATTGCTAGCATGTTAAATTTTATTGCTCGATCATTTAAATTTTTGGGAAAGGGGATTGGTGCTACTGTGGGTGCTGTGTAGTTATCTGTGATTTGTTGAAATCTGTCATACTGACATTGTAGACCAATCAGAACAGTCTTTGCTGTACATCCATGCAGATAGTGGAAAGGGCTTTGCACCGATTAAAGATTGTTGTGAATGCTTTTAAAATGGAAATCGGTACATATCATGGGAAAATAAAGGTGGAGATAGTCACATATATGTGAGCATGAAAGTTATTCCTCAGAAAATGGTGACTTTGAGTTGCTCTTGTGTGTTGCAAAATCAGTATTATTGTGAGGTTGTTCAGTGATGACTTATGAGATTTCTCTCTGATCTTTGGTTTAAGGTTTATCTGTTTTAATAAGTTGACATCTTTTCGCTTCAAAGTTTGTATATAACATGGTTTTTATGCCTTTTTTGGAGTGGCTGAACTGTTTGCCACCTTAACCAAATCCACAGTACTTTTCTGTCAAACTTTCCGAAAACATGAAGGCATCTTCGTTCAAGAAATTACAGAAGGTAGGCTGTATCACTCTGTGTAAACTTTTCTCTTTGCTTCAGGTTTTCCATTTTTATGCATGACTTTGACCATTTAGGGCGATATGGGTGGGGTTCTGGTCTCTCAATTGCCAACACTGACTAAATGAAATGCAAATTAAACTCATTTGGTTAATCTGTTTTTTTTTTCTGTGCTATTTGCAGTCAGTGCTAGTTTGTCTCAGAAGAACTGAGTGTGTGAATGTCTCAGATTAAATGAAGGCCTGAGTGCTATAGTAATGATGGAGGAGTTGGAATGTAAAGCTGTAGGCTTTTAGTTCAGCATGCTGTAGCCATCTTGGCTCAATCATCTACTTGATGCGTTGTGTTAATATGTTGCAAGGGGGCCTTGCTCTATAAGAATCCAGCCTATGGTGGTTTAACCCTTTGTCTAACGAACTCACTATGCTCTCTTCTGCAGTTCTACATTGACCCCATGAAGCTCCTGCCCCTACAGAGGTTCCTGCCCCGCCCTCCTGGGGAAAAGGGCCCACCCAGGGGTGGTCGAGGGGGAGGCAGGGGTGGAGGTCGAGGAGGCGGGCGTGGAGGTGAGTGTGCTGATTCCTGCATGATCCAGTGAACAAAATGGCAACCATAAACTTGGATAGGAGATGTGTCACACCTTTTACCATGGTGCTTACCTGGGACACACACAGTGTCACACCCCTGATCATGGTGCGTAGCTTGGATACGCAGACTGTGTCACACCCCTAACCATGGTGCTTACCTGGGACGCACATTGTGTCATGCCCCTGATCGTGGTGCATAAGAAAACAATGTGGTGCAGGTGTAGTCAGACCACAACAGGTATTAATGTTCACTCCACATAAATATATAATGGGAAGGTTATGTGAGTGTTTGTAGTTAAATGAAACAAAAGGTAGTGTTCCCCAACCCAAAAATCAACTTGATTTGACCTTTTTATTACAAAAATAGTCAGCATCAGGCTGTTAGGTCCCTGGTTTTTTATTGTAACCACCAAATGCATTGTGTATCATATTTCCTGTAACTGGCAAGACTGTCTGCCAGTTGGTATGTCTCTGTATAACACTCCCACATTGCCCCTAGCCAGCTTCAGCAACCAAACATTAGCATCAATGTAGTGTCTGTGACGTACCCTCGCTAATGGCTCAGTGATGGCCCCCTCAAAAGGCTGGTATTCAGTTGTCGCCAGCCATCCATTTGTCAACTGTTTGAAATTAATGACCATGCATTGTATTTCACCACACCACACACTTCAGCCTCCAGAGATATATTCAGCGCAGGCAGCGTGAATGTTCTGAGTTTGACTTCTCTTAAGAGAAGTCATCAGTATGTTCTTCTTTGTCCTGAATTGGATTCCACAGGGCAAACATGTTTCTGTTTTCCACACTTACTACCAAAAATACTGCTCACTTATCTTTTTACTTTGAAGAACATCTTGGTTCCTGAAGCCCTTAGCTTTGTCATACTCCTTCCAAATAAAATCTCAAACTTCACGCAGTGTCTTCCATCACAATAGTTCCCTTCTGCATCACTGGAATAAGTCCTTTATGACATTATCTTTAAATATAGCCAGTTTAAACTGCTGCTTGGTAGCTATTTAGTGTATATTTTGTGTTGGTAGTATTTCACATACATTTTGCCATTGTTACAAATTATATTCAAAGAAATGCACTTTATTCTGCCTGAGAAACACTGATAATTAGTTGACCAAATACTGAACATGAAATACATTTGAGACCCATTTCAAGGTCTGTGTTTTCAGCCTCTTTCCATTGTCAAAGTTGCATGCGAAAAAATTAAGATTCACACCTCAAAAATTTAGAAATGAAAACATAACTAATATGCTTACTTGTCAAACCATTGTAGTTTTCCTTTTACTTATGAATCACTGAAATATGTCTTCTGTCTTGTATTTCATATGGGTACCGGAGTGTGTTTAGAGAAAGCTTTGTGCTTCTGTGCAGGAGACAGTACCAAAAGTATGATTTTTCTGGATTATTCACCAAGTCGTTTGAATAGTCACACCTGTAAATAAGGGAAGGGTCTGACTTTTCGCACTCACAAACACTGTGTGCAGTGGTCCAGCCGTTTGTTCAGTTTGATGAAACGGGCCACCTGAAGTTGGGGGGATCCAGCTCACTTGATGCTGTTTGTCTGTAGGCGGTTTCCGTGGCGGCAGAGGGGGTGGAGGCCGAGGGGGCGGCGGCTTTGGAGGTGGCGGCTTCGGAGGTGGCGGACGAGGAGGAGGATTCCGTGGAGGAAGAGGTGGCGGAGGAGGCCGGGGGTTCAGAGGTGAGTCTGAAATGTCTGATCTCTATATGCAGACCTCATTATGGAAGCATTTTTGCTTAAATATAATTAGGCCTGTCATGATAACTACTTTTGTTGGATGAAATATTGTCACAGAAGTAATTGCGATAAATGATGTTGTCGTATTAAAACCATTTGTGCACCAGGGAAGTGATGCAAAGAAATATTCATGAGAGGACCAGAAAAATACGTTCAAAAATGATTCTGCAATGAACTAGCACACACAAACCATGTAAAGCAAACTTTTTGTTTTAACTATAAGATGTGAAAAACTGACAGATACGTACGTGTGATCTGAATGTATCACCTTCCTTGATACAGATTCAAATAAAACATTGCTATTTGCTTCCACCATTGGAGTATATTCCACACATAAATACAGCTATTTCCATTCAGCCTTGGAGAATCAGGTTTGCTGAAACACTGCCGTTTTCTTTCAACACTGGAGTCTTTCTGAAAATACTACCGGTACCCTTCAGCTCTGGAGTATCTCAGATTTTTCACGAAAACAATGTTGCTGAATTACCACGGTTTGTCTTCACTGGCGAGAGGCACTGTAACCAGCCCTCTCTCCATTGACTAAGAAGTTCGGACTTGCAAATGCTGTTCTGGCTCAGCCTTAAAAACGGTGTCGACAGCAAAAGCCCCGGTGACTGGGAGCTCTCCATGTGTGCGAGTTGACGATTCATGCTTTGGTTCTCTAACACAGGGGGAAGGTGATGAGTCTGAGGTCACAGGAGTCACCTGGATTCGGATCAGCACGTCTTCAGAAGACAGAACTCAGCGGCCCTGCTGGGGAGGCTGTATTGGTCCTGTTGATCCCCAGCCAGCAAAAATGGACCTTCATCCTTTTATACAATCTAACATTCGTGCAGGATATTTTTGGTACCTTTGCATTAGAAGTATTGATTTGTGAAAGGGCCAATTTTTATTTTCTGTACATTGTGGTTTTTTTTTGTGTTGGCTCTGTCATCCGCATTGATGTAAGATATTAAATTCTGGTATTTTTTGCCTGCCTTTTGATTGTTTTGATTTACACATATCCCTCAATGATTTTATTCACTGTCTTTAATCCCACAGCTGTTTTCTGCTGTATTAAGTAATTCTCAACAAACACAAAGGATCATCTGAATTTGCTATAATGCAACACTGGATTAAGTTTATGAATCTAAGGTACTGTACTAACTCGGTAATCCACGTGATTTGTTAGGTAAAAGATCACAGCAGTGGAGTTGCATTTTAGCCGATTCATGGCAAATCTAGTGCTGTCCCTGGAAGATTTTCCCTGTCATGTGCATCCTCTACCACCACTGATTTTTAAAGGTAGAGAGAATGGGAACATTTGAGAATTAATTATTTTTCAAAATCATAAATAATGCAGATTTCTTTATAAAGTAACACGTTGGTTATAGAATTTTTTACATTTTACTAACATTTTTATGCAAATCCTTCCGGAATACCCTTCATATATGTCTAGCAAAAGTATTGCCAGCACTTTACCTCTTGTAAACCCTGGCAGCATACACCTTAATAGGTGGATACAACTGAATCAGCAGTGTACTATCTGCAGAGTAGTGGTAGGAAAAACCATGGGAAGATATTATTGAGCCAATGGGTTTTATGTGTGAGCACAATAGTGGACCAAGAACCAATCCCTGGGGTACACCTGTTATGAGGTTATATGACTGGTTACTTGATACAAGCGGATACCAAGATACATCCCAGCAGCCTGTTGGCCTCTTTCTCTGCTGCAGCACACTTTCTTGATCCTTTGGCCAAATACTACCCCCAAGTCTTTTTAAAATTAAACACATTCTAATTTTGTTCCCTCAGTGAAATAGTGCTGTCTAAAATTTCCCTCTTGCAGGGTTTCACATTTTGCATTACTGAATATTATTTGCCAAGTGTCTGCCCACCTCAGGATTCAGTTTCTCATCCCGTATTACCTTAGCCTAATTGAAACTGTTGGCTGGGACTTAGTTTGATATAATCTGCCACTTTAATTACTTTTCTACTGACCTCCATATCAAAATTTATGTTGATAAGGAAAAGCACAGGAGTCCCAACACCTATCCCTGCAGGACACCAATTCCCATAAGACCCTGCTCTGGTTCTACCTACAGCTCATTTTGAATCCACTCTGTGACCCCTATAATTCCACCTGCTTTCATTTTGCCTGTTTCATTTTGCTTTTGAAAGTCTGAATATATAATATTAGCCTGTTTCAAGTCAAAACACATTGTAGCTTCCTCAGAAGAGTCCAGAACATTTGTTGGTCATGCCTTCACTGTGCAAACCCCATGCTGCTTAGCATTTAATATTCTATTTTTTTTAAAGGACTACAGCATCCAGCCAGCATGTTGTTCATGCTAATTAAATATGGGTAAAATATGTTTCAACAAAGATATCTGCAATATAAAAACATTTTTTATCCAAAGATTTGAAGTTAAATACTACTTTAATTAGTCAAATTATATAACTTGTTTACATGGTTACTTTTAAGCAAGAAGATGAAATGAATCTATGTCCCTAGATGGAGCTAAAGAAGTTTGAGAACTGATTTAGAAAAGTGAATAAGCCTCCAGACTACAACTATGTAATAGTATCAGTGGTATAAATTAACTGTAACAAACTTAAGCTCCAAATATTCATGTTTAATACTTCTAGCATTCAAACAGAACAATTTCAGGGTATTATGTTTCTTGGTCTCCCATCCTGCCAGCTGGAAGCCGCCCCTAATGAAATACTTGTAATGTGTTATCTGTAATGTAATCTGTAAACTTCTCTGAATTGTTTGTGTGATTGGATGATGATAGATTATATCTGGGCAGTTTGTATTCCCCTAACCTTAACAATAAATATAGCTGCAAGCAGCGATGAGGGGGCCAAGCAGTCCAGCAGGGCAGAGTCGCCAAGGCAACTTGATCTGATCATTTTACAAGTGTGGCTGTAAGCACTGATAGGAAGTTTTATGTCAGTTTACCAAAGATTGGGTGTAACTAAGATATGAGCTCACTTCCTGTTTGGGTTGTTTGCCTTTGATTGGCAGATTTGACGGACACCTCGAGGTTGCCTACAGAAACAGCACAAATTTCAATGACGGAGAGTCCTGGGGACATAAATTATACGTGGTGACATGTAATACATGAACTGGCAGTTTTTCTTCAAGAAAAAATAAGCTTTCATTTGTTTTCTAGATGCCCAGCAATTATTTCATGTTGAAATTGGAATGGCCAGGGGGGACTTTTTTTTATTTTTGTTTTAAATATGTAAAATATACTTCAAAACAAAGCAGATGTATCTTCCGTTCATGATATTGATGTCCACTGAATGTGAACGTTGGGTTCTGTTGGTGTCCATCATCCTGTCCCCCTTAATGCTGTTTCTTCTATCTTTAACTCATGTCTACTCTTAGAATATGCTTATGTAACATAGTGCTGTGACGATTCTGAAATTCATGCAGATTTTCCATAATGAAGATGCTAGTTTATTTGCCCTTTTCATTTTTCTGCCAGTAGATGGCAGTCTCGGTCTACTGAATACATGTGTATAGTGTATACCTCTGTTGTTTTACTGCTGCCACTGGATCTAAGAATACCAGGCCTGGGATTCAACTGTCACTGAACTGCTTGGAAAGATGTACACTTATTTTGGTCAGGTTTGAGTAAAGAGTTTCCACTGAGTTTGTGGAGGATGTAGTCTATTATGGCACCTTGGCTTCTCCATGCTATGGATGTGTTATAGTTTAAAATGCTATTATGACTTACAAAAAGCTTGTTATGAGTAGTTTCATTTAGACACAACGTTAGAGCTATAAAGACATGAGGACAGAGGAAACTATAATGGAAAGAGAGTTTTGATAGTTGTGAGAGAGATTTGATTGTTTTAACAGAGCTTCGAGAGCATTTTTATGGAGTTTAGAGAGAGTTTCAATAAAGTTTTGAGAATGTTTTGATAGAGATGTGAGAGAGTTGTCACAATGAAGAAACATGGTAGTCAGCAGTGAAATATATGGCACATACGGTAGGGTCAGCGTTCGACCTTGGTAATATTATATACTGATTTAACATAGAGTGCTCTGGAGGGCTAAAATAACAGTTCAAGCTGTCAGGCAGCAAGACAAAAGGTTGGTTTGGGAATGCCTCACTGTGATGTACTGAAATAGCTGTCTAGGAATTTGCTTTATTGAAGTTCCATTCAGATCAAATGAATACCCTTGGCAGTTTCCTCACTTTTCCGTCTTTATTTAAAATGGAAAAGCAACCGGTGCCTCCCCTCTGCTCTTCTCTCAGACTCAGAGAGTAATCAATCTGGGATTTTTCCATAGAAGGAAAAGAGACAGGAAGAGGGAGGAGGAGGAAGGAAGAAGTCATGCAGAAAAGAGGGATTTTTAATGTCTCTTTTATAGGACGGTTTGTTTTTGACAAGGTAAAATATTCTTTATGGGTCCCTTTTTTAATCTTATTTTTAATGATAACACACAAATTCCATCATTGATAGAGGTAGAGGCCATTACAGTTGATCGCATTAGGCAATAAAAATAAAAAGAGGAAAAAAATACTTACAAACTCACCCATCGTGTGGCTCTGGACATCACTGTTTTTAAAGCCTGTACAAAACATACATCTCAAAACATAAAGATGCTCTTACCGTTTACTACTACTTTTTAATCAGAGTCGAGCTGAGCAGATCGACCCTACATTCCCGACGTTGCCTCAGATACCTCACCACCCTGAATTCTGATCCTGCAAAATACGAACCCTCTGAATGAGCCTGACACCATTTATGAGCATTAGTAACAGAGTATTGGGGCTCATCAGGAAAGACCTGAAAATAAATTCATGAAAAATAACTTCACAATAAATTCAATAGGATGAATTTCCCACATTCATGATCCACAAACCCAGGATCAACAGCCTTGACAAGGAGTGGTATTTAGAGCCTAGGGTCTGTACCATTGCAGTCTCAGCCTGTGCCAGCATATGTATAAATTGTGTGTGTCGATCTTCAGGTTCATTCAGAAAAAGCTTAATTTAAAAAAGAATAATATACATATTATTTTTCAGTTTTCAGCATTGTATAATTATTTTACATATAGCTTTTGCCCTTAGATCATGTCCACTTGTACTTGTTCATATTATTTTCTTTTGGACGTTTGAGCACATTGTTGGAAAAAAACTTTGAAAAGGTTTTCATTATTCATAATAGAAAGGGGGATGGAGGCAGAAACTCAAGGAGAGGGAAGAAGAGCTGGTAAACCAGACAGTTGCAGAGGTATGAGAAAGTGGGGGATGAGTCAAGGAGAAGTCCAAACATCAGGGCAGAACACAGATGCAGAAAGACAGGTGTGTGTGTGACTGCTGGAGGACCCCTCACTGCCAGATTTATGGGTCTGGCCTGGGACACAGGAAGTATCCCTCCTTCTCCGGGCTAAAATACGGCACCAGCCGGGCCTCCAGCGTTCGGCTTTCTTACACTCTGAGTAAATGCAGCACAACCTGGCTATTCACTGTATATGAAACATTTCATGTACATGATTACCTGTAAAGGACATTAATATGCTCATTAGATAAAAAAAAACAATCTATTCATTTATGAACACATATATAGGGCTGTTCAAGACAGAGGGACCATTCAATTCTAATAAAAAAGAGGCTTTGTCATTTTCTGCAATAAAGGAAAATATGTTTGTTTTGGCTTTATTACATAGATACAAGGTGTTTAGCAGGCTTTTTACACAGATACACAGTGTTTAGCAGGTTGTGTTCCTGTGGATGAGGGGCTTATGTGAGCAATAACATACAAAAAACTGTACAATACAGGTTATCTAGTTAGTAAAACACCATTATGCTTTCTGAGCTTTCATTATTGATGTTATTCTTATACAGAATAGGGGTGCTACAATTATTTGAAGCTTCTTTTTTAAGATTTTAGAGCTATCACAGTCTTTACAATGGACATGGTTATTATGATTCTTAATCACAAAACAGTTAATGGAGATAACGTTATGTCCTCTGATATTTAAATTTCATAAGCTACCTCAAAAACAGCAAATGTAAGTCAATACAGACTGCTAATTACCTAAAAGTGTTATCAATGGTACACTCATATTTTTAATAGACAGCTTTCCCCAACATCCATAGCATAACTTGTGAGAGAAACCTATGTGATTGAAAATTTTGATTATAAATGAGTGACTAATTTCAGTTATTCTAATCAGGTGTCTTATGTCATGGCAATTTTGCTAACATTGCTAATTAGCTAACAATAGTTGGCAGGAAAATATTTCAGGTGTTACAATTTAACTTTGTTATATTATATTTTTACTTTGACCTGTTTTTGCTTGGTAAGTAGTTGTTTGAATGGACTTGCGTTTGCAGTTTCTGAAGAAGCTAAGTTCTGCCCAGGGGGTGTGAGGTTATCTATGCTAACCTAGTTTTGTGATTAAAAGTAGCATTAAACCTGCCCATTTTAACAGAATATAACAGCTGTACAACCTCCGGTAATGGATGTAATCAGTGTTATAAATCTCTGATGTACATAATATAGAGCAGTATAAGTGCGATGAGTTATCCATTACACTGCAGAGCCCATGGTTAGAGCTGTTGGTTGCATCAACTGCATTGACTCTGTGGGGCCAATTATTCTGTAACAATGGTCAGTCACAAATAGCATTTAGCATTCTGTGAGAAAATGTAATCAAAACAGGATAAAACAGAGGTTCCACTGGCATAAATGATCGTCCCTCACCACGATAGTCTGGATGAAAAAATCTGTCATAATTCATCTGCTGAAAAACAAATGAAGGCCCAAAGAAGCTCAAACCAGATGTGGAATGACTTATCGCTGCAGAATGCTGTTGCAGCCGTGTTGACTAAGTATTCTAAATTCTAAATAAATTCTAAATAAAATTGGCAGACAGTATTGCCAGTAAAGGACCTCCTCATCCTAACACCTCCTCCCCCTGCTTCACAGTGGGAGCCACACAAGTAGACATCACCATTCACCTCCTCTGTGTTGCACGGAGGCACAGCGATTGGAAACATGAATCCCAAATTTGGTCCTATCGGACAAAAGGGTGGATTTCTGGTGATCTGATGTCCACTGCCTGTTTTCTTTGGCCCAAGCAAATGTCTACTGCTTATTTTTGTATTCAGTAGAGGTTTCTTTGTAGAAAATCCATGATGAAGGCCTGATTCACACAGTCTCAGCTGAAGGGACTGCAGCTGTCCCTATTGCCCAGTGGCTACCGGCTGGCTGATTCCATAATCAAGGCTTGCAGAGCTGTTTCAGCTTGACTGGGGAACTGGTGTTGGAGAGCCAGCTGATCCTGTCAATGCTGTCATGATGGCTCTGAGGGTCCGGATGCTTCCTCCACTGTCACCCCTGTACAGTACAGCTGGGATTCCCATGCCCGTACCTCACTGCTCACTCAGATTTCTTCTGTTTTGTCTAATATTAGGGTTTAGATGAAAATCTGATAATATTCATTGCCAAATATATGCAAAAATGCAAACATCTAGAACATCAGACAGGGGGCAAAGACATTTGTACAGCACTGCCCTATATAGAGAACCTATAAATACACAAAAATAGGTAAACTGCTGAAGCTCACCAGGACCCCAAATATTACATGTGGTCTAAATTCATGAAGGAAACTGACTAACCGAAAATGCAAATCTGCGTAAAAACCATGGTAGAAAATCACAGTAAATACAGCACAGCAAATAAAGACTGGAAGAAAAAATACCAGGAGCTTCTTGTATTCCCTAATGTGTATGCTGGGATCAAAAGATTCCTGCTATAATTATCTTCATCCTCTTGTGAGGCTGATAGAGTCCAGAAGGTGGCAGAGCAACAGCGAACTGCACTCCAGACTGGTTAATTTTCTGAAAGCCTGAAAACTGAAAAGTACTGTGACACAGTTAATCAGTACTGTAATTTATAAAACATAAATAGTATAAATCTTGTTTCCATATCACTATAAGTGCAACCTCAAAATCTAACATGACAAATAGAAATATACAATGTGCAGACTATTACACTTGTTTGTATCCAACATGGGTACAGGGTACAAACTCCAATAGACAAATGAGTACAGGGTAAAAACTCCAGCAAGTACACACATTGACTGGGTGGGGGTTAGATGTGAATGCATATTAGCAGGCAATACTTTTATATAATTAATTAATGTGGGTAAAACAGCAAGACAGACATGTTTGCTTCACCTTAGATTACTAATACACTTGTATTATTAGTACTTGTAACATACTAATGTACACTTGTGCAAAGCTGAGTTACAGCCAATTTCTAGCCACATTGTAGAAAATCTGCTGTTGTTGCAAGAAAATGGCAAACATGAAGAATGGCACTGATTATCTTATTATGTTATGATTAATAAAGGATTATCTTATTTTACTTTTGCTGAAGTACATCAGTGTGTGAAATTCCACACCCACATCAAGTCTGATGAAACTTGTACACTGCAAAAAAAAGTCTAACAAGCCAAAAAATCTTTAAAATAGATATTATCTTTCTTATTCTGAGATAAATTCAGCTTTGCTTTGAGAAAAAAAATATGTCTTTATTTGAGGTATAATTGCTGCAATCCTTTTGCAGATTACCAATCTTGAATCGAGCACAATTATCTGCCAGTGGACTCAAACAATTTTACCTCAAAACAAGACATTTCTTCTCAAAACTAGCCAAATATTCTTATAAACACAATGCTAGGCCAGTCAATTTATATCAAAGCAAGAACAATAAGACCTATTGTTTATTTTCAAGATTCATTTCTGATTGTTAAGATTTCATTGCTTTGCAGTGTGGTAGCCTGGGTTCTTTCAATTTTTAATAACAACAATGAGATAATGATGAGAACAGGGCATTCAATACCACTGGGCATGGCAAAATCCAAAGACAACATGTAATTAACATTGCATTTTTTATCACCCATAAATAATGTAATAATAATAATAATAACACAGTAACAAAAAGCAGTGATTGATATGCAGATATTGAAATTACACCACTCAATCTGTCAATATGATTCCTCTTAGGCCTTAAGGATTGACAGAGGCTCGCTTGTTATGTGCTGGATGTCAGTTTCTCACAGGAATTTCCTTTCATAAAACTGCTCCTCCTACTATTTATTTGTCAGAAGGGTGAAAAAATGTAATATTTCATCAGAGAAATATAATCTAAAGTTATAATAAGGTATTTTGTGTTATAAAGGTGTATATAAATGACACAAGCTGAGGCATCTGAAGGTTAGAAACGTCGATGTATTGAATTAAACTGACATTGCAAAAGAAGAGCAGCTGTGTTCTGCCTACACACTACCACAGAGTGAGCCCTCTCCTAAAGCGCTTTCATTTAACATTGAGGAAATCCGCGCTGTCAATTGATTACACCTAGCCTCTGTTTTCCAAACGGGCTTACATTTCAGAATCCCTCAGAGCAAACATAAGCATCAGCAGATTTGCTTAATATCATCTCTGGTGCGAGATATAGACATGAAATGTCATCTTGTTCCCTGGGCTCAAAGTCAAAATCAAAAAGTCAAACATGTACTGCGAGCCTGGTGTTTGAGTTTTTGAGACCTGCACAAATTTCACACCTCTTCCTTCCGCGAGGATTAGTTTAATTAAAGCCCCTGTGTTCAGGAAAGTCTTGAAATTTGTTTAATTGATATAATTTAAGGTGGAACAAAATTAAAGCTTTCTCTGTGTACGGCATAAAGAATGATATGCTAAAATGTTGTTGAGATGGTCACTAATAAGCAGCCAAATATTAATCTTTTCCAAACCTCTTGCTTATTGTGTCCTTTTTAAAGTCATAAATAATGTATAATTTCCTCCACCGCCTTCTCTCTTTTGACTTTTAATATGCCAACGTAGTTCAATCCAGTCTCCAAATACATCTCCACCACGGTGGAGTTTGCTTTAATTAGTGTGCCTGAGAGCACAGGGAGTCTATCTAACTCAAAAAACAAACAGTGCCGTGGCGGCTGAGTGGAGCTGGCGCTCTGTGTGTGTAATGCAGGCTGGGTTGGGGTTCAGGCCACCACACATGGTGTAAGTAAACACTCTTAATTGCATTAGATCCTCCTGGTGGGCGGATAATTCTGCTCCCTGTCTTATGATGTCATCAGGTCTTTTTTTCAGTATATTTCCGCCTGATCTCATGGGTGAATAAAGCCTGGGCCCGGAGCCAGTATCATGGACCTTGGGGAACGATAGTGGCGCAGACTGTGTAACCACTACAGCGTCCATATCCACTGGCGGCTCTTGGTCCAGCAGGTGCTGGGTTTGATATTACAACACTAGAGCCGCACGCTGAAACAATGCAAACAGTAATGTGTCTGCCAGCAGGACATCCAATAGCAAATGTTGTAGTGACCTTGCTCTCATACACTAAAGATGAGATAGTGATGTCAATATGATAGCATGGCTAACATTTCATCCTTCATTTTTATACTGCAGTACAAAACATCAAGAAATATTTGAACAAATCAATATTCCCTCTCCTTGCCATTAAACTGCACATATACTTAGGGATTTGGCTTGAAAAAGTTTAGTTTTAAAAATAAATATTGAAAAATGAACTTGAGAATAAACTTAGATTTCAATTTCAGAAACCAACCCCATATTAATTTTGAGACCAAGAGGAGACTCGTCATAGCTATTTTCTACCTGTTTTAGACTATGAGGATCACTAATTTTATGATGTATTTCATAAATGACTTAGGTATGCTCATGCTTTTAATCCTTGTTTTTAATTACTGTATACACACTGTCACATTACAGGTGTGTTATATTTTGATTGTTGATTGTCTGCGTCTTTGTAACTTTGATTATTTTATTCCAGATTCCACCCGGCGAAAGACATTTCGATCTCAATTGTTTTGGTCCTCCCAGTTAAACAAAGGATAATTTTAAAAAGAAATTAACACAATACCACATTCCTCTCCATTCATGCATATTTGATTCAATTCAGTTAAGACTTTTCATAAACCTTGGACTAGCAATACATTCAGTTGATCCACACCTTTCTTAATTAAACAAAATGCCAATGCAACTTGCATGAATGCATGAAGTTTACTAAATACATCACTAAAAGACATGATTAATTTATGCTTATATATTTACATTGTATTCTTGATTATTTCTTTCCAACCTAAAATTGACTTTGATGTCAAAATATGGGCCGAAGTGAAAACAAACTTGGGGAGAGGGCTTTTTTTCATGTCATCTTGTGGTAACTGGAACATAAACAAACCGATAACTTATGAAGATCAAGAAATTAATGGACTTGGGCGGAGAAATCCTCACATTAATTATATGCATGACAAAAATGGGAGCAACTACACACACACACACAGACAGACAGACAGACACACACACACACACACACACAAACTCAGACAGACCTACCAGTACTTGTACACACCCGCTCTAATGCACACACACTAGAGTTGCTCTTGAAGCTGACTGGATAAAAGCCACTGGAATTTAATGGGTAAGCAGTTCTTGCCATTTACAGAACGAGAGAAAACAACGGACAGGAAGAAGACTGTGGGGTGAAAGAGGGAACCTCCATTATCCATCACTCAAAGAGAGAGAGAGTGGAAAACTCAAAGGGATGGTGGAACACTCTCATTAAGGGTGGAACATTCATGAGGCAGGTGGAATACTCACAGAGCAGGTGGAACACTCACAGGGTGGTTAGAACACTCACTGTTGTGGGGGTCATATTCTTTGGTCACAAATTTACTCATTAACTAAAAGAATTGCAGTTGAATTGAAACATTGTCAGTTCATTTTGAATTTCTGAAAAGTTCTTAAAGACATATTTTACGTTGTCATTTGCTCTTCATTTAAAAGAAGGAATTGGTTCAGCCAAGCATCAAAAATTTCCAGTTTGTTTAGTAAATTACTCCATGAAAATGTCATTGTGGAACAAATGTTAAACCAGGTTAGAAAACTACATCCGTTTTTTGTGATCTGTTCAGTCTTACAGAAAATGTACTTTTCCAGAGACTGTACTTATATTCCTTTGTCGATAAATTCAGCAGGGATGACATGAAATACAAAAAATATAAAAAACAGTAACATAAATGCAGCAATATGCTTGTACAGCATTACAAATCAGGCCTCACTTCCAGTAACTACGCTGTGACCCTGTAACACCCATTGACACTTTGGTGTTTTGTGGCTGTTGTGAAACATTCTTTTTTCCAGTTATAATGAAATTTGAGATGAGCAGTTAACCTTATATTCTGTTGCCACTAGGTGGCTCTAGAGTGCAATGAGGGATAGATCAATGCCTGTCTTTTAGCACTTGAGATGCTGATAATATCAAGCATCTCAAATTTCAATGCAATCAAGCAAACTGTTTGTGTATTAAGACTTACTTATCTATTGTTACTGCATGGTACCAGAATTCCAGGGATGTTTCCATCAGTATCTTGCAGAACTTGCAATGTTAAAATCAATTGAACCGCTGAGGATATAAACCTCACTTCCTGTTTTTGCAGCCTTGTCATCAATTTTAGATGAAGGAGGTCAATATTTTTTGATAATTATTTCATAGGTTTATCCCAGGAGTCTGAATCTGTATTAAGTTTTCAATGGCAAAGATGTATGCGTAACTGCAGTGCACATTTGTATTCAAATCCCATGATCGTATGTCAAACTGAGCCTTATATTTCGGCCTTTTGGGGGAAAAAAGCTTAAGCCATGTGAAAATTGACCACATGTTGACACCAGTTGACCAACTGTGGTCTAAAACTCTCTGGCCTCATCAATGTCGATGGTTAAAATGGGGAGGTTACTCACTTGTGCTTTGTCAGCATTCAGCCTTGTGTCAGTGCCATGCATCAGGGCACTTCAGAGACAATGTTCATCAAATGTGAAGAAAAATGATCAACTTTGTGTCTTTTTTCTAAAAATTCAAAAAGGTTGAAAATCACAATATGACATGAGAGATGAAACTGACAACTGAATATACTTTGGGCTCTAAGAAAAAAATGAATGATTCTAGACCAAACAGTATAGGTGCTAGAGATCAGAATGGCCCATTGGTGGCGCTAAAAGGACAGAAGTATGGACTTCTCGGACTGGCTCCTTTGTCAATGTCCGGGAAATTCTATGGGCTGCCATAAACTCCCATCGCAGAAGAGAATAATAATTATTCAGGAAAATAATGATTACAATGGGCACCTATGCACCATCATACCTTAATCAAATACAGTTTATCATGATGTCACAGGCAAATGCAATTGATAAATACTGGTTTAGACTGCAACTGTGATGTTAACAATGTGTTGTATTTTTGTATTTTTTTAAATGTAAACAAACTTGGATTCACTCATTTTCAAACTAAAGCAGCTATAGGTATGTTATCTGACTTTGGAATTACTACCGTAGGTAAGTGACTTTTATAACTATTGGGGAGTGTCTTCTAAACTTTTAACTTTTCGTGCGCAGCCCTGCAGTTTGTCTGTAGGAATGTTAGATGTACGATGTAGCGTACAAAATTACTTAATGTATTGAGGTAAACAAGTGTTGAAAATAACGACAACACATGCCAGGCATGAATAGTCTGCATCAGAAAAGAGGAACAGTGATTGCAAGTTGATGCTTGCAGACAGGACAGTTGCTAAATGACCCAAAATAATAACCTTAAAAATAATCACAGAATTTATTCAACACTTCTGTGAGCCAGTCTCAAAAGAAACTACACATTGTAAGCTTCACTAAGCCCCAAAACCTGGTGCAAGGAGCACAGAAACTGGACCCCTGAGCAATGTAAAATAAAAAAATGATATGGTCTGATGAGTCGTCTTTTACTCTTTTTCCTACATCTGTATGGGCGTCCTCATCCATCCTGTATCTGGACACTTGGAGAAAGCCAAAAAGCCTTCAACCCTTAAGGCTGGCAACTGTTGAACACAATGTTGGATCTTAAATGGTATGGGAGGCCATTTCATGGGAGTCTATTAGGAATAGACCAGGTACACCCTATGGTGTAGTCACTGTTCACTCATGATGTCCCCATATTCCAAAATATGCTTGCATACACACTTCGAGACAAACTCAGGAGGTTTTATGAACATCAGAATTAAGTGAAATGCCTTTCTGGGCCTCCACAATTATCAGATCTAAACATCTTTGAGCCTTTAAGGCAAATTCTGGACCATAGCCTGCAAAACAGTTTCCCTGAAAGAATATTCCACTGCAAACAGTCCAGAATTTGTTTAATGGTATTCCAAAGAACCACTGAACCTGTGCTGAAGTTGAAAGTTGACCATGCTACTTCTTAATTAGTAGACATTACTGTATGGTTAGGTGTGTCTGTTATTTTGTCTACCACATGTATATGTCAATAAACACTTACAGCAAATACATGAGTTTTCGAACTGAGTGGAATGGATAAAACTCAAGGGACAGAAAGGACACAACAGATGCAATTGTATTAACCATTGGCAAAACTCCATGTATAAATATTCCATATAGTTATACATTTTGAAAACTGTGCAAAATGTGATAGAAACATAGAAAGCATTATAAAAAAAGGTAAAGGGTTAATTCTGAAAGAGAATATCTGTGTATTTAGAACAATTCATGAACAAATAAATGTATGTTTGGTTATTTCAACACAAATTTAAAATCACAATTTACAGATTCATGGGTCCTAAGAAGTATGTAAGTAATGTAAGGATGATTTTACCAATGTCAGTTCACTGTACAATTCCAGATTATATGTTTGTTTCCATAGGTTTGATCATTGTGGGTGTCTTTTTCATGTCCTGTTTATGATCACTAGGGGGGGCTAGGAACCACTGTACTGAACATCAGTTTGCCTTTGGTAGTTTAAAAGTAATAAATATATCAGAGCAGGTCACTGTGTCCTGGATGAAGGCCATTGGTTGTGCAGTTCATGACTGTTATATCAGAAATGATTTGTCACTTTAATGTGTACTTCAATTTTTAAAACTACTGGCACAATTTTCATAATGTGAATGTCATTGTAAATTATTGTAAGTTGTAAATTATTGTATTGTGCCATTCTTATGAATATTTTTTTTATATTTTGAATATTATCATGCCCCCCTGTCCAGCTTGCTTTACCGGCTGTGAACCACTGCTCTAGATCCCTCATCACCATGCCTGTCTAGATCCCCCATCACCGTGACACTATAGATCTCCATCACCGTGCCAGTCTAGATCTCCCATCACTGTGCCACTCTAGATCCCCCATCACCATGCCACTCTATATCCCCCATCATCATGCCACTCTAGATCCCCCATCACCGTGCCACTCTAGATCCCCCATCACTGTGCCACTCTAGATCCCCCATCACCATGCCACTCTATATCCCCCATCATCATGCCACTCTAGATCCCCCATCACCGTGCCACTCTAGATCCCCCATCACTGTGCCACTCTAGATCCCCCATCACCATGCCACTCTATATCCCCATCACCATGCCACTCTAGATCCCCCATCACCATGCCACTCTAGATCCCCCATCACCGTGCCACTCTAGATCCCCCATCACTGTGCCACTCTAGATCCCCCATCACCATGCCACTCTATATCCCCCATCACCATGCCACTCTAGATCCCCCATCACCATGCCACTCTAGATCCCCCATCACTGTGCCACTCTAGATCCCCCATCACCATGCCACTCTATATCCCCCATCACCATGCCACTCTAGATCCCCCATCACCATGCCACTCTAGATCCCCCATCACCGTGCCACTCTAGATCCCCCATCACTGTGCCACTCTAGATCCCCCATCACCGTGACACTATAGATCTCCATCACCGTGACACTATAGAGGAGAGCTTTAAAACATGCAAGCATCTACAGTTCTATGCACGTCACCCAGGCTACCATTGATCACATGGTCAGAGAGAAATAGGGAAATAAAAACACCAATGTGCATAACTGTATATAAGGCACATCAATGAATTTGCTAATGATAAATGATCCTCATGCTAGCAAGCTAACACTTCTTATCAGCACTAATGCTTTGGTAGTGACCATTAATTTTTATAATGGGATAAACAGTGAAGGGAATCGCACCATATGTGTTCTTTCCACACTATTCTTGCGTTGTGCCAGACACACAGTTATGATCTACAGCTTATTTTATTGGCTTATTAGACAAAACTGTAACACATTCCTAGATAAGGAGTGAGCAGAAGCTGGGGTTTCTGAAAGGCAGGGTACATGGTAAGAATAGCCCAGAGGTTCGTGGGAGTGATGGGGAAAAGCACAGGAACGGCTCGCTCAGCAGAGAGGCATAAATCAGCAGGAACAGCAGATCTCCGCGCTCTTTTCCTTTAAAATTCAGAAGTGCAAGTACATGTTCACCAAATATTTTTATTTTATTCTATCAGCAGGAAATTGTCCTTGGTCTTTTCTATAATGAATGAAGTCTTCGATTCGCTTTTGGTTTAAGCACATTCACATACTAAAGCTCCCTGATGCATAGATTGTTAGACCACGGTAGATGTAATTCAACATGCGTTCTAGGGTAGTGAGTAAAGTGTTACCTGTTCTCATGAAAGTCTGGCTTTTTTTTGGAAGACCATTGTTGTAGTCTTTTTTAAATTCACTGCCAGGGAAAGACTCTCCTGTAGCCCTTGCTGTGTAGAGGACAGAATAACCAGGTCATCTGCATAGAGAAGACATTTTAATTCTGCAAAGAGTGAAGCCAGGCACTGTGGTTTGTTCCAAATGCCCTGCTAACTCATTCATATCAATGTCGAACAGTGTTGGACTGAGGCTGCAGCCCTGTCTAACTCCATGGCCCTGTTTGAGGTAATGTGACCTTTCCAATGTTTTATGTGCACATGGAAACAATTTTTTTTTGTTTCAAGGGCCTGTTTGTTTATCAGCGTAGGTAGGGTATAAATATAATCTGTATTGTCATGATCTGTGTTTGGCTTTGACTCAACACACTGTCCTTGTTAAGGAAGTAATCTATTGTTAAGACTACTGCAGACTAACTTCCCCAGGTTACTGCTCACACACATAATATTGGGGTGCAACTTATCTTCAAAGAATGTCATAGAGTGTATTCCAGGTGTCAGAGATATAGCCATAACTCAGGAGAAGGTTGACTACAGCACAACCTTCTGCAGCTCAGTGGTGCTGTAAGGCCCATAATCTTTCCTGGTTGTAAGAAACTTGAGTTTTGCTATTCACTCCAGAAATGTAAATTGACTGTTTAATGGATTTTTGTTACTTTACCACTGATTACAGGTTTTAGATTTCCTTAATTTTTTTAATGTTTTGAGGGGTGTCTTTGTAGATTTTAACCAAATATGCTTCCAAATGCTTAGTTTATTCCACAAATCTTGAAAGTGACAGCTCATTGATTCTCAGTCACTGAAGTTACATGGGTGAGGGAGGGTGTGGGGATAGTGCATATGTTGTGGAGGGGGCACAACGCACAACATCCAGACAAAATTCTGCTTAAAAAGTTATACTTTTCTTGTTCATGCTCCTTTGGACTTGTACAAAAACATTTACCTCATATTATAAGAAGCATGGACAAGGAAATTATGACAATAGGAAAAGATTGCACTTTTATGGGGCTTATGCAGTAAGGTGCTAGTTTGGGTAGCAGGTGTAAGCCCTATGAGAGGGTGTTCCATTCCCACCTGCATTTGCAAGCCTGAGAGGTCGGAGATGGAGGTTTGCATTAGAAGGTTTGTAATTCATCCAGCCTGGCTGGGAAAGATATGGGTTTAAATTTTTTTTGTTACTCTCATCGCTCTCTAGCACCCTCTCCTGGTTGGCCAGGCACCTGTAGAGGTACAAACACTGTTAGCTTTCATGGGCGCCGCTATGTTTGTTTACGAGCTAAATTGTCCAGTTCCCAGTATACCTTGGAGTGAGACAGATTTTGGTGTTGGTGATCATTAGTTTTAAATTACTGAAACATGTTCATACAGGGGGTCCTCGACTTAGAAACGAGTTCTGTTCCTACGACTTGTCGTAAGCCGATTTTCGACGTAAGTCAGAATTTATACCTAAATCATACCTAAATTAACACCTTCAGTCACTCACACTGTACACCCAACACATGAAAGACATATAAAATACAGTAATTAAATTAAACATTAATAATAAAAAAAGAGAGAACAATTTCTTATCTATATTTCTGTGGTCGTATTTACGAACCAAACCGCCATGGTAGAAAGTAGGTTTTTTAAGTAATTTATGGGAGTGCGTCGTAACCACGAAACGACGTAACTCGAGACCGTCGTAACCCGAGGACCACCTGTATATGAGAATATTAATTATGCTCTGCACTCCGTGCTCCGTATGCTTAGTAGAGAATGACATCTAATAGCTGAAGTGATGACAGACCAGAGGTGAGAGCTGCAAGAAAAAGGCTGGAAGCCTGAACAAGCTAAATTCCACTTTTAGCTCCTGCAACGACTACAGGAGCTCAGATGGGGCCTGATTGGTCAGTACAGAGCATGGGGTCCAGCTGTGAATCACAGTAGCGGCGTGCAGCCTCCGGTCCCAGCCAGATTGAGTTTTGGAACTTTCAAAAGGCTCCCAGATTTATAGCTAGCTCAGGCTCTGGGGCCAAACTGCTCGTAGCTGGCTGCTAAGCAAAGCCCCTGGTTGCCACCCCCCATACCAGGGAGTGGTCTGTCAGTGGGCAGCAGGAAAGGCTAGAGCTCCCCAGGGGCCAATAGGTCCCTGATAGCCACCACACTGGCTGGGGGAGCACTCCAGCAGAGCCCAAACTCAGGTGCTTTGACGGCAGAGGCAGCTGGAAGGCTTACCTGGTGCAGTTCATCTTCATTGTGGAGATGGCTATGGGTGGTGATGAGCTAGCGGTCAACTTATCTGTATCATTGGTATGCGAAGCACTTGCATTAGCTTGGTCGGCTTGCAGGGGTTGATGCAGCACAGATGCAACATGGCAGCTGGCTAAATTTAATTCTGTGTATAATTGGAAAAATGCTTGATTCTCCAGCTCAAATAATTTGGTAGCCTATTTGAACTCTATTGATGACATTCACGGTTTAGCAGACATTCTTATCCAGTTTGGCTTTTACTCAATTTACATCTCAACATGGTCCATTTATACACCTAGGTATTTACTGAAGTGATTTGGATTAAATTCCTTGCTCAAGAGTAAGGTATTGGCACTCCAGTGCCCATTTGTTTCTAATATCTGTCCTATGTCATAGTTTACCTATGTATATAGTTTATGTATATATGTATATAGTTTATCGGATCCATATAGGCTAGCCCTCCCTGTTGTGGGTGCTGCACAGCATACATGCTGCTATGCACCATGTGCGTAGCGCGTGCTGTGTAAAATGGCCTTAAGAGGTGGCAGAGGTCCTTCTGCAAGGGTGAGAGTGGTAATAGTGCCCTAGTCTGAGGAGCAGTACAGAGGGATTACCACTGAAGATTATGCAGCAAAATGGCACACCTGGCACACCGCCTAGCAAAGCATCAGTCCCCCTCACTAGTGCTGTGATACTGATCATCATCACCTGGTGCATATGGGATGGGCATGATTCAACAGAGTTAATGTAGGTTTCCTAGCGCATTGTCCCCTCTGATTTTCAGTTTGGGCCTGCAAACCCCCTCCCAGGCATTTAAGCTATCCTGAACAAGTGGCTGAGATGTCTCTCCTGTGCTTCTGCATTACCTCTTGGACCTTCCATGCCGTGGTATGAAGACCTGGGCCATAATTTATAAATGGCGCATATGCACAGAAAGAGTGTGTTCCTGTGTGCAACTTAACGACCAGGCATATGCACATACAGGGTACATATTTGCAATAAATATCACACCCTACAGACCAAAAGAAATTTGCACACATTTTTCATCATTCTTTGTGATTAAACAGGATCACAACAATTCTAGTCAACAAGGTTGCTTTTGGCCACATAAAATCTAATTAACAGATGTAGCAATCAGTTAATTAATCAATTTCTTCTGTTCATATGAATAGACCGAAAGCATATAAAGATTCCATGACCACGACCTGGCTGTCTTCGAGGATATTGTGAATGGTGCGGTGCAATGTGTATTCACCAGAAGATATCATATTGATAATCACATTTCTGTTTTAGAACTATGATGTTTCTGTTTCAGAAGATATTATTACAGTATTACAAAAACAGAACTCTCATTTGCATTTAAGTACATTTTACAGCACACAAGCCTCTTCTTAGATATTATTTTAAGGTTTGCAAGCCTCTGTCTGGTTATCATTGTAAGTTTTACTGTATACACGCCTCTATCTGCCAACATTTCAGGTCTGCATGGTGCCTCTGTACATATTTCAGTACAGGCTTTTGCTATGAAAACTGCTTGGAGACTCCTTTTCAGAGCGAAGTGAATGAAAAGCTGAAGAGACTAACCACTGATCCTTGATAAGCTGCACTTAGCTGTGCTTAAACAGGGCCATGTGCTCACCCACAGTTATTGCTAAACACCTTAAAGTCAGACATCAGATTAAAGATAACACCTTAAAGTCAGACATTAGTTCTTGCTTGGATTCCATGCCTAAAACTAGCCTAGCCAGAGCTTAATTCCAGAGAAGTTCATGCTAGGTGCACAAGTCCAGGCTCCATAACACGTACAGCAATGGTGTGTACAGACCCGACACCACCCCATAACGCCCCCCCCCCCCACCCCCACTCATGAGGCATTCACAGGCGAGTGGAGTAAGATGACATTTCCTTTAGATTCTCCCACCATAATCCAGTCATGGGGGGTCTTAGCTTTCTAATAAAGTGAAGGTCTGAGACCCTAACCCTGCAGCTGTGCTGGCCTGTTGGTAGGTGGGATTAGACGCCTGTGCTGGTCTGATCAGGCATTTCAATATGAATGAGACTAATAAGTGGGGATTATGTCTTGGTTACTTTCTAAATCCCGGGTCCCTTTGATGCCCTGGAGTTTGAGTGACGAGGTTGAGCTGGCGGTCACATGGCCAAGCTGCTGCCACCTGGCACCACTGTGTTTGCGCGTATGCACTCGTCAAACAGGACCAGGCTGGTGGGGGTGGGGGGGGGGGTGCCACCGGCGGAGGAGGGGTGGGCCATGGGACCAGATGGCGCCACGACGCACAGGTGGGCCCAGCTCATGGCTCATGGCCCCCGCCTGCCCGTTATGGGTGGTGACATGCCAGTTTCATGAGCGATTCAGACAAAGCCTCATTCTGGCCCTGCGCGCCGCAGAAGAACCCCGCGCTGCTAGCGTTTCCTGGCTCAGCCTGCCTCCCTCCATCCTGGTAGTGTTCATTAGTCCCTCGCACTCTGCCATCTGATCCCCCTCAGACCTCCCACCACTTCTACTCCAGCCCCAGCCCAATGCGCAAGGCTATTTATCCCTGATCACTGTTTGTTATCCCCCCTTAGTGTGAGAGGAAGACTGGACCTGATCCACAGTGACCCCCATAATCCCTCTGGGTCACTGAGGTCTCTCTTTACTGCTGTCAGAGGAGGGATACTTACATTTCAGCCCTGAAAAGGTTTTGTTCATTATAAATTGATGCCTACATGTTACACACACAATGGGCTCAGGAATTATGAAAAAGCTTTAAAGATAAAACAGAGGAAGAGTTATATTTTGTGTTTCCTCATGTGGGAAAACAGTCATTCATTTGTTCGAACACAACTGGTGTTAAAATGCTATTAATGGCAATATACTCATAAGCACAGGTGTGAAAATTATTGCTGTGTTGATTTTAGTACATGGTGCCTACCTCCTGCCACCCAAGTAAGGATGACCAACCTGAGCCCTTGGTTTGGAAAAACCCTTGGGAGGGATCTTGGGCCATCCCTACATGCAGAATCTTTCCAGATCCTTATGACCTTAGCTCTACACTGATGAGTGCCCTCTCTAATTCAGACCTTAGGTTTTTGTTCAGGTTTAAAATTTAAGGCAAAGAAAGGACTTTCATTTGACCAGCTGTTCATGTGCAAATATGCACATAAAATAGATTTAACCTGTAGAGTAAAACTGTTCACACTATGCTTGTACATTAATTTATTTTGCAAGATTTAATATATCTCAGTTTGGTCAAAATTATTATTGTTAAATCTGGTGATTTTGATAAGCAAATTTGGTAGCACAAATATGTACACTATTAAGATATTTTGACATATTTTGAAAAGGTGGCTATTTTTAATCTCTTATTTAAGCGATTTATTTACATTATGTAAAACTACATGAAATACTTTAGAGCTGAAATAGTTTATGTATTATAGTGCCTCAAAGCAATGGAGCAATCAGGGTTCAGTTATGACTCTTTTCATTGACAAGTCCCAAAACTGAAGGAATTCCCAGGTTTGAATATATATATATATATATATATATATATATATATATATATATATATATATATATATATATATATTCATTTTTTTCACATTTCTAAAGAAACATTTCACATGTGGTTAATTTTCAGCTTTAATCAGGGTACATGTATGTATTGTTATATATTTTGGTTTTTACCATATAAAAACTACAGCACTTTTTATACATAGCTTTACCATCTCAGGGCAACATTTGGGATATAATGGGCCTCATTCATCAATATTTTCGTAAAACGGATTTATCAAACATGCGTAAACACAGCATTTGTTCCTATTTCGTGCGTATGTTGATAAATACCAATCAATCGTAAACGACAAGCGCGTTCACAAAATTTTCGATTAGCATAAATCCACGCCCCTGAAATACCATATAAGGAGCTTGAAATTCCATTGCTGGCAATGTCAAGAGATGGCAGAGAAAAGGCAGAAGAAAAAAAAACTCTTCTGAAGCGGCGAATTAAGTTTTGTTAATGAAAACAGAGTAAAAAATACTTTGTTCAGAAGTGTAAGTAGTTTAGTGTCGGGGCCGGGGAAGACCAAAACCTGGCAAGAAATAACTGTTGCAGTAAATTCGGTGTCAAAAGTTCCGCCGTAAGCTGCAACAGGTTCAAGGAAATGGTTCGACATGAAACTGGAGGTGAATTATTGGAGAGACGTCGTTAGCTGGAATTACCGTGGAGGGTGACCGGGATCTGATTTTCCCTGGTCTTGGATCAATCACTCTCCTTATCGTTGCCATAAATCCTGGGGGGCAGCTGCACCCGGGCCCGGGAGGGGGCATGGTTGGCCAAAGCGGTAATAATGTCACATGCAATACATCGTTGGGACCGTCATGTATTCCCTAAATCAACTTGGAACGAATCCCTAGTTAAATAATTCGTTCAAATTAGAACTATTACGTAATTAGGATCCTCCATAGTAGTGTGCTCTCCTTTCCCTTTCCCTCCACTCTGCAGTCCCTCTCTAACGTCATCTTACCTTGTATAAAAATAACGACAATGATTGTACTAAGAACTAAGAACCGACATAGAAGCAGCAAGAGTACTAGAAGCAGTCAAAGAACAGCAGAACTTTCTGTTCAAAACCCGAAATTGTCATTGAAGATCATTATACCTGACCAGCATTGCAGTGTCATTATATCCAGAAAGTTATTTCAAAATGTCAAGTCTGGTAAGGTAGCTAACCGGCAAGCATGCTTTTATTCTTTGGATAATTTTTTCAACTACTTTAAAACCGCAGCGGCAGTTATAATTGTTGCTTAGTAACGTTAGCCACATTAACACGCTGAACATTCCACCAATGTGAAGTCAATGGAGGCGTTTTTTTAAGATTTGTAGTTTACAAAGTATGATTCTATAGCTCAGAAAAATACAAGCAACCTGACCAGTATATTCACGGCAAGTTCGGTATGTCTACCTTAAAAACTGTTGGGGAGATACGTCCGGAAGAACCAGGAATAATAATATTAAGAAGAAGAAGTAAAGATTCCACAGAGAACAGTAGTTTGTGCCTTCGTCAAGGAAACTAATTAATTTTATTAACCAGTATTACACAAATGAAGCCGAAAGACCTGTTTTAATGCTGAATCCAATAGTGATTTTATATAACACTTTAAACCGTTACAATGTTACGATATTACTGCCAAATAATTTGCTACTCATTTTTAATCAAATAAAAAATGAGTGAATGGAAAAATAAAAGCAACAACACGAAAAACAAGCTTTACAGCCGTGTTTTTCCATTTACGCACGCACTACAAACATTTTAGAGCACTCATGAAATTTCTTCGGATCCTATGAACAAACTGATATACGAAAACTTTGATAAATCCCACATTTTTTTGCGTAAATGCATTTACGAATGATTTACGATCAAATTCGTTCGGCTCACGTTTGATAAATGAGGCCCAATGTGTCATATTTAGCACTGTGTTGCATATCCTTTGAATGTGAAGACTGTTTGAATTCTAATACCCATAGACCAGGTTCTGAACATCCTCCTTGGTGATGCTCTGGTATCCATCTCTGGCAGCTATACAGGCCCAATCCATAACACCCCCACCACCAAGCGTCACAGGTTAGGTTGTATGCTCTAGACCTTGGATAGTTATTATGGCCTCCACACTTTGCTTTTGTCATCACTTGGTTACAAGTGAGTCTAGGTCTCATCTGTACGGTACAACCTTTTTCAATGCCTGCCTCCTGAAGAGTGTTTCTGATCTGACAGACAAATGTTTGGGGGTTTTTCTTCATCGATGTGAGAATTACTCGGTCATCGACTATAGATGTCTCCCTAGGTCCCCTTTGCTTGTTATTCACACCACTACTGCCCTCGCTAGTGTTGTCTTTTTTTTAACACTCCATATCCCAAAAGTGCACTATATACTCCACACTATTGTGTATACACTTATATTGTGTGTACTATTCTAGAAAGTGCAAGTTTTTGCTCGTTATTGTACAAGAGTGAGCACACTTGATAGTGTTTTACTATACGGAAACGTGTCACCAGTGTTGATGGTCGTGCTTCTGTGTCTGCCATTTGGTTTGAAATTTTTGGTTGCGGGAGGCACCTCCCTTTCCATTTCACATTGTATTCTGGGCCAGAATGAACCACTCTATGTACTATGCATTAAAAATTAGCTATAAGTAGGGCGAAGTGTGCTTATGGGACACAGCAATAGTGTTCATATCCCATTTTGTAAGCCTAAGGTTTGGCCTACATCCCTGACTGTTTTTTTCCTTTATTTCTCAGCCACATAATGGCTTCCTTGACTTTAATTGGCATGTCTATGGTCCTCATGTTGAATAATGCCAAAAAAAGATTCCAAGGGCAATTAAAAGCCTAGAATCAAGACTAGATACTGAAAGGCCTCTACAGTTGTACTAATGTAGCAATTGAACACACCTGGCTAATCAGAAACAATGAAAAACAAAAAACCCATGATAAAACCACTATAACACATTATCATATCACAATCTTTAGAGTTAACAAAACTCAGAGAATCGCTGTATCATTATATCACGACCTAAGTACTGATATCATGTATTCTGCGATCCCTGGCGATTCTCTCCCATAACACACAGAACGTTGGCGTGTTCATGGTCCAATCATTGCTGTGTGCCCGGCACAGCAGCTCGCTACAAAAGAGCAGCTGCAGCATAAACCTTGCCTCCACGTTCATGCGTGCCGTTTCCTCATAAACAGCCGGCTGGCCTGAAGGCCCAGCACACTAATCTTTCTCTCTTCAGCATAAACCCAATAATCCAGAGACTGCCACTACTATCAGTGTTTCAGTGGGTTACAGGAAGCTCCAGAAGACCACTTCTGAGTGCAAGAAGCATTAAAGTCTTAACGAATGGATTTATACAAGTGTGTTCCGGCCCTTCGCAAGAATACTCAACTTTGACCATGTCTGCCTACTCTGCAAACACATCTGTGCTGTTTATACTGGTGCTTAAAGTATAAAGTGTCAAATTTTCTTCTTAAATATGGTGTACCTCCATGCAGTATTCCATGGATTTGCTAATTTTTAAAATTTGGTTTGAAGGATGCCTTTTAACATCAACATTGGATCAATGTAAATAAGACTTGTGAAACAGTATCCCAAATTAAACGGTTAAAAATGTACGAAGCAAAGCACCTCCCACAAGCACATGTATGCACCCTCCTTATAAGCACACCATGCAGGCAGTTGCCATTTCTAGGGAGATGTCATTCTTTCACAGCCCAGCTTAATCATCTGGAGGCAATTCCAGAACAACACGGCAAAGCAAAACAGCTTGGTTAGAAAAAGAAACACACCTGATGCAAAGGGACCACATGCAGTTCATCCTCCTCTCCCCATCCCCATACAGGTGTGCTTACCTGCCCATGCTCATTAGTCTACCTGGCTGCAGGTAACAGGTGAGCTTAATGTCCCTTGAGTAATAGTATCATTTACCTGGCTATGCTGTAGCAGTTGGATACATCCAACAGTTATTGAACTACCAGCCACTGAAAGCATGCGTCTACGGGTCGATAGGTGGGGGAAGAGATGCTTTGACTCACCTAACTTCTGGTGGCTTCTTTCACTCAACTCATTCAACAGCTCGTTCAGAAATTGTCAATGTGAAATAACATGAAACTGAAAACTGCGAAAGGAAGTCACCCACCAATCTTCTCAGGCCTGAATATAGCAGAAAGCCTTCACTTGTGTGCAAACTGCCACAGCACACAAGTAGTCACAGCTACTGTATAATAGAACCATGTTTTACTTTGAATTATCTTTGAATAAGCAATATTTTATAGCTCAAATCATTAAGCTGACAAAGTTAGCCATGATTTAGAACATTATACTGGCTAAAGCTATTGGCTCAGGACTGCCAGAGCTATGTCTTGCTCCTGCACAGTCTGTACGCTTGAAGTTACTTGAAGCAATAATTATGTTTTTAGCAGTTAGCAAATGAAACCTACATTGCTAATTGACATTAGCCCAGTATCCACACAACAGCTATACATACTTACAGGCAAACAGTGGCTTGCTGATAAAGGCCCTTAAGGAAAAAACAATGATGGGTAGACCTACGCAATGAGAAATGACACAATTACTCATGTACAGACGAAAATGGTCTTTCAAACCTGACTCTTGTGCCAGTCCATTTAAGACTTGGTCTATTTCACAAAACAAAATCTGCCAATTTACCTGTAGCTCATATAGGCTTGAAAACTCCACATACACAGAATTTGATAATATAGTATTTACTTTATAGCACATCAGTTCCCATTTCTGATTGGCCCAGGTCCCATTATACACTGTTCAATGTAAGATGACTAGGGGACTAATTCGTAAAACATTTACACACATGGACTTGATCCTAAATTCAATAGACATTATGCAAAAATGGAAATGAACAAAATCTATTGATCTTGACTGTTGGAGGTGTTAAAGTGTTAATTACTATGCCATTTCATTTAAAAGAGTTTATGTATCTGTTGCCTAATAATTTAAACTTTAAACTTTTTCTGTAAAAATGTTTAAACTGTAAAATGTTTCAGAGAGTCCTTCAGAAGAATGCTAATGACGATGCATTGCAGCTCATTATTGTGAAGAATAGATCAAAAGTTTTTAATGATGTAACAACATGCATGTCTGTAAAGTTTCATTGCCAAAATTTTGCCTTTGCAAAGGAAGTAAATATTTATGCTAAAGGTTACATTTAAAGCAGCATTGTTAACTAGCCAGTTTACTCACAATTTGAAAGGATGTGAGGAATGTGACCTAAATGCCTAGATGTGTGGTACACTTCTGAGAAATATTAATATTTTAAAATAAAATAAATAAGTATTATTACATTTGTATTAACATGATTAAATTCACAGCACATTTTGGGCTATATTAGTTCAATATAAATCCTTTAGATTCATTCACAGTTAATTAAAATGCCATTAGATTCAGAACAGTTAAATATAAATCATTTAGGTAAATTAAAATCCCCCCCCCCCAGATGGTTGTAATCAAGATACGCAATTAATGTATGTTTTATACATGCAATATACATTAGTGTAAGATATCCGTTTTGTGTGAGGCCATGGATGCCAGGGGCTCCATCGTACGTGTGTATATGTATGTGTAATGTGGTTTTTAATTGTATTTCTAGTACTTTGCGTCGGTTGTTTGTATTGTTTTTGCAGAGTGCAAGTTTTTTTTGTCCTTAATTGGCATGATTGGAAGCCAGCTGTGTGGAATTATAATGGCCCTACATCCTTGCTTAGCCTGACATTTGGTGAATATCCAAGGTGTGTTGGTATGAAATTAAACATTTAGCTAAATGCATGAAACATTTAATGTTTCATGCATTTAGCTAAATGTTTCATACGTTTGGTAAATGTATCAAATATTTGCATGAATGTATGACACTTTTAAAATATGTTTTAAACATTTGCTTAATGTTCGCAACATTTAAGGGAAAAAATATTAGCTAAATGTTTCAAACATTTACCAAATGTTGAAAACTACAAAATAATAAAACTTTTAGATTAAATTTTTATTTATTGTCTTCAGTATTTACATTTAGCATAATATATATTTACAACACATATTTACATGTGTTGTTTCCAATATCATAAATGCAGGAAAAAGTGATATTTCTTTGCTTAAATGTGAGGAAAAATGGGAATATTTCAGTAAAATGTGGAAAAAACTGCATGGTAAAAAAATGCATTTTATGTCAGTGTGCAAAAGCCCCTATGTTCTAGTTGTAGGATGTAAAAGTTATATGTATAGGTGCAACCCTGGTGCATGTTTTCTAACTTCCAATAAACTTAGAATGCTCCAGTCTGCTCCTTCCAGCCTCATGAGCAAACATGTGATTAGCATGATTAGCATGCTCCCAATGCAAACAAACACAAACTCAAAATCATCACCCCAATCCTTCCCCATAGGCTCTGGGTACTCTATATGGCAGAGTTTGTCCCTAGACTGGCCATGTGATATCCTTGTGGTAAGACTTTAATGCGTGAGTGAGGTGCTTTTGCCACAGAAATATCAGCACATAGATCCTGATATGAGCGTCTTGGTGCCAGAGTCTGAAATCAGAAGGCAGAGCCAGGCTCTTCCCAGCCGGGTGTGGATTAGGCAAAGTGGGGTAGGATACAACGGAGCCTGCCTGTCCGGGATGGTTCTGTGCTGATCAGATGTGAGAATGTGTCCTAGGCCAGTTTCCTGCTGATTTTCTGTAAGTCTGTCGTCCTTTCTGTCGAACTAAAAGGATTATGCAACAAAAAGCACTTGAGTCTTATTTCCCTTGATTATCAACACTCACAGTTAATGTTCTCACTCGAGAAAAAAATTTTACTTCGGAATCCAATTTCATCAAAGACCAGTTCGGAGGGGAGACTTGGTTCATAAGATGATACATTTTAAATTGTTTTAAAAATTGCCCAAGATAATGTGACTTTTGTGCGACAGTTATTTTTAAAATAATGAAATGCAAAAAACTAAATTGATGTCTCACCTAATCTTTTAGAAAGAACATTTCTCCTAAATGCAATGTGGAATTACATTCTTGCTCATTTTAACAGTTCACTGTTACCAGCCTCTGTGGTTAGGAAGGTGTAAAGACACATAATATCTTTGTGAAATTGGAAAATAATCTACTGACCATTATTAATATGAAATATTATATCATAATTGTAGAAAAACATAACTGACTGCAATATTTTTGTAAGGTAGTGTTTGTGTTTAAGGTAAACTCCTTCACTGGGGAACAATAGTAAATGAGCTGATTCCAAACTATACACATCTCCCATAACAGAAGTTTACTATTACAAAATTAAGAATCATTACTATTATTACAAATTCTGCATCGAATTGCTTAAATTATATTTATCTAAATAACTAGACAAAGTGTGAATGAACATGAAATTGTTTTAGAGGTGTACTATTATACACAAAAGCATTTAGATATCCAATCACAACATATGAAAATAATGAGGTTCAGTCATACTTTCCACATATGTTGGCTACATTAACGACGATATACAATATAGCTAATGTTGATTAGGATTTACCATTCATCTTAACTAAATTGATGGACACTTCTGAATTAACATCAGCTAATTTCTAGTTACATTATGTTGGAGAAATTTCAGGATCCAGTTTTAAGACAATTGGCGATTGGCTAAATTCCATTTAGTTAGCAAGGGACTAGCTGTATTGTGCAGATGTGCACATGTTCCACTGTAATACTATTTTCCAAAATAATAAAATGGTCACTTAACATACATGTTAGGTCCTTCAAATGTATAATCCCCAGAGACACAATGACTTACGCAGCTGCATGACTCTACATGTACTGCATGAACTACAGCTGCTGGTTGAATGGATGCACTCATCTGTGGCACAAGAACATATTTTCTATTTCACAAAAGACATCTTTTGGATTAGCCCTTGCACTGTCCTAACATACATAATTGTGTGCAATTAATAAACTCGAGGTGTTGATATCACTTCAGACTGCACGTATGGATCTCCACCTGCAAATATTCAAGCAAGAGTTTATGTTGTTTGATGTCCACATGTACGTAGGCCCAGAGCAGTGACTGACTGTGCCTGACACAGGTGATGTATGTGCTGGACGTGGGGGGGTTGGTGCGAGTTCAGGCTACTCTGAATGCAGGACCAGGCTTTTAGTGCTCTATCGTGCTGTCCGTCACTGTGCCGTGCAGATTAGCGTGTACTCTCCTCTGCTCCGCCTGCCCTGTCTGCCAGCCCACACTACTCCCACCACCCGCCCCTGCAGCTGGGGTTTCACTCACATTAGCCGCTGTAAATTTAATGTTTCTTTCAACCGCAGTTTCATCCTCAGCGCAGAGCGCCGAAGCCAGAATCGTACTGAAGATACAGGGGAAAGTCTGAAATCAGTGGCCACTTAAGTTTGTCTCTCCTAGGTTTCCTTAATTTTTCTGTATTTGCATGCATTTACTGGTCACAAAAGATAAACAAAATCCTTCCAGCAGTCGGTGTATAAAGGGTGGGGTGGTTTATACAGGCACACGAAGGCTGGATGAATGAGGTGAGGGATCCTGTTTGTTTAAGTAAGACAGACCATTCTTTACAACAGGGGATCTTGGAGGCACTGCAAACCACCAAGGTCATCAGGTTTCACCAAAAAACACTGTACATTTACCATTGTTTTTACATTTATTTACTGCATTTGGCAACTACTTTTTCAGTCCCTATTAAAAACAAAAATTGATTCATTTTTTTCAAAATACAACTTCAGTGTGTGTGTTTAGTAATGAATAGGTGTTTACAATTAAATTAGAGTCAACCATTTGTTATTTTTATTAAACCTATTACAATCTTGAATGACCCTGCATTATTCATTCTATAGTCTTCATAAATAAATATGTTCTCCAATAACTTAAAATAAAATAATATGTTATAAAATAACACATTAAAGAGTCTTCATGGTGCTTAAAAGGATAGCAAAGAACATATTTTTGAATTATTAAGTTCACATAGACAAATACATTTTGATATATTGAGATCTTATGAACATCAGGGTAGGTGGGCCGGTGCATCTTGGTGAAGGGGAAACGATAAGTAGCTGCTTCATAAAAATCTGTTCATATTCAGAATCAAAATCAGACACATGCACGTCACACACAGAATATGTTGTGCAGACAAATGGTCTCTCTTAGTGAGACACACTGTCAGCGAGCATTCACAGGAGAGACGAAGAAAAGGCTGGTTTTTGAGCATAGAAAGCTGGGGTGTCCGGCTGCTCTTTTGTATACGCTGGGAAAGCACCAACCAAGGACCTAATTTGAAGTCTTGTCCGAACCCCAGGGTCTGATGGTGTAAAAGATTTAACCCCGGCGAGTCAAATACATGGTCAGATTGCTCACTGACATGATGGAGTAAAATTGTTTGTGTTAGCTGGGGCTCGCATCATGAATGCTTCACCTGTCCGGTCCCTTTACCTTTCCTTGGTGCACTGTAGCGCCATTCAGAGGAAGCCTTCAGAGACCGCAGCCACCTGGCTTCACTCTGCCTGTGCATTCTGACCTCCAGACGGAGGCGGAGTCATGAGTAGGAGGCGCAGAGCAGCAGCTGTTTTATACAAAACATATTTAAAGGCACATTAGTTACCCCTTTTGAGGACTTTTGCGGTTTCTTTCGCAGAAAGCTTTCGGCTTTGCACAAAATCATCATTCACTCAATTCAAACATGTTATTTTGTATTTTATAATTAGACAATTTAAGGTAGCTGTCACTAGTAAGTGCTTGAGAAGAATATTAGGAAAATTGACAACAACTGATTCTAATGGTAATTTTTTTTACTGTTTTGTAAAATGATTACTTTGAAACTAAAAATAAGATGTCTTTATTAGTTGTGTATGCTATACATAACGGGAAAAGAAATGAAATACGGCCTTCAGCATTAAAATATTGATTACATAATATTACATTATTACATCATATTTTAAATTATACTATTTTTCAGTTTGATTAGATTCATTTAGTCTTAGAGTTAAAATATCACAATACACATATCCATTGAAGGACCTTTATGAAGAAGCAATTTCTTCACAGACAAAAAAATCCTGCGGATTTGTTTGACAATGGGCCTTTTTCATCAATCATGCTAATGCATAAATTTGATCGAAATCCGTTCATAAGAACAATTACAGCAATATTTCAGCTTTCATAAATGTTTTAAGAGTTGCCATTTTTCTTTGGTAAGAACAAATGTTTGTGTGCTTGGTACCATGCTTGTTCCATGTTTTGTGCAAAAGGTAAAGGTCCTGACGTTATAACTAAAAATGTTTAGATCATGTTTGGTAAAATAATTTCCTGATTGAATGCTTAGAATGTAGATCTTTAACAAAAGCATACTGGAATTAATTTAATAATTATGTGCTGGGCATTTTCCATATGTGCTGATCCATTTGGGATACAGTAGATTCCCAGTCCTAATTTAAATGGTAATGCAAATTTCTAATCCACATTAACAGCCTGGAGAAGTACCAACTTTTACATGAAGGAATATTTCTGTTATTACAGAAAAGATTTTTTTATTAAGTCTTTTCAAAATGGTATGTTCAATAAATTTTTGCATGCTTATATTTTTAAATTATGTTGCCTTTTATCACATCCTTTATCACCTATCATATTTTGCTATACTGTTCCTCCAAGTTCATAAAATGACTTAATTTGAAATGTCACTTTTATATTCAAACATTTGGATAAGCATAATTTTCTCTGCCTCTTCTTGTTGACAGTCATCTGCAGGTCGTATCCATCCTAGTTGATTCTGGAATTTCATTGACGCAGAACTCGACACCCAGCTTCTCACATCGCCCTGGTCTTTATCCACTCTGTCTCCATCTGACGCTAACACCAACATCCTTACTGTTGTCAACCGGTTCTCCAAGTCTGTGCACCTCCTAACTTTGCCCAAGCTGCCCTCAGCTAAAGAGACTGTTGAATACTTAATTCACCATGTGTTTAGAATTCCACCCCCAGCCCAACAGCCAGACTGAGCAGGCCAACCAGCTGGAGACCATTCTGCAGTGCTTTGCCTCACAAGACTCTGGGTCCTGGAGCCGCTAGGTGGAGTATTGGATGGAGTACTAAATCAACTGCTCGCCTTCTTCCTCCACCAGTTCTAAAGTACAAATTACATACCATCAGTTCGTGAATTGGGTTAAAATAAGTGAAGGAACTCACCAGACCAGGGCATGGGTGGTGGTTGCGTCTGGTGATGGGTTGGTGCTTGTGCTGACTTGAGGGGGTAGGGGGTAGACTTCTGGGCATTCTGTCAGGTTCAGTGTAGTGTCACTCTCTCTCTACTTTTATGAAACTTCACTGGCAAGTTTGGCCTAGCCCAAAATTCAGTTCTGAAACTAAAACTTCCATTTACCCTCAGGAGCGGATATTTATATGTGTATCTATTATATGTTAATTGATTCAACCCGGTTTGAGCATTGACATTTAGCCTGAATTCAAACAAATTTACCAGTTCACATTGAGAAGAGATTATTAATATGAATGGGAATATCCCTGGTAAAATTAAGTTTAAATAAAATGAAAACAATTCTTATCAAATTTTAAGCATATGCTACTTATTCAAAACAGCTTGCACAGGGGATTCTTCTCAGGATCGGCCTCTTTGCCCACCTGAGGACCCACAAAGAGCAAAATGCAGGACAGTCATACTCGACTTCAAGTGGCCGCCAATGATGAATGTTGTATCTAGCTCTGTTTTGTACATTGCATGCATCTGTTTTTCCATATTAGGCTGTTTAGATGTGTTCAGGAGCTTGACTCAGCCAAGTTTCTGTTTCTTTTATTTCTTTCCTTAATGGTTGATGTTGGCTGAATCTCACTGTGCCATAGTACGAAACGGAGCACTCACTTCACTCAGTGGACAGCTTCTGACATCACACTCCTACAGATTTGACATCCTAATGTCTTATTTTTACCACAAACCATTTGAAGGTTTGACAGAAGAAATCAAATTGGTCTTTATTCCAACAATCTGGTCGAATTTTACTGCCGGAGTCACCAGGAAGGCTATTGTCTGGTCTGTGGTCCCCGCTGCGGTGGATGGTGATCAGGGACGAACTGGATTATGACGACACATACTTCAGCTAGCATTTTAGATTAGGCAGCTGTCAGCAGAAAATCTGGGAATTGTAGTCCACTGCAGACCAACCTACATAATGATTTGACATGCGTTCACATGTTTTGGAATTTAAACAAACAGCCTACAGTAAACTGAACTGGTTTTGCTGCAACATATTCTTCAGCAGCAGCAGTGGGTTGTAGCTGGCTTTCATTCATACTTGCCAACCCACCTGATTTTCCCATGAGACTCCTGACTTTCAATGCCTTCTCATGGTCACCTCCTAGCCTCAGAATTCTCCCATTTTTTTTAAACTTTTTTCACCCAATTTATGTCATGTCATTTTTCTTTTTGTATTCTCAACCTGTCTGTAGTGCTGTACAGCTTTTATAAGCCTTATGATTCTAAAATTCCAACTGTTTCCACCTGGACAACAATACAACCACATCAAGTCTATTCTTTCCATGGTTAGCTAAATGCACCTGAAGAGAGCTGCTAGCAAGTTACTGGTTTGACAGAGAGGGAATCTGGAGTCCGAAGAGAAAAAAATACACAAGTAAATTTCAGACATCCTGGAAAGAACTGAAAGTGCGGAAAAACCGAAAGTGCGCTTTCATAAAGTCAAAATTATCAATCAATGTTTTTGTACATTTGGACCAACCCCCAACACTGTAGCCTATTTGTGGACTGCCCCAATTTCGGAACAAGGTTAGGGATGAATGGTGCCAGATCTATGCCATGTTTACTTAAAATGATGAAGTGCATCCATTTATGACTGGCCTGGCTAACATGCATCATTAATGAAAAAAATGATTATTAGGGGTAGAATAGTCTTTTATAACCTGGATCTTAATTAATATGTTAATTACTACTTGGATGTGATTATTTTTCCTCTCAATAGTCATAGAATTGCAGGACATTGACTTCCATTAGTATTCACCATTTAATAACAGAACGCTCAGTTAAATCCCAGAACGTAGGCCTTGAAAATGAAGAAGTGGCGGAAGTAAGCTTTATTTAAAGCTAATAAATACTACACAAACCACTTTTGTATCCTACTCAATTAAATGTTTAAAAATGCTGGTAATGAAAACAGAGGGACCTCAAATATGTGATTACCCCCTAGTTATTTAATAAAGGGTCATGTTACAATCAATCTGGGTTACATTAACAAATACATTAGTTACATTAGTTAAACTGAAAAAAAAAACCAAAAACGTTTCTGAACGTGTTATGTTTTGTAGGAGGCCATCTAAGAAACGTGAACTATGGCATCTGGTCAGATCTTTACAAACAAGTCACCCTTCTTCAAAGTGGAACAAAACTGGTTAACAAACCAAAAATAAATCCAAATGTTTTAAATCGACTTTTGTGGATAATGATAATGCAAATGCTAATGGGTCATACACACATTCTATTTAATTAGTAAGTGGGAAATGCACATTTGGTTGGAGCTGAATGGGCACACCATGGACATCAATAATAACATAATGTCACACATGTCTGAGGACAGTACTCACAAATTGTGGGATGGCGGGCTGAGATGGCTGAGATGTCCTGTGTACATGGCATCATTAGCCATAAACTGAGTCAGGACCCTCTCCTTGTTTCAGTTCCTGCTAGGAATCCAGGGCTGCGATTTTCCCCTATTAGGAACAGGAATTCAGGACTGTGGGATTCCTACTGTGAGAATGGGATCTCAGGGCCACAGTATTTTTGCAGGAGGAATGGAAGTTCAGAGCCGTTGTGTTCCCACAGTAGAAAAGGAGTTCCTCATATAGCACCCATTATCAGGCCCGGTCCCAAGGGAAGGAGTGAAATAAAGCAATAAAACAACATGACGCATATGACCTGCGTCACACAGTCATGACAGCTGCAGGAGCACCCTTAACCAAATGGATCGTGACTTTGTTCAAGGGTCTTTTCTCCTTTCACAGAAGTATGGGAGAAGAAATTGGAGTAGAAGCAGAGCAGAAATGCTGTTGTTTCAGGATTCACTGCAGAGTCTCCCAGAGTGCAGTGGGGCAGTCACATGTCCTGTACTGACTCCTGGGAAGGACAGGAACCTAGAACCTGGACCCCGAAGCACCTGGTCAGCCTGCAGTGGGGATGCATTATGCTGTGTTAAACCTGTTTCTCAAAGGGAGTGACAGAGAGCACTGTCTGGACTGAAGGAGGTCTGTGTCCTATCATCTATTTTTTCACTTATTCCTTTTTGTAGCACATCACCCATAAAGGATAAGCAGTCATTTCTCTCTCAAATGAGGAACTACTTTTTAAAAGAATGCAAAAAGCCACTTAACATGTCAAGGTCAGCAGACACAGGCCAACTTCCATCTGTAGAGTGTTTCTTTTTCACTGGACTCTGTCTTTAGTGTGCTTGGATGTGAGTGGGCTGGCATATTTGCATGTTTAAAACAGAATGAATACGAACTACATATAGCTGCAAGATGCTAAATTTGTGTATATATGTATGTGTGTGTGATTGTATTTTGCATTTGTACATGTGTAAATGTGTTTATGGTAGTGTGTGCTTATGTACGTGTAGATATGTTTATGGTAGAGTGTGTGTTTATGTACTGTACATGTGTAAATGCGTTTACGGTAGTGTGTGTAAGAGAGTGTGTGTTTGTACATATGTAATATTTTTGATTAATATTAAAAATAATGTTTTATATTTATTCAGGTTCCATTTGTCTCATAGTGCATTTTGTCTAATGATCTGAAACTTTTCAGTGTGACAAATATGCAAAAATAATGAAGAAATCAAGAAGGGGGCAGCTACTTTTTCACGTCACTGTATGAATGTGTTTTTTATGTAATGTGTGGGAGAGTGTGTGTATGTATGTATGTATGTATTTATGTGTGTGAATGTGTTTATGCAGCGTGTGCATGTGCATATGAATGCAGGTTTTGATAAAACTGTATACTAAGAGGTGGGTTAGTCATTAAATTTTAATTTACTCACATTTCTGTCTGACCAAAATGTTCATCAGCTTGAGTATAATGAAGAATTCACCCCACCCTTGATGAGGGATGAAGTTTTACCAGCTCAAAATGATTTCCTTCCCAGAGTTCATTACTCTCAACCAGATGTGTGCTTTACTCTCGGGGAATTGATGAAGGCTGTGGGCTCACCAAACAATTGTCTGAAAGACTGCTTACCGTGTGGTGCCTCCTATCTCTGTCCTCTCTCACTGAATATTTATTATCGTCAAGTTTGCCCCACCAGCCCAGTCTTCCAGAGCCCTCTCCCCACCCGAAATTCTGAATGTTTTCCAGTGCATTGTAGGGGAAGCAGGGTTACGCCACAGATGACATGAATTATTGCTCCTGTGTTTTCACAGCAAACTAGACCTAGAATCAGAATAAAGTTGAGGTTAGTCGCTGCAGGATGTGTGGAGGTGGCCAGCCCCCTCCTCAGACTGTGTACAGAGTAATTACATCTATGAACTGAGTCCACAGTCTTCACAGAGAGGTTAGCAAACACTCACAGGATCACGGCCTAGGGGAACCAGATCAGCCTTTTGAAACATAATCAGCCTGTGCTTTATTTAAGGAGATGCGCAGCTCTCACCGCTTCTGTTTGTTCTTGCGTTATTTGAGAGCAGCAGGCAGTGATAACGAAAAACAATAATCTGGCCTGAGCTGAATTATGAGGAAGGCTGAATGGATGTATACCACAGGGGACATACCACTGTTTACTTGAACTATTGCACCCTCTCACATTCTGCAGAATGTTATCCACACATACAAAGTATATTTTTCTGTTTGTCAAGCAAATTCTATAGTGAATTATGATATTTGTGGGTGTGTAGGATGATATTTCGGGAGAATGTGGCTGAACTTTCCACATTGGCAGGACTGGATTAACTGGGTGAGGTTGTGAAAATATGGTTTGCCATATACGAGTATACAAAATGCACTGGCAAATTCCGGAGAATGTTCAGCTCGTAAGTAATACACACATACACACATCCACCCTCACTCACTAACTCACACACACACACACACACACACACACACACACACACACACACACACACACACACACACACACACACACACACACACACACACAATTTTTAAATATTTGACATAAGTGGAAAGTAAAATAAATTTAAGGTGCAATTGGTAATAGCAAACGCAATCAATATTCCTAATATACATGTGACCACATGATATGGATATAACTAACTTAGCACTAGCTTGCAAAGAACAGCAATTCTATAACAAAATGAAATTGTTAACCATTTACTTTATTTATGTCAGCTAATGCAACTACTCAGCGAATAATTTGTTTTATTGTTAATCAAGGAGGATAAATGGGAACAGGTTGAAAGTAATGATAGGTTTGAAGGTAAACTTTGTTCCTGCCATTTCAAGCTCACCACCCACCACTGAAATTAAGCAATTTTTAGTTTAGTTTAGTTTTGCTATTTCTACCTACCTACCTACCTACCTACCTACCTACCTTCCTACCAACCTATCTACCAACCTAGCTAGCTAACAGAAATGTAAAGCTAGAAATGCTAAACTGGATAGCTGACAATTGAGATAACTACCAATTTCCATAACTAATCACCACAAAAGGCCAAAGCAGTAGCTATTGCATCTGTAGGTTGCCTTCACACAGATGTGGCTTGCTAGCCAACTAAACTGCACTTGCTTTCCTCAGTTCAATTACCTGAAGGGCAATGCTTTTTTTGGTCTCAGAAGAAATCGCTGGCCAGCTCACTAACAATGCCAAAAACTAAAGTACTCACACCCAGCACACGGAGTTATTCAAGATCATATGTTGTTTATAAGATTATATATGGCACATATATTGTTGGCTGCTCATATTTAAATGTTTTTAAGTGGTGTATATATGTAGTATACTGCTGAAATCTGGATTTTATGTGAGAAAGTGCTGGAGTATAGTCCTATTCCAACTGAGAGACACTGAAACTAAAGGTTACAGCCTGACAGCTCTGTTAGTCTGTTCAATCTTTATACAGAAGCTGTAGGCAGCCACAACAAAGGCTCACGGCAGACTACAACACAGCAGAAATCCCATAAGGAGCTCAGTGCAATGGATGGACCGCATTTTAAACATATGGATGCATTTACTGGCCCCGCTTGCTTTACATAAGCTGCTTAAGCCCTTTTTAAGACCGTACTAAAAGCAACTTCTGAGATTTTAATGTGCCCTGAAATCAGTCAAAATTGCCGACTGACAAACGGGTGCTCCTCAGGTCTGCCCGACAGCCAGACGTTTTCCACATTACTCCAGATAATGAGAACCAGAATAGAGACTGGAAAAATGAATGCTTTTTCATGCCAAACGCTGGCCCTCTTCCTTATCATTCTGAGGATGCCTGTCAGAGCGCTGGGGTAAATAACATTAACCAGGCTCTGAGCTGGGCTGGGCAAGGATGCACAGATTATTACACACAGTAGGACTGCAGCAGAGGGCAGGTAATGGATGAGGGTTTGTAAATCATTGATGATTTTTTAGTGCCTGTAGGGTTGCTCCATGGAACATCACACTGTACTCTGCTGAAGTCTGTCAGTCAGAACTCACCATGACAACATAATCTCCCGTTGATCTGTGACTGTCAATCAGACCTCAACATGACAACATAATCCCCCACTAATCTGTGTCTATCAGTCAGACCTCACCATGACAACATAATCCTGCACTATTTTGTGTCTGTCAATCAGGCCTCACCATGACAACATAATCCTACACTAATATGGTTCTGTCAATCAGGCCTCACCATAACAAAATAATCCCACATTAATCTGTGTTTTTCAAACAGACCTCACCGTGACAACATAATTCCCTACAGGTAGTCAGATTAGGGGATGAGAGCTGTGGAAGAGCTGTCAGATTGAGGGGTGAGTGCATACTAAAACTGAATGTATCTATCTCAGGGGGACTAAGACCATACTAAAAAACCATACTAAAAGCAACATCTGAGATCTATGATCTATGATCATGCACTGAAATCATCACAAAATGCATCACAAATAGTAGTGTACATTTGATGTGTACCAGTACAGCAATAAAACATACCAGAATGCAAGGCATGTTATTTCCCTCTTTATCAGTACCAGCTGTGGAAGAAAACCCATTTAGAAACGTTTACATCATTATACTAGTAACCTAAACTAACCAATTAATGGTTGATTGCTTCAAAATATTTTTTTGTTGTGTGTTTTGTTGTTGTTCTATTTTCTGAATCTTGTTTTGATAATTATTATAACTTTAGGTATGAGTGTTGTAGCCATGTTGATGTTAAAGCAACCCTCTAGAACAGGGGTTCCCAACCTTGGGTGCCTGCAGGGGGTGCGAGATGGAATTTCAGGGGGTTCAACAAAGAGTGGCTTGTGTCCTTAAGCAATGAGTCACAAGTCACCACTCAGCCAGCTGCCAGTGTGCCTTGAGAAGTGGTAGTAGGTGGTTGCGTTGCGTAGATAGTAGTCTTGTTGTTTATTTAATCAAAAGCAGACAATAACAGAATTAACATATAAATAAAGTAAGTAACTGATTTTCAGAGTATCGCTTTTAAAATCATTATAACACAATAACTGGCGTAATCAGTGTAAATTGTTTCACTCATAATTAACAATCGCGAGAGTTCATTCAGTATTTCACCCCTCAGGGCCTCTCAGCTCACCTGTCGCCTCTGCTCTCATGCACCGACTTATTCATATTCAAATGTATTCTAAATTTTTGTAACATTAATCAAACATTTCCTCAGGGTGTGGGGCATAGAAAAGGTTGGGAACCAATGCTCTAGAATATAAGATGTGGTTCTGTTCCTGTAAATGGTGGTGTGGCTTTAGGCCAGCTCCTTTGACTAAGAGGGCAGTCTACTTGAAGACCTCTTCCGCTCAAAAAATCCTCTTAAAAACTAATCTTTGGTCAGTAAGAATATGTCCAGTTAGCACAAATAAAGAGTGAACACTAGCTATTGTTAGTAAGATAATTGGACTAACTTACATAGACAGAAAGCAAACTATCAGCATTTGCAAACAAGCTAAATGAGTACACATCTATCTGCCTGGGGCAATGGCTGTCTTGATGTTTGCCAAACTAATTCTGGACTCTTTGTACCTGTTCTTTGTAGTTTTCAATCTACTGTCCTTGGGCTTGGAGGTGCATGTGTCTGGAGAGCTGTTCTCTTTATGGAAATAATACCAAGATAAAAAACAACTTAACAGTGGGCTCCATACTGTTAAATCTGAATGTCATCTTCATATGATAATTTCATATGAATAAGCACAATCACTCAAGGAACAGAAAAACTCTCAGTTAATAGTGATTTGAGTTAGGTTGTGTGTATATTGCATAATGTTAGGCAACTGAGGATACTCAGCTATCACGTTTGAATTTTAAAAGTTTTTTCATTTGACATCACAGTAAACACATCACAGTCAAATATAATGTGTTGTTTTACATGTTCTTTTATAAATATACAATTTTAGTCTGATTTCTCATTTGCTGTGGTTCAAAACTACAGCAGCCATTTTTCAGTCTTTCTCTGCCAGTATTTCAAACACTTAAGCGACCTATCCCTAAGGGGGGCCTTCCGTCTCCCACTTGGAGGGAGGAGTGCAGTTACAGGTTATTGGGAGGAGGGCGATGCGATGTAGGCAAGAGGTAGGTAGGGCGCCAGGGGGTTGATGAATCACTTGACCTCAGCTGACAGTTGGATTTACACCAGTGTAAGGCCACTGGTGATCTGCTCCTCCCCCTCATTGAGAGGGTACAGGCCATTATGTCATCAGCCAAAAATGCACTCAAGAGTGCATTTGGACTGGAGAGCAGTCCATCACTGCCATGTGCAGTGCTACAGCAGTGTATTTGGTGAATCTTTTCTTTAGGCTATATCAAGGAGGCCAGGGCTCCCTGTTTATACATGAAACTAACTCCCTGGACTACATGAAACTGACAAGTGGCTGCACCACTGTGTCTACTTTCTTTCTGTTCTGGCTCCATGGATGTGGAATATCTTGTCTTGTCTTGTCATCAGGCGAGGGTAAAAATCCCACCTCTTCAGACAGTTCTTTACCTGACCTTCATAGCCAAAATGATTTTAATTGAAGGACACTGGCCACAGAGTTGTGAATATTCATTCATAAATCTGATAAGTAGTGTCATATACTGTATGTACAACAAAATGCCATGTAATGCTATGAGAAAAATAAGTAATGCAATCAAAAAATATATTATTAATAAAATTATAATGAGCAAAGTGAGAATCATACTCTACACTGCCATTATAATTAACTGGTTGTATTATATCTGATAACTTTAATTCTTTGACAATAAATTGAATTTTTATTTGCAGGACATTACATTCCTTAATTTGAGAAACATGTTTGTAGATATTCATGTTTAATTCAGCAAGACCTTGTTAGCTTTGGTTCTCTTTGGTTGTCAAATTAACTTTTTTAAAATAAAAAATAAATGTTGACATGATTTTCTGCTGTACGGTTGTATCATCCTTAAAGGGATGGCCCACTCAAATGTATCATTTCCCATTTAAATGGATATCTTTCATCATCTTGGTGTATGATGATCATAACTACATTACTAGAAAGTTGTGTTACTTCTGTACCAAGAAATCTATACCTCACCGATTTCCATGTTCTTGAAAATCTGACCACAATGGGCGATGACAAAAGTGCCCCAGTTACATTATAAAGATGACTAACGCTGACAATGTTACTTCATTTTATTTGTACCAGCCAATTGTTTTTCTGCAACCCCTTCTTTTGTCTCTGCTGACTCTTTCTACCACTGTCATTGTTAATCGATTTAATTTAGCTGTCCAAATGAATAACTTGCCATTGAACGGACATCTAAATACAAAGAAACATTCAAATACATCTTTGACATAGACATATCTTGCTCCACTTGGCGCCCCAGACTCCATCTGGGTCCTTTTATTTATTGGAGGGTAGACAGGGTAAAACTGACATAAAGGGGTTAAGAAATAATATTATTAATAATATATCAGTCAAATGAGTCCATGCTCAACGAGTCCCGACAATGGCCATGCCCATACAGCCCAGCTAAAAGGATATGATCCAATGACAAGAACGAAATCAATATTTATTTTAGTTATTTTATGACATTGTTGCTGACATTTAGTAACACACATGGAGTTGTCAATCTCTTTAACAGTACCAAAACAGTATATAAAAATAAAAAGATGAATGACAAAATTTTTATTTTTTTTCATCCTCTGAGCCAAACTAATCAGAACAATACTGTATCCTCTTTCACCGACTCAGGAGGAGTAGGCCGTACAAACAACTACTCCCATTTATATGGCAACTAGCCTTTACCCACACTGCAGATGCTACAGCAGTTTCTTACTGACTGCTAGCAGAGGAACATGAAGTGAACATGTGCTCAGCTCAAGCATTTGCAAGAGCCTAGCTGGGCCAGGGCTGCTGCTGCTGAGAGAGCTGAGACTTACTAGGGGCCGAATCGGTGCATGTAACACTTACCAGTTGGTTCCTGATGCTATTCTTCAAATTGAAAAATGGAACAAACCCACGTTTCTGAATGACCTTCCTGAATAAACACCCCGTATCTTACTGAATGAACTTTCTGGATAAATGTCTATCTTCCAATTTGAAGATTACTGGAAGATTCGAAGAGTAACCCTCTCTCTTCCTTTCCCTCTCTCAGAGCCACTGTCTCTTCCTCCATCTACTCGGTTCCAGACCATGAGAAGGAGGCAGTAAAAGTCTGGATCGTCACAGTACAGATTTTGGGCCACACAAAGCCAGCACTGGAGTCCTGATTAGGAACAGATTTCTCAAACAGTCATTTTTTATTAAGTTCACATGAAGCCAGGGCGGAGTCATGTAGGGCCAGCCTCCTGTGGTGCAGTCCCTGTGGCAGTCTGCTGTAGTGCTAATCCATTCCCGCTGACAGCTGGTTGCTGACCTGCGGAGCTACAAGCTTGTGCATTAACAGTTCAGTTGACTGGCCAAAGATCTGCAGTCGTAGGTCAGTAATTGGCTCGTCTGTCACCCTGCTGTGCCATTCATGAGGCAGGATTACGAGATGGGAACAGTCTGAATGAGAACGAATCCACATGTGACGGAGGTTGTGTGTGAGAGACATTTTGTCTGTCTTGGCAGGAACTGGATGAGAAAACTTTTCCCCAGTGACTCTAGGATGTCAGTGCTTTGCTCTCGGGGTTGCTATGGTTTCCCCGTGTGCTGGTGTCACATGTGCAAAAAATCTGCCACCATGCCATTCTGCACATGGAATATGATGTAATATATTTAATTGCGTTTCAATTATGCATATTTTTACTGACAACAAAATACTTTCACAATGAAGGCTTTCCTTATCAAACACATCACTTTACATTTGATAGAAAAAATAATTATGAACCATGGAAATTCTTACTGCAGCTGCTTCTTGTATGTTCCATAAAAGATAGGCACACACAGTCAGTTACCCACAAAACTAAATAGCTAAATATCTCCCAACTCTAATCAAATAAAATAATAGTCTGACATTATATTAATGTATATCTAAAAATAAACATTTCCATCTTTTGAAGTCTTGATTTTGTAACAGTAGAATTATCTATTTCACACAGGATGCCCAACATTATTTGGTTTTAAAAGGAGAAAAAACCTGGAGAATGAACTGATTAGCAAAGAACCTGAGTAGCCATCCGGATGTGCCCAACACGCTAACCATAGCAAATACGGATATTTTAAACTAGATCTTACTTTTGGTTATGAGTAGAAAAATGGTATATGACAGGTGGCTGGACACTGGAACGAGAAACAATATGGTTTTAACTGGAATAATTAAAAGCACTTACTAATTTTCATATTAATGAACAATTGAAAATTTGATCATTTGAATGGCACCATTTCATTGTGTTGCCCTTTGAATTAAAAGGGGACTGAGGAGATTTCCAGTGTGTCTTCCTCAATTTTTGGGAACCAGTGTGAAGGAGAATATCTTCTTTTGTGTTATATTAAGGTGGGAGGTTGAATTTGGATTTTTATAAAGGAGATTATCACAGATACTTTCATGGAAACACAATTTTAACTGCAAGTCTACCTTTATCTCTGATTCCCATGTAAGCATGTGGTCGAGGTACAGAGAACAGGTCAGGACTGGGCCGCAGCTCCTCAGCCCTGGTAGGGCACCACAGACTGCAGGTCCTGGCAGGGAACCACAAACCCCAGGTCCTAGCAGGGAACCGCAGCAATAGAGTTATCGGCATCACAAGATTTATGAACGGCTCTGATTCCTCAATTAAAGTGCCAACCCTGAGCTTCCTCTGATCAGAGTCTACACCTTCACAAGATGGATTACTGTCATGAAATTGGAAAGGAGTGAAATAAGACCACTTACCAATAAAACTGAGACTTTTTACACATATATAATTTACTAGCCACATCTGTCCCTGCCCACACAAACAAGCCACATTATCTGATTTCACTACACAGTAAGATAACTGAAATGGCTATGTGAAGAGACATTTTGGATTTGCACACTGATGAAGGGCCAGCTGCCACTAGAGTGTTTGGGAGGGAAAAAAGAGGGAAATGTCTGAGCTAGCGGAGGAGATGGGCCGGGGGGGGGGGATGGCGGCAGGATGGAATTTGTGGTGAGAGGGTTCAGAGCTGGGCCGGTTGGGGAGGGGTCAGAGAGGTCTCATCGAGGCTTGGCTGTAAATCTGCCGTCTGGCAGCACAGCTGAAGAGATGTGTCAGCTGTCTCAAATCGCGTTTCTCAGAGGGACGATGAGAGCAGAGCTGGTACCAGGGGCATTCCAGAGGTGCTGCAGGCCTGGGCATAGCCTGGCAGAATGCTACAGGGCAAGGCTGCTAACTCAAACCTGGGCATAGCCTGGCAGAATGCTACAGAAACCTGGGCAGAGCCTAGCAGAATGCTAGTCAAACCTGGGCATAACCTGGCAGAATGCTACACAAACCTGGACACAGCCTGGCAGATCGCTGGCCAAGCCTGGGCATAGCCTGGCAGAATGTTACACAAACCTGGACACAGCCTGGCAGATCACTGGCCTGGGCATAGCCTGGCAGAATGCTACACAAACCTGGGCACAGCCTGGCAGAACGCTGGCCAAACCTGGGCATAGCCTGGCAGAATGGTGCTCAAACCTGGGCATAGCCTGGCAGAATGCTAGTCAAACCTGGGCATAGCCTGGCAGAATGGTGCTAAAACCTGGGCACAGCCTGGCAGAACGCTGTGATCCCCAAACCTGGGATAGTAATACAGAGCACTGGGATGAAGTCAACCACATCACATAACTCATCCTCCATGGTCTCAGGACTCTCAGAGTAATGCCCATTGTAGGTTTGCGTCAATGAAGCTTAAAAAGCTTCTTCCCAATGCTAGCTATGCACAGCCCATATTGTATCATATTACACATTAGCTGCACTTTCACTGATTACAGACAGAACAAACATGGTGTGGGCAATGAGAGAATGTAGATCCCAAGCCCTGGGAGCCAGTCTTCTGATCTAGAGGAATATGAGGTAGAAGGATAATAATTGACAATGAATAATGAAAATAAATATTACAGGGATGATAATAAATGCTCAAGTAATGATAATAACTAGGGTATAGTAGAATGTTATGTGACTATGGTCAGTCTGATTTAGTGGTAAAATCACCATATTCAAAATATTAGGTTGATTTTTACTTTTTCATTTTAAAATAATTCCTGTGCATCAATAAGAATAATTTGTAATATTTTTAATGAATTAGACAATATTTTTAATAATTACTTTTTGCACCTTTAAAGGCCTGGCTGTTTGAGTGGATGTGACAGTTGAATGCATTTGTGTTAATTAATCTTAGGTCCAGATTGGCTGACAGTACTGTGGATTGCCCTGAGCTCCTTAAAATGTAAACTGCATTCCAAAGCATGCAAAGAGAATGGAATGCTATCGTGGTTTTACTTTGTGTGATCCTTGACATCCCAACCATCAAGAAACTGTTCTCAGTAGTCTTTAAACAAATGAAGGACAATTTCAGTGCAGTCTTTTCTGCACCTTCTCTGCAAAGACACCAGTTAGGATGATAGTTCATCATGCCAGATACTGCTTTTTATATGTGTTCTTCCTGAATAACATCTGCCTCCTTAAAAACTTTATCTGCATTATCAGAGACTAGTCAGGCACCTCCATGTTGACCAATCAGCTTTGAAAGGTGCCGGACCAATGAAGCAACTTCCAGGATATTCTTGTTACTGTATGACTTGTAGAAATGGTTGGGAATTGCATTCTTCTTAATTATTCTGCAGTGATGTCAAAGCAGAATTGAAATGTAATGGCAGAAATTAATTCAATAATTAATGGTCCAAAGCCTTAAAAACACTGAAAATGTGTAAAAAAAAAAAAAAAAAAAAAAAAAGGTTAGCTAAAATGACCTAATTGTACTATCCTGTAATTAATAACATACCCCTGTGGCATTTTTAAAATGATCAAGTACTTTTTTTCATGTTCTCACAACCTGTGTGGCCTGCTGTTCACTGATGCTAATAGGCTAAATGTCTGCTGCAGTTCCATACTAAAAAGCATGGGCTATTTAGCACAACTGTCATGGCTGTACATTTTAAGGATGCTAAAGGGCTAAGTGGCTGCTGCGGTTCCATACTAAATAGCATGGGCTATTTAGAACAACTGTCATGGCAGTGAAATAGCCAAGTTGCTGAACAGTGCCGACGGAATGTTCAAGCTTCTTCACACACACACCAAAATATCAAGGTACAGGAGTGGACCTACAAGGGTACAATTGTTTGTCGTTCCAGCTGTACCCTAGCAGGGTACGAGGACTGTACCTTTGAACATTGGTACTTTTGATTTCGTACCTTTAAAATTAAACACAGGTCCACAGTTATCACCTTAAGGACCATTTCCGTACCTTACAGGGTACTTTTCTGACAAATGTACGTTTGGGTACAGAAATGACACCCCCATTTCTCGGTTTGCAGTGACGTTCAGTGATGCATCAGGATTACACTGTGTGGCATGTAGATTAGACTGATCGACAAAGACTTGAAGAAGGTCATCTGAGAAAAGGCTCTTGTAAATAGGTAAGAGGTCATGCCTTTATCAGCTGGTGGAAGACTGTCCAGCCACCCAGGATACACAGGAATGTTAAAGTCATTCCACATTTTCCAGCGAGATGTTATTTGCTTCTTCAGCCTGATATTCGGGATGATTATCTTGATCATGTTGGCCATCAGTCTCTGGAAATCTCTGGAAGTTTTAACAAATTCCAAAAATAAACCCACTTCAGCTTGTTTTTTCTCACCTATTTTCTTCTTCAAACCCACACTGTTCTTTAAAATACTGTTGTTGTAGTTTTGTGTTGTTCATCATGCTACATTCATGACACAATTCCTGCAATTGTGTGCCAAATTGGCTTTGTGTGAAAAAATCTAATTATTCGTCTAAACAAACAACCTGACTAGGCCCCTGTCCACAATAGAAACATTTAATACCAATTTTTCTATGAATAACAGTGTGTATTATGATGAAAAAACAATTATCTTTCATCCTTTTACATGAATTACATATTATTACATATTCTACATTAAGAATGACCTCCCTTAGCAAGTTCCCCTTGCTGCATAACATTGCCCATTGGCAATAAAAATAAAAGCTGAATTTTTTAGTGTGAAAAAAATGAAGCCTGCCAAAACTCATCTATCATGCTTCTTGAGACATTCAGGCACATATATGCATTTTTTATTCATAAGTTTTATCAATGTAAAAATGTTAATCAATGAAATGTATCTTACCCACTGACCACACCATGTGTCCCGAAGGTCATGCTTCATAAAAGGATGTCCTGCCTCCACATGATGCTCGATAGCGACTCCACACCTCATTGGACAGTTCTTGCACACGTTTGAAAGCATTCTGAGAGGCTTAAATAATTCAGCAAAAAATGTGGGGGACATGGGGGCAGGCAATGGTTCTGTAATGTAGCTACCTTGGCTAGTGATTTATAGCAAGCCAGGGATTCGATGAAGATGAAAAAATCTGTAGTTAACTTAAAACATTGCATTTAGATGGACTGATTGCTGAGTGCAGTTAACCTGGCTGATTTGCTTAGAGTTAGGGTCACTACAGTGAATGAGCCACAATAAAAATGGCAGCTTTGTTTTAATGTCTCTCGCTGCACCTGTTTTCACCCATGAAACCATAAAGATCTTAGTAACCATCTCAAAGGTGGTTGAAAATATGTGTAACTATTCATAGTGATGCTAGAGTTAGCAAAACGCAGCAAACATTTACCACTTATACGTTTTAAATGTGCTCCAGCTGTTTTTCATTTCAAGCTTATTAATGGCAGTCTTACCAACAGAAGAAGGTACGTTTTGCATAGGATAAAACTCTCATGCACATTATGTTGTCTCCTAACTGTGGCTAATTGTGATGCAGTTGTGAGAGCATACCTACTTTTCATTAGATACACCAAATCATGAAAAAGGATGAAATTCCCCTTCAAATACCTAGTGGGCTGAAATAAAACATCACAGACAATGGTCAGGTGGGGAGCTCTGTTATCTGTTGAATTTGAAATATTGTTACAAACATAAATTATAATCCATAGTTATATTTAACATCAAATATGTGATGACAACAGTATGAAAAGCATGTAGAACTGATTGCTCTTGCTTAAAAGTTGACATGTCATTTGAATATGTACTTCTGTAGAAACTGTAGAATTTGTGGAAGTTTCTTACCATGACCTTCAGCCAGGGGAGTGATGTCCAGCAGAATCTGGGGTTCATCTTGTCACCCCAGGGAAATAACATCTTCATCTAATGCTCGTTTTATCTCGATTCCACATGTTGGAGCGCCATCTGGTGGCCACAAGGTATGAATCCATCCAACACAAACTTGCCCTGCTAGCGTTGCTCTTTGTAAAACATTTTAAAAGAAGTTTTAACATTCTGACTATCAATGGTTCATTTTAACAAGTGATGATTACAATAAGCCAACAGAGAAAAGAAATGAACTTGCAAGACACAAGCCCATGGGGATACACTTTTTATTAACATCACATGCAAAGTCCAGAGATGTGAAGGTGAGGTGGGGGGGGGGGAGCTGTTTGACCCCTGACCCTGCTCCTAGATGATTTGCTGAAGGAGAGGGAGAGCGCTTCAACCGGGCCGTGGTGTTTGCGCATGGAAACCAACACTCCACCAGTTTATTTAAACAGGTCTCTGGCCTGGAAGTGCTTATTGAAAAGTAGAAAAAAAAAACTAGACACTCCTCATTTTTTCTGACTCCCCCTCTGCACACTATGAGTCAGAAATTGGCAAATATGGCTGTAGGAAAAATAAAATGTCATTTTTACCTTGCTTCCCCATTAACGCTGCGCTCCTGCTCTTCGGAGCTGCGGTGAGTCAGAGACTGCTTTTTTAAACGTGTGGTTCCCATGTGCTGCGAGTGAAGTGATTTATTCATTTATTCTGAAAAAGCAGTTTATACAGTAAATCCGTTTGCGTTTGCACAACCGCAATCAAAGGCCACACTTGTCTCAACGTGGCAGAAAGAATGGATGAATTGTATCTCTTCAGCACCATGAAACTTTATTCGTGCCAGAGTACTGGATGACTCATGAGATTCATGGGCCAGAGATGGTTCCACCTAAAAGACACGTTAAAAGATTACTTCCCATGATGCTGTGCAGCCAGAGGTGAACTGGCTGAATGCCGATCCAGGGAGCATGCACTGTGCCATAATGGAATTCAGTTTCAAGGTAATCAGTGCAAAAAAAAGATCAAAATAGCTGCACTTACTCAGATCTTACTCCTTAGATTCTGCTGTGCCAAGTCCATTTGCACAGAGCCCCAGTGCATAAATGGGTCTTAATCTAATGTGTGTCAGGCACACACTCGCATAGATCTTTACCCTATCAGAAACATCCATCTGTGACTGGCCCTTTTTGTCTGAAGACAATAAAATTGTTGCTGTGGAAGTCGTGCTGGTGTGAAATAGGAACCAGTGTTCCCTGGACCAGATACAAAACCCATTTTCATCGTCTGAGTGATGCCAACAACTTGGGAGACGCAATATTTCAGATGATGGTTAGAATTCCCAATATGGCCTTATAACCATCCCCAGTGTTACTGAACGATTGAATCACTCCCACTCCAATCATCACCAGTGCTAATTGCTAAATGAATCTCTCTCTCTCTGTAATCATCCCCAGTGTTACTGAATGATTGAGTCACTCCCTCTCTAATCATTCCCAGTGTTACTGGCCAAATGAATCGCTCTCTCTGTAATCATCCCCAGTGTTAATGGCCAAATGAATCACTCCCTCTCAGATGATCCCCAGGGTTGCTGGCCAAATGAATCACTCCCTCTCTAATCATCACCAGTGCTAATTGCTAAATGAATCACTCTCACTGTAATCATCCCCAGGGTTAATGGCCAAATGAATAACTCCTTCTCTAATCATCACTAGTGCTAATTGCTAAATGAATCACTCTCACTGTAATCATCTCCAGTGTTACTGGCCAAATGAACCACTCCTGCTGCCCATACCTCCACAGATTTGGGGAAGGTAAGACACATCACCCCCAGTGACAGTCCTCACTCATTGTGTCGCCCTTTGTGATCCTTTTAAGAAATTAAAGGCACAACATATGCAATTAATTATAACAATGATGATTACGATTACAGAGATATGAGATCTCTCTGTTAAACTGCATTTAAAAGCTATGATGAGTTTATTCCTCTACATGTGCTGTTCTGTGGAGACCATGGACAGCCAGGGCCCCTGTGCTGATTTAGGACCATCTAGCCCTGGCAAGGGAGCACATGTGTTTCCACTCGAAACTCCGTGATGCACAATCATGTATCCACTTGTAAACAGACCCAATATGTCAGCCATACGGGTGTGTGGTAGAGGCAGGGGGCTGTTTCGTTCATAACCCTTTCACTATTGGAGCAGCAAGGGGTCATCAGCTGGGTGCCAGATATGATCTGTTCTTCCCGGTCATCAGAATGCCACATCGCCACTCGTTAAATACAAACCCTGCCCCTTACTGCAGCACTACCACACCCCCGCATCCACAGTCTTCCTCAAAGTCCATTAACCAATTAGCTGAATGTGCTGAGACTGTGTCCACGGGACGCAGTTTATTTTAAAAGGGCTGAGTTGTTTGAGCATTGCCTGCAGGTAAATTTACTCACGGAATGAATTATTGTCCGCCACGGGTCCATCAATCTAAAGGAGCCGCGCTCCGGTCCACGTGAGGCGGGCTGATGGCGGTTTGGTATGCAGACTTGGTTGCTGTTCACAGCAGCCGATATAAATCAACATGCGAGGCTGAGACTCAAAGGCAGGAGGGGAAGTGCGCTTCACAACAGGGAACACAGAGTTCGCTGGTAAGTCACGTCCAATTTAAAAAATTCAGCATGTTTGATTTCACCCAGCAAAAATGTTGTGTGCAGTACTACAGCCGTTAGGGCCTGACTTAGTAAAGCATTTTTCATGTGAAAAATGGTTTTGCTGATACAAAATTTTCTAAGAGAGCTTGTGATTGGTTGAGGTGGATTGTTTTCTCCAATCACAAATCATGTCACTGAAATTGCACGTCCAAAAATTTTAACAGGCTTTTAATATTCTGGCCGTTCAGTCTGTAGTGTCAAAATTGTGGTGAAAATATGGCTCAATTTAAACTTAATAATTACAGACATATTTTTGGATGTACTAAAATGCATTTGCAGGTCCTGAGTATAGATAAAGGTTCCTTAGTATCTGTGCCTATGAGACAGACTGTGCAAGCATTGAGGTGCAGTACGTTCTGCTATCGTTCTCAGCACGGCGTTATCTGCTCTGACTGTAAGATGGAATGCACTTTTAAAACACAGCAGCCGAGTTCCTGGTTCTACATTCATTTCCTCAGTTGTATTCTTACAAGAGGTTTCATCCCATATTGTACATTATAAAGAATACCACATCATTAGCAGGCATTTGTAAAACTACCAGTAGCATGTCATAAATTGGACACTTTTTAATATTCTGAGCAAAGAAGGTTAATCTAGTCCAAATTACGGGGTAGAAATTACAAGCACCACCATTTTTTTTATGGTGCATGATCTGCACTTGGTTCTTCCTATTTAACTATCCGTGCGAGTTCGCAAAGCCCCGATGCTTATTTTTCAACGATTAGCTGTACATCAGTATTACCACCTCAAATCCAGCAGTTTCACATCCAGCATTAAACAGGATGAATATTGATCTGCTAAAGAGGATTTATTTATTTCGTGCTCTATCCAAAGATCAACTGCTACCAGCTTTTCAGAGGATCTGCCAAGCACTTACAGAATAAAGCTACAGCACACATGCCTTTGGACCTGACATTTTGGATCTGGAAGAACACCAAACAGTAAATTCACTGCAATAATCCCAGATAAATGAGATGATCACTGGAAAAGCTTAGGTAGTTAAGTGGCCTATGCTTAAGTCCAAAGACGATAAAAACAGCGCTGGAGATCCTCCACATGGGAGAGCACCTGGACTATACCTGCTAGGGCCGGCTCCCTCTCCATTTAACTCTTCAGCGTCCGACTCGCACATGAAACCACTGAGATGGCTGGAACTGAAACAGATGAACATGGTTTACAGTTTCTCCAAAACATCTATAGCTATGTGAATGTGAAATCCCTGAGCTAGAGTCCACCCTGCCAGCCTGGATAATAGCATAACCTACATACATAAATTATGTAAATAGCGTATTATATGGACTTGTCAAACAGAAAATGTCCCACGCTCTAGACCTGGGGTAGACTCAAGGGCCACACAACAGACACCAGAAGACATTGTGGCCCTCCAGGCCTGGATTTAAACCTATAGATTCTGCGGCCCTCCCGGACTGGAGCCTTGGAATCTTGTTCTAGGCCCGCTGTCCAATATCTACATTTTTATTTTGGAAACTTCTGTGTAAAAGAAAGATTGAAGTACTGAACAAGTCTTTCCTTTAAACCGGGGATGATATGGCTGCTGCTTTTGCAACTAACCAGATTTTGCCACTAGCTCCAACTTTTGTCAACAGTCTAAAATGATCTTTGAGCTTCAGAAATGAATGTAATGTATAATGTATGTAATCATCGAAGCTCGTCAACGCAGAGTGTTGAGATAACTGAAGCAGGAAATTAGAGTGATTAGTTACACAAAAAGGAAGCCAGTGTTTAAATCTGTTTAACTTGAACATGCACTCATAGTAGCTAAAAATTTGCAGGGTTTTTTGTTATGAATTTCAGATATGCGCACAGTACTACCAGTATGTTTTTGCTGATCGATTTTCTTTGTCTTGTTGACATCTCACATTGAGCTGCAGGTGTATCTGTCTCTTTCAAACTATTTCATCCAGAATGAGTGATATCTTCTTCCCCTTTCTTTATAGGAGAGGCTTGGCTCTACACAAGCACTTAAAAACAAATCCCTGTGTTCCATGTGGAACAACCCTGCGATTATTATCCACCCAATACGTAATTTCACTTTAGAAGGTAAATTGCATCAGTCCACAGCTTTAAATTAAAAGAAAACCTCAATTAAAACATCGGCATAATGAAAAATAATATGACAATTTTATTTCATGAGAGATATGTTTCCCAAACCAACGATTGGTCCTAACAACAAAAACTTGTTCATTACCCATTTTTATACATTACTTTGGCATTTTAAAAACATATCCGTGCCTTCTTATATAATCCAGTTTTATTTATGATAAATAACAGTCGTGAAATGACTGTTCAAGTGTATATTATTATTATTATTGCCGATATAGGCAATGCACTTGTGTTATTTCACCGGCAGGTGGCATCTCGTTCACGCGATTGTTGATGGAATTCTCCTCAGCCAGCACAACCCGATCCATTGGATGAATATCGATAAAACAGGCCTCTTCAACGGTGGCTTACTCTCACAATCGGTTCATTTAACAACAAGCAAATGTGTTCACCATTATTCTGATTCCTACTGCCGTATCTACATAATTTTCCATCGAATACGTGGGTGGTTCCCATGAAAGCTTTTCTTACTTGAACAAATCCTGTATCTCCTTCAATGAGATGTGAACATTCTTGGCTTTAGACCCAATCCTTTGTCTCTTGTGAAGCGTTCCTACTTCACGATTTTTAACAGCGGATTTATTGAAAATGGTGAGGAAAAGATTCATCTGTGATGTAAAAAGAGCTTAAGCACGTTTCCGGCAAAATAATTAGTAACCATACACAACATTACTGTGACAACAACAACAACAACAATAATAACAATATACAATATACAACAATTATTATTATTGTTTTATTATTAGCCTATTGTTGTTGTTATTATTTTGTCACAACATTATTATTATTATTATTATTATTATTATTATTGTTATTATTGCTAATCATTCATCATAATTGTGATTTTGTTTTTACAATAATGTTTAATTTTGTGTTAATGGCAGACTGAAATCCTTCTTAACAATCAACGCGCAAAAAAAGCGCTGGATGGTTTTTATCTTTATTTATGAAAGAGGCAAATTATCCATATTATGGACTTTACATGTGAAAATTTAATAAGTATAGACAAATACATTTCATAATGTAATCAGTAATTACAGCCATCCAGTGTATCCAAAGTTTGAGTAATGCGTGTGTTGAGGGGCAGCGAATAAATAAATACGATTTCCGCGCTATTTCTATCTATTTTGAACAAGAACGGATCGTAAGTTATTCTCAAAGAATAGACTAAGAATAGTGTACAGAGGCATGTGCGTTGCGCAGTAATTAAAACGAGATAGTTTACAGAGGCATGTGTATTGCACAGTTTTTAAAACGAGATAGTCTTTTAATGTTAACGGCCAGATCAGAATTTTTTAAGCATGTTTGAATTTTAGTCGGAACACTACCTACAGCCCTCATCAAAACCAGTGTGCGAGCCTTTGGTAATTACCTCGCTAATTCAAAGAAATATTAATTAATAACCTCACGAAGAATCATTTTAAAGAAATTATAATAAAAAAAAAATACGATTTCAACTGTTGTATGGCTTATATTGCACTATTTATATAGTTATTTGGAAATTAGATTTTAGATTGAATGATTATAGCCGTTAAACCTGTCGCAAATGCAACACATCTCATGCAGATATGTAAGACACTATCAAAGCATCGTCTTTAAATGGACTGGCTAATTTGAGTTTTACCTGTGGAACTCACATTACAACGCTAAATAAGTGTCAGTCATGAAAGAGCAAAGATGTTGTTCCAAGAGAGAAATTTTACAGTTGTGAAAGTGTGGTGTTACAGGCACTTCCCCCAAAATAAGCAAGCAACATGCGTGAGCCCGCGCCTGCTCCGTTGTCTGCTCATACGCATGAGTATATTATTTAAACACCTCATTTTTAATGTTAGGATATGTACATTTATTTCCCCATCTATCTGTCTGTCCATCTATCCATCCATCTGCATGCACACACAAATATAAATAATTATAACTGTGTGTGTGTGTGTGTGTGTGTGTGTGTGTGTGTGTGTGTGTGTGTGCGTGTGTGTGCATGCTCAGTCCTACGTGTGTGCACGCACGCTGAGTTTTATGCGTGTGAGGACACGCAACCTTGAAAATGAAAGGAAAAGGTACTCACACATTGAAGCTTCTACATTCCACTTAAAATACCGTATGAAACACAAATTATTAATCTAGATAGTAATTTCAATTCATTCCCTTTTCAATTCTCTTTAGTGTGATTCACACTGATCATGTACATTTCCCCTGTCAAGGTGTATTCTACTAAAAGAGCTTGTGTTTGAATGAGTAAATGAGTATTATGCAGAGATCACATGCTTGGACATTTCAAATGTGATTCACAGGTTTATCACCTATACCACAGTATTGTCATTCACAGTGTACCTGAAATTTCCACATAGATACTATACCCTCATTACTACATGCACAGGGGGACAAAATAACAGAAATATGTGGAAAAAATTTAACTTTGAAAAAAGTACATTACAAGGACAAAGGCAACTACACAGGTTTAAGTTTGGAGAAACTCGATTCACACAATACCAACATGGTGGTAGATCTGTAAAGGCATGGGCAGCCATCTCATGAGAGTCGTGAGAGTATGATGATTGCTCTGAATTGCTAAAACAGCCGAGGAATATGAAGCCATTTTCAAAATGAAATATGAGGAGTAGTTTCATAAAGACCAGGGTGAAATCAAACATCTTCAGTGGCCTCCACAATCATCACATCTAAACATCACTGAAGCTTAACCCCTCAAAGAACTAGAGGAGAATCCCACTACAAACGGGTCAGATGGTATATGACAATATTGCAAGAGGGGTTGAAGCTGTTCTGTAGGAGAATTGGTCCTTAGTAGTCACTTTGTATATTGTTGGGTGTTTGTGTTATGTTGTCCACCCCTTGTGTATCTTATGGTCGTGTTTTGTCACATATACAGATATTTACAGATGCATACATTAGCTTTTTAATTTTTTTTTTTTTAATTTTGTGGAAATCATGTCATTTTTCCATAAGAACCAAGAAAAGCTTTGTTATGTTTTAAGGGCCAGTGAAAGTTAAATGGTTAAACGATCATTCACTGAAATTGCTGAACCGGTTGATATTATTGGTATGGAGTGATGACATAATGCTGCTATGCTGCGTTTGTGAACCAAATCAGATTTGAAAAACACAGATTTGAAAAATGTGGCTATTCCCTGTTTGGTCTGCAAGCAAAGCATGGCATGCCTATTCTGATATGGGAGAGTCACTTGAATCCAGTGATTAAAATGGTTACCTTAGAGAGGTTGGTGCTGCTGTAGGCAGAGCTAATAGCAGCAGTGCTTGTGTCCTTGTGGTTAACTGAATAAGCTGCATGGAGTTGTGGATTCCATGGCAGTTAGACCGCTGCCTGAAACGCTTATTTTCAAACCGATAGATTTGTCTGGAAGTTTGCCAGTATAGTATCTGTAATATAGTATGTTCTTTTGCGCCACTGTTAAAAATGTTTGTCGTCATATAGAATTCTGAATCACTGTATGACCTTTTAATTTCAAATGTAAAAATCAAAAATATTACCCTACACATTTGAACCAAATGACCATCTACACAGATTTAAAGGATTAAAAATATTTAAACACACTAAGAATGGCCTTATTTGATCAATTATCATGTCAATATATTTGTCAGCTGTCAATTATTCTGGATTTGGATTATTAAAAGATGATAACTGACAGCAGTGAGACAGACCCTCTGGGTGGAATATTCAAGGAGATTGTGTTTTCCCAAGACACTCCATTCCAGATGTCATTTGCCCCTTGCCAAGGAGGGTGAAAACTCATTGCGCACTGCACTTACGAGGTATTGTAACTGGTGTTGAAAAAACATGTGGCTCCCAAACAGAGGACAGATGATAGGCCAGTATCTCAAATCCCAGTCTTCACCACATGCCAAACATATGCAGGCTTGTACATAAATAAGTAGCAAACTTTGCTGTCCAACCCTACTCGTAAGTCAAAACTTAGTTCTCTAAGTCAAAACTCTTCTCTCATTTCCACTATGTACAGAGACCAGCTAGCTTTGCACCAGCAACAATGGAAACCTTTCTTCTATAATGCAGCTTTGAGCAGGAAATACATGTAAGAGAACCGATGCAACAGGGAGCTGATGTGCTGATGCACAGCACAGTTACAGGGAGCTGAAGTAGGGATGGGCACACAGAAAAGTTATAGCTGATAGGGGTATGCCCACAGCACAGGTACAGGGATCTGATGTAAGGGTATGCACAGCGCAGCTGCAGGGAGCTGATGTAGGGATGGGCACAGCACAGTTACAGGGAGGTGATGTAGGGGTAGGCCCACAGCACAGGTACAGGGATCTGATGTAAGGGTATGCACAGCGCAGCTGCAGGGAGCTGATGTAGGGATGGGCACAGCACAGTTACAGGGAGGTGATGTAGGGGTAGGCCCACAGCACAGGTACAGGGATCTGATGTAAGGGTAGGCCCACAGCACAGGTACAGGGAGCTGACGTAGGGGTGGGCAGGTGAAGCCAGTGAAAGTCGCTGTCCCATGCTTCCACCCATAGGTCTTCAATTCACACTTCATCCGTGGTGCTTAGAATGGTTAGCTCCTTGCATGACGCATCGGATGGACTGGAATGGACATAGATGGTGCTGGCCTATCACCTCTTCCCTGAGCGTGAGGATGATGCAGCTGACTAATCACCGCATTGTAAATCACCACATGGTACTGAAGGGTTCTGCTTCACCTGCTCTGTAACTGCGCTCATCATGTCCACATCTGACACATGCAGATGCCCCTGGAGCATATGTATATAAGTGTTTTTAAAAGTTTCACCTTTAAATACTTGTATTGAACATTTTTAAGAGAAAAATGTATCCACAAAGAATTTAAAATACAGGAAACAGTAGGAAATAATTATTTCGCAGCTACCAATACCCAATCCCACACCTGTACACCCAGTACATGTGCTCACTCACAAACACACACACACACACACAACACACACACACACACACACACACACACACACACACACACACACACACACACACATACACACATGCACAAACACACACACACACACTCACAAACACACACACACACTCACAAACACACACACACACACACACACACACACACATGCACATGCACATGCACACACGCACACACACGTTATAAATACTTAAGACAGGGAAGGAGAATAGAAATGGCAATTTAGCAAGTAATAGATGATTATTAAATTAAATATTTCTGTTAAATATTATTATCAAATATTTAACAGAAATCATCTCATTAGGCCTCATCTTCATGCAAGAAATTTCCTGTCTTCACATGGATTCAAAATGCTAGTTTCAATTGGACAGTCACCCCTCACAGGCACAAAAACTAATTGCTTTACAGTTTTTTTTTTTGCAATTGCTTAAGCACGATTTTGAAAACAGGGCTCATTTTGTCAAAATGCTACAAAGAATTCAAACAACCACACACACAAGTAGCAGAACACCTCAGTCACCTTTTGCAAAATGAAACACTTCAGTCAAAACTATGCGATCATTTGTAAAAACCCAATTTTGTCACCATATGGCACACACATGGTTCATACGATCTGAATCTGTTTGAACCAGTTACACACTGCTGTGCTCAATCTGAAACACTTTTAACATTTCTACTTTTCCAATGATATAGTCTGGTTTGATCTTTTCAGAGATATTGTTACAATACATGAATATTTTGTCGAAACACACACTAGACAATACTGCACACTGATGAAAATATTTATTTCTCTCCAAATTGTAAAATCAGTTAATACATCCATATATTTCCAAAGGTTGCATTTTGCACTGAAAATCATAACTGAACATATTCTAAATAGAATACAGCACATAAACACAGAAAAATCGTTTGTGGAGACAAAAAAGAAAACATGAATGAAAAAAACCCAAAGCATCATCTCTTCGCCAGCTGGATCTGGCTATAGCAATTCATCCACATCACAGGCTATGTCCTCTCTTCCAAGACAGCAAGGGAAGAATCTTCTTGAATGACAAATTCATCCTTGCACAGATCCTGCATCAATTTGGTCCTCTCCCTACCCTTCTTCCTCCGCAGGCTCCCCCTCTCATCGTCACTCTCCTCTTCCTCTTCCTCTTCCTCTTCCTCTTCCTGCAACATTGCCATCCATTTTTGTTGAAGACAGGTACACTCACCTGTTGGCTTTTTATAGTGCTTACATCTGATTGGTGAGTTTACAATTAAGCACCTAAGCGTCTGCACACCTGAAGGGCGTGTTTGATCGATTGTTCATAGATGTGGTATTTTGAAAGCAGATCCTTGAAATGGAAGTGACATCATGTTAGATTTCTGTGTCTAATGTAGAGAAGCGTGTTTAGTGTTTGGCTGAGAATGTGTTTAGAGTTTTGGAGACTTGAGCTGAGAGTCAATTTCAATAATTGTGCTTTATGTGTCATTTTAGTGTGTTAACAATTATAAAATAAAATTATAAAAAAATATTCAATCAGCAATCAATATTTTGCTCAAATAAACGATTTACATGTGAGCTCTTTGGCACGAGTAGAAGGTCTAAAGGTGAGCTTTCCTTTTTTTGAGATCACTTGATATATAGGCAACTGCTCAGATAATTTTTCTTAAAATATAGCATATTTCTATAGCACATTCTCTAAAATACTATGAACATGAGCAACAATACTACTAACGATGCAGCAAGACTCCATAAATCTTTGGAAAAATGAAATATTTTGGTCAAGAGCAGATTACCTGTTCTCAAAATAAAAACGTTGCATCAAAATAACATGTATCATATGAATGACTTTACTGAGAACCAATTGCAGACTGTATTCAATGAAAACACTACTGCCATGATGGATATCTTAACTTATCAGCAGGCTAAGCTTTTTGCATTTTCAGTGTTGCACATACCTCCAATATACACCAGTTTGTTGTAAACGATGATAATGATTCTATATACGCAACAGTTTTTTCAACACTAACACTGAGACTTGAGACACAATCAGCAAAACCTTAAACTAATGTACCAAACCCCTATAGTGATTTGGTGGGGGTGCACTGTCGAGGGGCCTCCCATTTGATTTCACGCTGTATCCCAGGATTTACATTTCAGGGTCTTTAAAGTTGCAGCCAAAATCCTTAAAGCCTTGCCACACCCAAGACAGCGGTAGAGTTTCCCTGTCCTCCTCCCCAGACCCCCTGCAGTTATTACTCATCACACACTTCGCTATAATCCTCTCCGAACTGCAAGCTTCCCTTATCCTTCAACGGGTTAACAGTGTAAATACTGCAGAACCAAGCATCAATACAATCGCAGCGCAATGACTTTGAGTATTCATTTATGTTTTTCATTCACTCAGAAGATGTTTCATTACCTTTTCATAAACACAATTGTATTACCATTATCAAATGAATTCTGTTCATTTATTTATAGCTACATGAAAAATTTTGCTGTGTGAACATTGGTCATTTATTTCATATAGCCAATAATGTAGGACAAAATATATTGCATGTATGAGAAAATATACTAGTTTTGACCACATGTGTTTGTAATGGATATAGGGTAATGAGAATCAATAACAATTAAACATGTTAGCCTTATACTCTTCTGGTACAGCTGTTGGCTATTAAAATGTGACCACGCCCTTTTCAGTTTCCTACCTCAGAGATGGATTAACATGGATGCAATAACTGAGCACCAGCTAATGAATTTCTCATTAACAAAATTTATAACCTGGTAGATTTATTTGATAAATTAAGTCAAAATAAAATAAAGAGACAACATTATAAAAAAATAAGACAAAATAACAGAAACATTTAACAAAATATGAATATTCAATGAAGTTTCAATTAATTTTTATGTGTACAGTGTTTTTTATCTATTGTTCTTTTACCAACTCTTGGCATATTAGGTCCTGTAATCTGTAGAAATTAAGAGTTTGTGGAGGAATATAAGGGTAAAGGAGCTTCTTTTGGTAGGCTAGGGAAAGCCCATTTAAAAATCAAATCTTCAAAATCAATGTGAAATTTAATGTGTGGTCAATGAAACAAGCTAGAACCTGGGGTAATATGCTCAAAGTATTTTATTCTAGTTAGAATCAGGCAGCTGCATTTTGAACCAGCTGGTGGGGCTTTTTGGGAGGCATTTGCACACCCTGACTAGAGGGCTTTGCAATGGTCCAGTCTGGGTGTAACAAAATAACGGACTAACTTTTTGGGGTATTTTCCTCGAGTAAAAGTGAAAAATGTGAACCAAACGACAGCTTAGGATAAACAGTAGCAGCAAAGAGTTTGACGACTGTACTTGAAGCCACAAACACCATCAAGACATAAAAACAATACCCAATAGCTTGTTCTGATGGAACTTGTATCAAATACTAATAATTCTGTTTGAACTGTATTTAACAGTAGATTATTTTGGCCTATCCATGCCCTTATATCTTTAAGATAGGCTTTGACAATGTTGACAATGTATCAGTTTGACAACGATATCATGTTAGGTTGATATACACACCTAAGTACCGGATGCATAATCGTAGAAGCTACATCAGTGTTTACTGATAATGTTTCCAGGAGGCCACAACAATAAGAGGTCCAAGCAGAGTTCCAAACACAGTCCCTTCACAGCTGTTCAATATCTTACTCTAATGTGACAGGAGGACTCATTTTTAACACAGACAAATTGACATTGTTCTGATAGGTCAGACCTAGAACTGTAAGAGAGCCAACAAGATTTTCAAGTTTGTGTATGAGAATAAGATGAACTTAAATCTGGAAGCACAAGAAAAAACATACGGCCATTGGCAGAGAGAAGAGCAGTTTCCGTGCTGTGAGGTAATGTGTATCTTAATCTAAACTGAAAGACCCCCAGAATGTTTTTGGAGTGCGGAAAGGAGAAGAGTTGCTTTGTTAGCTTTTTCTGAGGTCTTCAAGAGGAACAGGACAGTTGAGATAGGCCTGTCATTTAACCATCAACTTGTTTCCAGTTAATATGCTTCTTTTAGCATATTAAGCAGTTATCAAGTCTATTCTCGGGAATAGACTTTATAACTGATACTTTGAAAGACTGAGGTAATTGTCAAAAAATCCTGTTGGTATACAGTTCAACTGGCAAGTACAGTTTTTAGATCAGTTAAGTAAGAGAAATCACTGACTTCCATTGTTGTGAAGTGGTCCAAGAATATGGTTAGTCTTAAAGACATATCCACTTCATCACAGATTGGAGAGGTCATGCTGAAAACAGGGGCAAAAGAAAGGTTTTATACTGTGTCTCTAATCTTTAAGTTGTTCATGAAGTTTAACTACTGTGTTTCAGAAAGGTAGGCATTAACCAATGGATGCCTCTTTGTTAATCATGCAACAGTGTTGAAAAGGTATCTGGGATTGGTTTTATTTTGCTCTATTAGGGTAGAAAAATATGAATATCTGACAGCTGTGAGGACATGCTTGTACCTTATGTGTACCATATATGATGTTCATTCCAGGCTGGACAGAAAACTTGTAATTTGGTTGAATGCCATTTTCCTAAAAGTGTATGCAAAGCTTGTCTGAGAGCACAGGTTCATTAGACCATGGTGCAAGCTTTCTGTGGGAGATTCTGACTTTTAAGGGGTGCGATAGCATCCAGGGCTTTCGCATGGTTGTATAAGTGCTGTCTGTACCCCCATGCTGTGTGCACGACCATGCTGTCTGCAAGTTGATTCATTTCAGCCAAACTAGTGTTTGAGCTAAGGTTTGCACTGAAGATTAGGGTGTTCTTCATTGTACAGAAATGAACCAGGGAGCTCATCAATGTACTCATCAGTTTCAAGTTTATTGTCATATACTGGATAACAATCCAAACATCATTACCAGTAATGAAATTCTTAGTCTCAGTGCCAACACAACTTTGCATAGAAGTAAAAAAAAGACATAATAAAATAAAAAGAACATTTAAATATTTATAAAAATCTGAAGTGCAATAAAAATCTGAGGTACAGATAAGATATACAAATATAAAGACGATATAAATAAAAAAACTAATATTAAGCAATGTAAACAGAGTAAAGGAGGTGTGAGTGTGAGGTAAGGGTAGAGAAAAGGAGGTGTGTGGGGTAAGGGTGTATCAGAAGAGAATGTACACCAAAATTTTAGAATCTGTGTTCACACAACAATCTAATGGTAAGTTGAAGGTGATAAGATAATGGGCTAATAATTCCGGAATAGTGGTTTAGCCATGGTAGCTACACAGCTAATTTCAGTGCCATAAGGTAGGACCAGATCAAGAGTATCAAGAGTATTCCTCCACAATTATGATGGACCTTTCTAAAAGAAGGCAATCCTGTAGTTCTTTGTGGGATGAAGGCAGTAGAAATCTACTTTGCTCTTTCCATGCAGGTTCAATGATGTTTAGAACCAGTAATTGTGGAGGCCTTGGTAGGTGCTTCACTTCATTCTGGCGTTCTTGAATTTGTTTAGCAGTGCGGGACGTTATCTTGTAATTTGGAGGCAACGTGAGGGAATGGTGTTTGAACCATAGGGTGTACTTGGCCTTGTGAAATGTTTCCATTTTCCTTGGCAATTACATGACCCTGCAGAGCTATTGTCATAACCAATGTCTTCCATGAGATGGGTACCCATATCATTAATGATCCATCACTATGTTTGTGACAGACATTGTAGGTTGAACGCTTGCTTTAGCTTCTTCCAAATGTACACCCATCCATATGTAGGAAAGAGAGTAAAAGATGACTCATCAGACAATGTTACATTTTTCCTACTGCTCAAGGGTCCAGGTTTTGCTTGCCAATTTATGCATAGTTGTGCCTTGGATACAAGTGGATTCCAAATTGCTACCCTGCTGTAAATATCAGCTTTGTGAAGCTCATGACTGGGTCTCACAGGAGATATTCATTTCATTCTGTGCTAACTTTTAAGGCCAGATTTTTTGGCTGTTCAGCAACTCTCCTGTTAATTGTCTGTCTGTCTCTGTCAGTGAATCGTTCCCCAGTCAATTTAGGCCTCATCCTTGTTTCTAATTAATCTGCATGCAATTAATGAAACAACCTGGAAAACATACTTCTAGCACATAGATGAACCCACTGAAGCTGAACTTCAAAGCTGCTCTTATAAAACGAGTGTGTTTAATGTGGATGTACAATGGTAGAGGCTGGAAATGGAGAAGGTAAAAACTTATCATAACGCCTGTGCTGTGAGAAAACACAGAACACATTCTGCCTGTGCTGTGAGAAAAACACAGAACACATCCTGCCTGTGCTGTGAGAAAAACACATAGCACATAATATTGCCTGTGCTGTGAGAGGAACAATATGCTGTGACTTAGCCAATTGCTTGTGTGGACCTCCAGCTGTAGCCAGTGATGGTGTGGCTGGGACTCGATACCCCAGCTGCAGCTCCGTGAGCAGATGCCTTTAATCCTTGAGCCTCCCAGAGGCCACTGTTGTCAGCCATACGGGTTTACTCCCTCAGATTTTTCAGTACTACATCATATATAACAACTTAGTTTATGATCGTTTAGAAATGGCACTTTAAGGTGAGCTGATGTAAGAGAAGGACAATGTTTGTGAAACTACTTTGCTTGAGGTCAGTCAGAGATTTATTGGCTAATGTGATTTATAAGTTAATGTGATGTTCTCTCGTCCGCAGCATTGAGATAGGGACAGACATTCATTTGCATGGCCAGAGCAGACTGCAGTACGTTCCTTCAGCTTCATATGCAAAGAGTGACCGGGGGTGGGGCAGGGGTGCTGCTACCCGCCTAATACTCAAACCGGGAAATGTCAGTGCTAATGTGGCAGATTTACTCTCCCGCAGGGGGAGTGGTTTCAGGTGACGGCGAGCAGACAGACCCAATCCCGCCTGTATCTTAAAGAGGGTCACGGTGCTGACTTCCTGTGCTGGAGCCGAGGCGAGGCCTGACAAGAATCAATCAGGCCGGCTCAATTTTACAGTCATAGCCACCTAATGCCTAAACATGAGCGTGCTGGGGAAGCGCACATGCGATTATGAGCATACATGATCTCCCAGAGGCAGACAATAATATCGGCATTAAGCACCTTGCAAGAGATGCTGCTGGTTTTTTAATATATCTTAAATTATGTCAGGAAAAACACTGGAACATCACACAAAAGCCACTGTCTGTGTATGCTGCCATCTCATAAACCTGAGGATCCCTTCAACAATATTGACACTGGGGCAGGCAAGCAAATGTCAACCCATATAACATATGAAATACTTAACGTAACCAATTTTCAGCTGTCAATCAGGAGGGAATAATGACGGGTGCTGGAAATCAATACGGCACAATTGAATTTCAACACAAACATGTTTCGTTCTTCACTATAAAGAACTGCCAAATGTCAGAGCCCCAGAGCTGTGAGACGATTGCACAGATTTATTTATTTCAGGTGCTGAAGTCTATTAGCTGCAGGCTTTGGCCCTGCCGAAGAGGGAGAATGTGTCCTGGGGAACAAAGAGCCTGGGGGCTGTGTTTTTAAATCACATGACCTTCATCACCATGCTGTTAGCAACCCCTCCACTGAAAACAATGCTCTTCATTTAAACCAAAACAGCTTCTGCTATTAAAAAAAATAATGAATTTCCTGTAACATGAGAGCTTACATTTTTAAATAAAATTTAAAAAATGTGACCCCCCCAAAAAACATTTTTGGGTGAAAATTATATGCAATTTAAAATTTAATATGGCTCACTTTTTAAATTATATATAAAAAGTCAGCCAATAACACTCACAGGAAAAGCAGTTCAAATCCAATAAAATTCCACTGCCTAAATATGCAATCTAGCTTGGCTAATTTTATTGTGTTTATTTATTATAGTTTTACCTTTTACCAGGCAGGCCTCCTGAGAGCACATTCCTCAATAAATGCAGGCGTAGAGGATTATTGTGAGAACGGATATGAAGGACTGCGCTAATAAGATGTGTGAGAGACTAAGGGAGGCTATGTGCTTGCAGTGGGTAATGACTAATGACTAACGACTAATGAGCAGGTCATGGGGAGTGAGAGCTACTGACTGTCATTGGCTGGCAATTCACCCTAATATGCTATCAGCTCACCCTCATAGGTTAGCATCATTAATATCATCCTTACAATACTGCAATTTACCTGGTGCACACTGCAAAAACATGAAACCTTAACAAGCCAAAAAACCTTGAAAATTGTTTGAATCAAGCACAATTATCTGCTAATGGATTGAGACACTTATACATCAAAACAAGACATATTTTTCTCAAAGCTAGCTGGATATCTCTAAACAAGAAAAGTAAGATCTGTAGGTTTTTTTTTTTTTTTGGCTTGTTAAATTTTCATTTTTTTGCAGTGTAATTTTCTTGTGCAAGTAAATATCATTAACTCATCAATTGCTTTGGCTGTCATCTACACCTCTTATCACAAGCAAGGAGGAGAAACATAACAATGCAAACCTATTACTGAGACGGCACATGTTTCTATTTTTCTACCTAAAAACTGGATGATTGCAAAATAAAATAGACAGAAAATATTTTAAAACATTTCTGCTTGTGTGGGGATGTTCAGGTTTATCAGGTTCACAATTTGGCACATTCAAAAACAATATTATCTGAAAGATTATAAATACTTACGATGGTGATCGAAGGAAATGTTGATGCATCAGCAATGTGTTTCTCTTTAGTTATTTTAGGATTTATTCTGACCTTATAAAACAGATACTTCCAGTCCTGCATGCTCAATACATCTATAACAGCTGTCAGCATTTGGAAGGCCATGTTTAAGGACACTCCCAATGACAAGAAAATCTGGTGCAAGGAACTAGGCCAATAATATGGAGAGTTTCATCATCACAATTAATCACAAAATACAGCAAACACAAATGTCTGCTGATGGTATCTAAATGTACCTCTGATTCTACCTCCTAATTTTTTTCATGACACACCAAAGCACAAAGAAGAAAACAAATGATTCACTGAACTATTTATTATGTTATTCTGCAGTCAGTCATAATTGTTTTATAACAAAACAGGGGGACACAGCTCTCTCCCCCAATCTCCTGCCCTGAGGGACACAGCTCTCTCCCCCAATCCCCAGCCCTGAGGGAAGAAGTGAAGAACTTGTAATTGTGTGGTTTCCCGTTTAATTCTGTTTAGTTCTGCAGTAATCATAATTATTTGGGGGTAAAGTAATGTTAAAGCAGTATTTTGTCAAAATTGAATCAAATGTTCTTCAAGGGCATATAATCAATCAAAGTGACCCTTGTGTTGGTAACAATCAGTCTTGTGATGAATAGGACTAAAATCCAAGAACATAAAGGCATGACCTAAAATGCCAGAGAAACAGGTTTAATATAATTAAAAAATAAAATTATACTTGATGTATGTAGCAATTAATTATTAACTAATGGCTATTTCTACATTTCATGGCCCAAACACAATGTTCAATCATTTATCTCATACTTGTAAGTTTTGTTGAAATTTTGACCAGATGGATTTTCCAGATGAAAGCTGTTACTGTTGCTGTGAATATAAGTTACCATTACAAAATAATGTGGTTGGGCATTTCCCTCAGGACACATGAAAAGTTTAGGCATGTGGCAGTAATGTGTAATCCGATGTGTTTAATGGTGATTAGAGGTTCAGTGGAATCAGGCATGCACTGTGACTTCTTGCTAAAGGCTTCTTCCAGAAAAAAAAAAAAATTCCCTAGATGAAAATGTTCAGTGTCGTTCAATGTTCTTGGCTTACCTTTGATGTTGTTCAATGATTTCAGAATTAAGAATAATTGGTATCATGAATATATGGATAAATAACATAAATAAATTAGAATTTTTCAGTTTTTACATTGGCAGGTAAATGAAAAATTAGCATAGAGTGAAATGGGTTTGTCAGCCAGGTGGCTGTATTTATCAAGATGCAAGATCCTGCCAAGGAGCAATGACATGAAACATTGTGATAAATCTACAACTGATTCATTTTTTTGCTTTCTGGCTATTGTTTCTCACCTCTTTGAGCCACAGAGCATGCTCAGTAATGTCCATCCAAGATTCGTGGAAGTGGCATTCCCTAGCTTTACTTTTCCCCCAAAGACAAAAACATTTATTTATTAGGGCATCGTCAAATTCTCAATACGAATGACCAACCTCATTAAATGAAAGTAGTGTAAAAATAAAATATGTTGATATTGTGTAATGAAATGGTCCAACATTAAATGTCCATGTTTGAAAAAGTATATGAAGGCTTACAGTTGTGAATGGTTGCTTGTCCTTGAGTAGCAATGACAGCTAAGAACTGCCTACTGCTGTCAGTGTCTTACATCCGCTTTGACTAGGGGTTTAGCCCATTCTTTCTTACAGAACAACTTCCTCTTCTGCTTTTGAGGGCTTCTTTGTGAAGGTCCTGCCCCATTGTTCTAGTGGCTTTTTGCCCAGCGGCCCAGGTTTTGAACAGGACAAAACCGGTGTGGAATTAAGAAAAGGCCAGAATGTGCTTCTCATCAAGCTCAAGGAGATAGACCAGTTCTGCCCATTTCTTCAGTGTTGTTATTCTGTTCTTCATGCCATTATAAAAACAAATTTACTTCAAAAATTATAATGAATAGGTATCCAATTTATTTTTACTGCTTATATTTGTTTGTAAACAGTTCAGGGCAAAGTATTTACTGCAATTTATTATATACAATTTTAAAGAGTGTAATTCTTATTTTTTTGCTGAAACAAAAATTTATTTATGACTATATTTGCATGTGACACTTCATTTTCATCTCATTTAAATTTTTAAAAATATGCAGTGTCCTTGTAGCAGTTGTCTATATTCTCTAGTGCTTGCTCAATTCTCCTGTGTGTTTGTCACATTGTCACATTTTTGCTTATTTTGGCATTTTTCCTCCTGATTTTGTTTCTGCAGTATGTTTGGATTTCTTTAATTTGGCTGACTCTAGGGTGACTTGGATCAGCTGTGGTGTGTTCCCCTCTTGGCCAATTAGGGTGTGACAAAGCCCTTCCTTTTGGGCTTAAAAGAGGCACAGACTTACACACCCATGTCAGCCTGATTCTATCTTCACTTGCTGTGTTGTACTGCCATTGCTAGAAACTCTCAGCTGTATGGGTTTCCTCAGAGAATTTATTTGCTTTCATTTTTTAGACCAGCTGAAGAGTAGTCTGATCATTTTGGAGCCTAGCTTTTGCTAGGGTGTTGCAATGACCCTCCATTAGGGTAGCAAGCAGAGTTAGCAATCGTAACTTATTGTGAGACCTCACACATTGCCTGAATGATGACCTTACTCTGGAGGCTTATTATTTGGGTTACCTAACACTTATTTTCTATAAAATTCCATTGGTAATTTTTGGTTGAATAAGACAACATAAAAGACAAACCATAAGACATTTCATTTTTCATTTACGCTGAAGAGGCACTATTTTTTGAGGAGGCATAAACTTGTTCAATATTAAAGCCACATTATTCTCCCCCATAAATAATTTTAGCTCTTATTTTTATGTTGTTGGGATCTGATTCTCAGGCTTGTTCCTGATCAGCTGGAGTTTGGGAAATCAGAACCGTACCATCACATTCTGTGGATGTGGTTGTTTGATGGAGGAGCTCAAGACATGAACATTCATCATGAACTGAAACTTTTAGTTTTGGTTATTCATTTTACATTTTTTTTCCCAACAAGTAAGGATAATGGGGAAATCTTGAGTGTCAAGACTGGAATTCTTGATAGTTTTGTGCAATAACAGGTGGTTTGTGTTTTCACTGTGTTCACATTTTTGTGTCCATTGTAGCAAAAATGGTCATTGAAAATGTTAATCTTGTAATTGAAATGTTGTGGAAATTAAATTGAGTGGAGACTCCACAATATTTCTAATCTGATCAATTTGTTAAGAGTCCATGCCTTCTTATTTTTGATGCTTTTCCCATTTATCAGGTTGCTCATTCTCATTATTGAGATGAACTATTGCATTTCTGTTGGCCATACATTACAGATCCCCATACAGATCCCATTCCAAAGAGGCTTCCATGCAGCACCTCATGCTATCTTAAATTCAGCCTCATTTCAGTCTTTTCCAATTGGTCTGCTATAAAACTATCTGTAGGTATAAATTAAATCCATTATATTAACTGAACAAGCTGTGATAATTAAATTGAAATGCATTAATAGAAATGCTAGTTTCAGTGAAATACAGAAGAGTTTAAAACAACATTTTGATACTAAATTATAAAAACTGTCAAGCTAGAACCAACTTTCCCAATATTTGTACAGAAATACCAGGAATGCTACCATATTTTGTATATTTTCAGTGATAACTTGATTAATTATTAAATATTTTTGCTATCAGACATCATATTCTCATAAACTCTCCTGTCTGAAATAAAGAAATTCCATATTGTGGATGAGAAAGCAGATTTTACGTGACATTTTTCCAGTAATAGGAATGACATTTACATTTGAATCTCTACGAACTAATATGTATTTGAACCACCCTTCCCCTTTAGAACATCTTCAGTCCTTCAGTCCTTCATGCTGCCATTCAAACTGTGAACTGTGTGCAGTGGAATACTGGACCATATTACAAGAAAGGAAGAAGGATGATTTTTTACACTGTTCCTTGGCATATTAAATACTTTTGCCATTTGTGAGACTAATACATAAGTAAATTTAAATGTTGAAATATCTAATGTCTCATGGTAAGTAAGTTCTAGATCAGATCTCAAATTGCTTTAGAAACTCAAATTTTGAAGTACGGATTTTAAGACGCTTGAAACTATAACCCAATCACGCTGTATACCACCCCCCCCTTTGGTCTTCCCTTTTAAGTCACACTGTAACTGTTGCAGTGGTTCCGGGGCCTGTTACCCTGGGCCCGCCCACACAGTCTGAGGCGGAGCTGTAAGCCGGCCCATTTTATAGTGGAGCAGCTGAACCGGCAGTATTGATTACGCCATGCTGTTGACAGGCCAGACAAAGTTTTATGAAGTGAGGAATTCTAGTTGAGGGTGCTGGCGCCTGAAGGATGTATATGGACTAGGCTGTGTCTCAGGGAACCACAGGCTGGTTTGTGCTGGAGACAGCAGTAGTGTTCAGCATATGAATTATGTGCTATGCTATTTGGAAAAAAGGATGGTTATTGAGACTGAAACTGGATACATTGTTAATGGCCCCCATCTTTGAATGTGCCATGTGTCTTTGGATTCAGGGTTGTAAGAGCAAGCCGCAGAAATGTTCTTTTGAGCTCCCACACTGAAGTAATTGAAAACTCTCAGCAAAATTCAGGGACAGTAAAATCATAAAACATTAAAACTCTCACCAGCTGCACCTCCCAAACCAGTTACCATTTATTCAGCCATTTTACTGAGCGAGGCTGTGTGTGTGTGTGTGTGTGTTACTTTTCCTGTCCCCATTTAGGCTGTTTGTGAGTGTGTTACCCTGTGTGCCGTAGCTCGGCCTTGTGTGTGTGTGAATCTGTTGACCAGTGTGGCCCCCACCAGGATGTGTGTGCGTGTGTGTGTGTGTGTGTTTACCCTATGTGTCCCAGCTAGGCTTTATGATTTTTTTTACCCTGTGTGCCAGCCACTAGGTGTGTGTGTGTGCGTGCGTGTGTGCGTGTGTGTGTGTGTTTGTTACCCTGTGTGTCCCAGCTAGGCTTTATGAGAATTTTTACCCTGTGTGCCAGCCACTTGGCTGTATGTGTGTGTGTGCGTGTGTGTGCGTGTGTGTGTGTGTGTGTGTGTGTGTGTGTGTGTGTTTGTTACCCTGTGTGTCCCAGCTAGGCTTTATGAGAATTTTTACCCTGTGTGCCCCCCACTAGGCTGTATGCATATGTATGTGTGTGTGTGTGTGTGTGTGTGTGTGTGTGTGTGTGTGTGTGTGTATGTCACCCTGTGTGTCCCAGCTAGGGTTTGTGAGCATTTTACCCTATGTGCCCCCCACTAGGCTGTGTATGTGTGTGTGTGTGTGTACGTGAGAAAGAGTGTGTGTGTTTGTTTTACCTGTTGTGTCCCCCGCTAGTTGATCTGATGGTTAGAAAGACAGCAATAGAAACCAAGGCTTTCTAAGTTGTACCAAACATAGTCCTCCTCTGAGAAGGATAAAGCATCATTAGAAAACTAGCCTCCGCAGCTGTCCCAAAATGCATCAGGCATAGATGTGGAAAAACTGAGAATGCAAAATTTAACAAGTGTAAACACATACATGTCCATAAGTTAACAGGTGTAAGCGTGTATGTGTATGTATTACTGTATCCGTTTGTGACCTGCTTTTATCTACAGGCATTTGAAGCTTTACTGATGTCAGGCAGATGTTGCTGGTTGTATTGTTGATGGTGCTGTGCGATGGTTCATTTGTGAGAGAACACTGAGATGCAGCTGTGCACTTCATTAAGAGGGTCGTCATGGCAGCACATGATGCAGGCTGGGGAGGGTCAACATGTGTGCCGAGACAAAAACACCAATCAAACATCACCTTTTCATGACATCATGTGGTTAGGAGGCGGATCAGTCACACTATCAAACTGACAGGGTGCTGAGCTCAATTCCATAAATTACAGCGCAGGCACAGATGTTGAACGTGGGTATGACAGTGACAGAAGTGTAAAAATTAAAACAACGGCAGGCTGCTGGTTTTCTTCTCCTGTAATGTTCCTGTGTGTGGTTGTCCACCAGGCTAGTGAGGACATGGTGTTTTTATTAGATGATAAATCAACCAGCTCATTTCTACAATGGTTAGACCCATTTAAAGGTCACCCTCCTCTTAGCAAATAAGTGGAAAAAATGTTTATGGAATTTGCAGAAAAACTTGTTTTAATTTTCAACTTAAAAAGGAGGCTTAATGTGGCATTTCTCAAAGAGTCGACTCAAATATTAGAATGAGATACATATTAAAAGATGCTCTTATGAACTGAACGCATATATCTGGCATGACAAACCCCCTCCATATTGTGTTGCCCATAAAAATATAATTTATTGCCAACAGCAGATGCACCATGACGACCACCTTTCACTTACCTTTAATTAAAAAAACACTGTGAAATTCTGAATCGATATTATTGTTTGGTGAGGTAACTGTAGCCTCAGTAATGGTGTAGTTAGACTCAGTGAGGCTGAGGTACCTGTAGCCTCAGTAATGGTGTAGTTAGACTCAGAGAGGCTGAGGTAACTGTAGCCTCAGTAATGGTGTAGTTAGACTCAGTGAGGCTGAGGTAACTGTAGCCTCAGTAATGGTGTAGTTAGACTCAGTGAGGCTGAGGTACCTGTAGCCTCAGTAATGGTGTAGTTAGACTCAGTGAGGCTGAGGTAACTGTAGCCTCAGTAATGGTGTAGTTAGACTCAGTGAGGCTGAGGTACCTGTAGCCTCAGTAATGGTGTAGTTAGACTCAGTGAGGCTGAGGTAACTGTAGCCTCAGTAATGGTGTAGTTAGACTCAGTGAGGCTGAGGTACCTGTAGCCTCAGTAATGGTGTAGTTAGACTCAGTGAGGCTGAGGTAACTGTAGCCTCAGTAATGGTGTAGTTAGACACAGTGAGGTGAGGTAACTGTAACCTCAGTAATGGAACTAAAATGGCCCCCACAGCACTGTGGACATAAACGTCTTGTCTGTGAGCCATCCAGAGGCCTCTGAGAAAAATACAGGGGGTCCTCGACTTACGAACGAGTTCCGTTCCCACAACATGTCGTAAGCCGCTTTTCGACGTAGGTCGGACTTTATACCTAAATTATACCTAAATTAACACCTTAAGTCACTCACACTGTACACACAACACATGAAGGACATATAAAATACAGTAATTAAATGAAACAAACAATTTCTTATCTTTATTTCTGTGGTCGTATTTACGAACCAAACCGCTTAGGTCGGAACTAGGTTTTTTAAGTAATTTATGGGAGTGCGTCCTAACCACAAAATGATGTAAATCGAGACCGTCATAACCCGAGGACCTCCTGTACATTTAAAATAACATAGAACTGGAATCTTTAATTTGTCTACTGTATATTTTGTCATGTATTATAAAATTACATACATTCTGCAACACACCTAATATTATATAAATAATTAAAACTATGTAAATATTTATAATACATGAATAGTTTACAAGAAAATAATATATTTTCTACAAAATATTTTTCATGGCAAAAGTAAATACTTTTTATTTACTAATATGACACCAGTAGCATTGATGTTTTACCCCATCATTTAATATTTTAAATGTATGTTTATATTTTGAGACACCTCGCCCCTATTTTCCTTGAGCCCTCTGAATAATGACAAGTAGAAATGCACAACTACGCAAAATACCACTTCATATAAGACTCTTGAACATCATCAGAGTCATGACTGCCTCTCAGTCTCCTCTTAGACTGGCTGAGAAAATGTAAAACCTCTGCAACCAAAAAAAAAATCCATATTGAGCATGGGTGTTTAAGCGTGCACTTTCGAAATAATTGTGTATAGAGGCAGGGAATATGGGCTGTGACCCCTGCTGAATGAAATGAGTTGGATTGGGAAATTGGAGGGTCGGAATACTGACAAATATCCCACCAAGGACAGCCATGCTCCCATCTCTCAGCTGGCAGGAGATCACCAGTCACCCAAGAGCTTCTATTATTTGCCATTTCTCCCAATATATTATTTATTAACACTATTTTTCATCTCCCTGCCTTTCTGAAGTTTGATGGGAGGACATTCTCTGGTACATGACCTCTGTCATCCATAAATGTAACTGGAAATGAGGGATACATGTGTACATTGGGGGAGGGCTGGGGGCTGGGTGTCGAAATGAAGGTAACCTTATCAGCCATCCAGTGCCTACCAGGTGCTTAGAGCGCAGTGTCTGTCATTAGTGTGGAGTTTGGAGCCGTTGCTTTTATGAGCCCTTGTTTGAATGGAGATTAGGGAAGGAAACGGAACTAAACTGGCAGTCCTAAGCGCCCATACGTTCTGTGGTGGACTTGCAGAGTCGGTGGATTCTTCAACTGCTCCATCGAGATAGGTTTGTTTCATATTTATGGCGGTTTGGCTTGCCAAGTCTTTGATTAAATCCATTCTCTGCCTGTCTGTAAAGCGACAAAAAAATGAATTGTGGGTGTGGAATGTTTTCTTGTCCCATGGCAGTAAACACTGTTACAGAAGTGAGAACAGGAAAACAGATGTACAGAGAGACAGAGCAGCTCCAGGAGGGAGGAATTAGTTGACTAGCATAATCAAGCAACTGTGCCACACCCTTGTATTGTTTTGACACTATTCTGATTGTTAAACCTGTTGCAAACTTCTGAATGGAGGTTGAGTTTTGTCCTGGCCGGTAGCGGCAAACACCACCTTGCCCAGAACCTAATACTGTGGTCTAAAATTCAAATGTTGTCTCGAGGAGCATAATCCCATTTAATTTCACTGGTGATAGACCCAGCCCTCAGCTGCCACATGATGCCAAACCAATTAGTCTCTTTCATTGCTTTTGGAAGGCGACGCATTTTAATTGAGTAAATACGTAAGCACAAACAACTCCATAAATTATCTATTTCCCACCCACGATAAAGGAATTTCCTCTGATGTTCTGCTGCCATGGCACACATACTGCAGTAACTGAATCAGTTTGGGCCCGCCTGGACCAGAGCCAGCAGAACTGCCATGCGAGACCTCTCCATTCGATTTCTGGAGAACTGTTTCAAATGTAGAGGTCTCTTCCAGTCAAAATCATAATTTCTTGAAGTGCTAAATATTGGCTTGTTTTGGTGGTTGCTAGATATAGTCAACATGTTAGAGAATGGCGGTTCTATCTCCCATGATGCCCTGGGGGAAGTAAGACAGACAACTCCACCCCCCCACTAACACAACATAGGCATAGGCAACTGATGACTTTTTATTTCATATTTACTTATATTTAATTTATACAACCAATGTCAGGATAAATAGTAAAAGTAATTTAATAATTACAAATATTTATAAGATTTACATGCATAATTATAGAATAGTAGCTATACAGTACAGTTGTGTCAAGTGGATTCTAGGTGAAAATCACCCCAGATTAATGTTGACACAAGAGTTTAGGCTCATTATGCTGCAGGCTACTACACACATTATGCAGCCAATGCTATGAGGTCTAAATCCTTGCTAGCCGTTGACTTTAGCATAGCAATTGATGCAGTGCCTCAACTGGCTAGCTAACACATATTGTTTAATGGACAGCTTCATCATGTAACATTTTGTTATCAGTTTCAAATGGTCCATAGCCTAGGCTATTCTTGCTGTTCAATCTGACAGTATTCACCAATACACTCCCCATCCAACACCCCATCAATCAAGGATCAAAACTAAACCAATGCACCTTGGTTGTGTGCACTTGCTATATTTTTAATCATTTGTCATGAGAAAAGGAAATTGTAACAGTAGGGCTAAGTCAGAATCTACATTGTCTATCAAGAACGGAGATATTAGAATGCTTTTCATTTCACTGTATTTATTTAAGCACTGTTCAAAGTTGGAGACTCGTTAATAGGTTAACACCCCCACTTCCCCTTTTTGGGACCTAAAGCAGGGTGAGACAGTGGCCTTTCGGTCAACCATCCCCTCCCCATCCTCAGGCTTCTACTACGCACATCCAGATGGTCAATTAGAGACAGCGGGGAGGTCATTGCAAGGATAACTTAGTGACAGGACACAGGATCAAGTGCATGCATTTTTGGTCAGCATCCTTTGTGTTTCTATAGGCCTTTGTAACGTAGCTTCAATACCACGATAAGTGAAAAAAGAAATCTGACATTATAGTGCATGCACCCCCATGCATCATGCATCCCCCCACTTTGCCCATGCCAGAATCTGCCCCTGATGTTAGATATTGCAACTTAGCAATGAATAAATCTTTCTGTTCATCAGTCACTGAGTTTCTTTTGCACATAAGTGCTACATCTGTTTTCAAACTAGCTCTGACGATCCAGAAAGAACCTTTTCCTTCTATCCCATAGGAACATAGAGTAGTTGCTAAAATTATACAGTACAGTCCTTGCTAATCCATATAAATGACAGAAAACATAATGTTGTAGTTTGTGCTTTGAGAATTAACCAGACATGTCTACACCTAGCTAGTAAGTTCAGCTGCCAATTCTTATGTACTTTTTTTGTTGATTTCAAAAAAAAAAAACCCTTGACGTAGTCTGTAGGAGAACTCTGTTGGAGAATTCAAGTAGTTTACTCACTCAGTCTCTGTTTTGGAGAGGGTCCTTGGCTACCGCGCCCTCTAGTGGTTGGAATCCAACATCACAGCAGTTCATCGAAACAAGATACTTTGCAACTCTGAAAAGTTTCATCTTTCTCATAGGCCATTAGTAGTGGATTTAGTAGTAGTATTTAATTGGCACAGGTCTCAGGTTTTCTTGGCTTCCTCGATTCTTCTAATGTAGATTATTTGTAGCTTGTATTCTCTTAAGGCTTGCAACATGATTGATGCAGCCTATTAATCTTGGCTGAATTTAACATCTCTGTTTTGCTGTTGATCCCAATAGTATGGAATACATAATTGCAAGGAGAAGAAGGTGAATCGCCTTTCAAACAGCGGAACTCCTTTTATATGACTGACCCTACATTCACATATAAGGAATTTCCACGAGTGAGAGCATATTACATTGAACAACGACACTGGCAAAAATCGGCGACCGCTGATTGGGACCGTTTTTGCAGCAGACATAACTTGATAGTGATACATTATTACATAAGGACAATAAATATACCTGACTTAATCATCAGTATATTTAGCTAGCTAGCTAAGACAGGCTCCCATGACCATAAAATACATAACGCTCTTTTGTGTCAGTGTTTTGAACGGTAACAAAGCTGGCTCGCTGCACTTGCAGGAAGGGGAGATCACATGTTTACACCCTTCCTTTGCTGGCCGCCTGTCAAAGGCTGGGTGGTGGAAGGACCCCCTCCAGTAGCCCTGATGTCTCTTGAAAGCTTTGCTTTTTACCAGCTGTTATTTGCTGGTTTTTGGTTACATTCTGTTGGAACTGTACCTAATGTACCCAAGTCAAATATGCCATGCTAGTTAGGCCTACAGTGGTTACTGTATATTCTTTCTTATGTGTCATGTGAAGTTACTTAATATAAAATGGGTTTTAGTGACAGTATTTAGCAATGTATTGTATCACTGACTATACACAATACATATATTGTATGTATTGTATAGTATATGTATAGTTTTTATTCCTATATATATATATATGTGTGTGTGTGTGTGTGTATACAAATAGGAATACAAACTAAACTATACGATCACCACATATATTAATCATATATGTAAAAACTGGACAAGTGTGCTCTGCCCTTTCTGCTGGTGTCCAGGACCGGAGAGTCCCCCGGAGACAGGTAACTGTCCATTTTACAAGGTGTTATTTGCCAGCTTTTGCCAGGCTCAATAAACTGCTGAAACCCAGTGATCTTGTACGTGTGGTATCTACCAGAGTAGCGTCAAGTGAGGAACTAGGGGTTACACTGGCAGATCCAAAAATTTGCTCATGTTAGGCGTGGACCTCACGATCCAGTACCTCTGTCTCCTCTGGTGTGAGATGTACCTTCCCCTACCTTGCTCATCCATGTTCTCTTGCAAGTGCTGGGTGCACATCATTTTATTGTGTGTAACGCTCATTATGATTGGCTGAAACATGCAACGCCATCTAATTGATATTAACACATTATTCCACCCATTGCGGATTGCGCCATGTGAAGGACCTCACCAAGGAACAGTCCCGCCTAATTTGATTCATCGCCTTGAACTTAAGGTCCCAAAAATACCTTTGCGGGGTTCACCCCTCGCATTGCATGTTGTGAAAAACAGGCAATGACTGATTTCCGAGTTTTGACGTATGACTTCGAAAATAGGGCCTGAAGAGTTAAAACATGGGGTTTCGCTAAAAAAAAAAAACATAACGCACATAGTTGCTGACCAGAGATTAATTACAGAATAAGTACAGAGCTATTACTCTTTCATAGTTTGACAGAATCATATTGCACAGTGCATTATAACCTAATAGTATTATATTACAGTGAACTCTATTAAACCACTAACTACCTCTGGCTGAGCTGTAGGTGTTTCCCAGTGAAAGACCTGGATTCAGAAATGTATTCTCAACATGTATCTGTCCAAGGAAGGCATATACTTATGAATATACATGTTCAACAAATATTAAGGATATAAGTTTGATTGTGTCCAATAGATGTCAGTCACACACTTTTCTGCTTAAAAGTTCCAATAGCAAACATCGCATCAGGCCAAGTAAAACTTCAGTGAAGTTCATTCTTGTTAAACTAAATGTTTTATTTAGTTTAACAAGTCTAATTTTATATGCACTTTCAAAATTTAAAAGAGATGTTTTAGGAGAAGACTTGTGATTCATCCTGTTTGCATTTAATTTGAATTGACTGAAACTCTCTTGTAAACACGCAAACAGCAGTAAGTGATGGCCGCACACTGGGCAGATTAGATAATGCTGTTTAAATGGTTCATTAATAAAGTAGTTCCCATAGGATTAGAACTGCACACTGTTTGTCTGTGGATTACATGTCTGCATTGATTAAAGTAAGGACACAGAGACACTGCAGATAATTTTCCTCCAGTGTGGATTCTTTCTTCCACATCTCTTACCGTATTACACACTTATTTAAATATTGCACACTTACTTAAATAAGAATGATTCTAAGTATTTTGTTTTTATTCATTTAATAGTACTGAATTTCCAAGCAAGTGACTGTGGACATGTTTTGATTTAATATGTTGTTTTTAAGAACGTTGACAAAATACGGTTTCTGCTCAGTGATGGCTTCCTCTAAAAGGGGATTTGTGCTCTAGTGTGAAAATGGTATCCCCTCAGGAACTGATAAATGTATACAGTGTCCACAGTGTCATAGCAACCTTCACAATGCATAACAGCATGGTGCAGAAGTCTCCTTTGAGATGTTGTTCTATGCTTCTAAAGGAGGGCTTTTTAAGGTATACAGAAAGCAATGCATATGAGAAAACAAAGTTGAATTGTTAATATTATTTTGTAATCATAAAAGGAACATTATTTTAAAAGAAGAACTGCACAACTTGTAAACAATAAAAAAAATTATTAAAACAATAATAATAAAAAATGTATTTATAGATGGCTTGATGAACCATGTCCTTGTAAAAATTCCAGAAGGATTACATGGATAAAACATCAGCAAAAACCAGATCCAGTTTACTTTAATCATGCATTCAGCAAATATGTCAAGAAATATATGCACTTTTCCTGTAATCATAAAGTTATTAAAACCATACAAGTTGTGGTCTTCATTTAATCAGCATTATTATTTTTTTTCCTTCTTCATGGTGTGGAAAAAATGAACTTTGTTGGCCGTTTGTTTTTCTACAATGATTGATTATCCTCTACATGTGGGAAGCCAATGAACAACAATGGTATTGTAAGTTTCAATTCCAATCAATAAATACTTAAATTCTTCTTCACTTCTAAAAGTGCTGTGTTGCACTTTTCATCATATATGGCACACACTGGCTGTGTTTGTTTTCTATTACTTCCAATAAAAGCTTATTAAATTTGCCTTCCTTTCTAACAGTGGAAGCTTATGCTTGCTATGGCAATGTACAATGCCTGCTTTCTGTGAGCTACACCCACAGCATGGTTTTCCAGCCAGGGCCCAGTGCTTGGACTGAATATGTGCATACATAGCATTGGGACCTGAGAGGTTCAGGGTGCCCTAACACAATGTACATTGTAATTCTGTGTAAAATATGTGTCCATATGTGTTTTCTCTGGTGTTTGTCTTCCTATTAGGACCAAGATAATTATTAATGGCTTTACTGGCAGTCATGTAATCCAACAAATAATTGATTGAATCTTTTAACATTAATTACTACTCCTAATTATAGTCCTAGCTAATTCTTTAACAGTCTAACTTAACAGACTGCAAATGCTTTTATTATTGTTTAACTAAGTTACAAAAATAGTGTGCCAAATTTTCAAATTAGCAGTAACACCTAACTTGCTCACATACAAAACACAATTTATTAGCTAATACACCAATGATATTATTTACAACTGATATGTGTAATAGGACAGGTGGGAAGGTGCTGGCTGATTGTAATGAAACAGAAGGAGGGTTGCAATCACGTCACAACGTCACCATTTTTGTAGACTACAAATGTTACCAGCCAGCTATCAGATTAATAATCTGATAGCTGGCTCACCATTACTAGCTAGTCACTTCACTAGCTTCCTTGCTAGGATACAAGAAGCTACCTTATGTCAGGTAACCATTTAACTATAAGGTGATTGGCTAGATAAAGTGATTGCTAGCTAATTAGTTCACTACAAACATAACACTAGCCAGCTCTCCCAATAGCAGTCTCTCAATCAAAGTGTCTTAAGCTTGCAAGTTTGTTTTTTTCTCTTTTATCTAAAATAGCTAAATAGGCAGCTAGGCCATGTGACTAACTAACCTTGTCAGTAACCTTGCTATCAGGAAATTTGGCAATTTAAGTTTACAGTTAGCAATCTAGACCAGTCATACATCTCGAAACATTTGATAACATTAGCTAATAAGCTTGTTATCTCTTGAAGCATCCCAAGAAGGAAAAAAATCAATAATCATTAATAATTAACAATTATTAACATTAACAATTCTTGTCAAGTTTCTGTAAAATTTTTCTTTACAATAGCCTGGTCTCAGTTTCTTTCCTTTTAGTCTCCACAACCGATTACAAGACATATTACAGTAAGAAGTAAGTGAACAGGTATCTAGTAAGTGTAAGTGACTTTAAAGGAGGAAGAACATTTACCCCACTGCAAGCATGTCTTCTTGGATCCCGCTTAGTTTCTTCTCTACAAAAACTCCAGCAATTAACGAGTAGGGCTGTGAATGCTGCAATGTGCTTTTTTTTTGGTCAGCTATTTTTGCACAATCGGTGAGTAAGTGAATATGTGTGCATAGACCCATTACATGGTACATGAGTTAATATGAAAAAACTGTTGTTTTGTTGAAACAGTGTTAATGTAACTTGATAACACTATAAGGGTGCATTGAAAAAATATTTTTTTTATTTTCCAAGGGACAAATAGGGGCCTACAAATAAAATACAATGAGTATAGAAAGTTATTAGGTGGTAGTCAGTGGTTTTGTGTTTTAAATAGCATGAATAGCATCTGGTTAGTAATCTGTGTATCATGCCAGTAGTACCTATAAGTACATAAGTACATATTGTATATTAATTTTGATAGGGCTGGATTAATTGAGCAGTTGATGCAAGCCGTGTCATATGATGCTTGTAGAGGTCACTGGTACTGTAATATGGATGGGGAGTCTGAGTATCCCTCAGACACTGGAGTCTCTTAATGCTGTAGAGAATTTGGGTTTTAAACATCCACTCATTAACTAAGGAAAGTGAATAAAAATTCAATTTCAGGCCAAACCATATCTGAAAAGTTAATAGATGTGAAGATCTTCATTAAAACCTAACTTGCTTGACCAACCTTATACAGTACATGTGCAAAAATGTGCTTAATACAAGTGTTCATTCTGGATTTTGGATTCTGTATTTCTGTATTGGGTTTTTGCGAGATTGGATAGAATTTACAGCACTTTTTATACACAGCCGTACCATTTTGCTAAAAAGCTAGCAGCACTGTGGAAGAACTAGCTGCACTATTTGAGCGCTAGCTGCTCTGTGTAAGTGCTAGGCACACTGTACAAGCTCTAGTTGCTCTGTGTGAGCACTAGCCACATTGTTAAGGGTACTAGCTGCACTGTTTGAGCTCTGTCTGAGCAGTATCTGCATTCTGTGCGCATTAGCCACACTGTTTGAGTGCTAGCCAGACTATGTGAGCAGTAGCTGCACAATGTGAGCAATAACCACATTGTGTGGGAGCTAGCTGCTTCGTTAAGTACAGGAACACTTTTTTTTCAATTCTTTATTTATCAGGGAAAATGTAATCAGGAGTTGTTACAAGTTAAAACATACAGCATACAGGGTTTCTGGCTAATGCTAATTTGCAACCCCTGTCCATGTATAGACTTTTAAATTAAAAATGTGTTAGGTATTACATGAAAAAAGAAAAAATACAAAATCAAAATCACACAAAATTGCAATAAATATCCATGACATATGACATGTGTAAGTGCGTGCATGCATGAACATGTGTATGCTAAATAAAAGAATCTTTGTCATCATAATACGTGTTGGATAAAAGTTCCGATAATTGATGATTCATGAAACTTACATGCCTGAAATTCATAAAAATTGCCATACTAGGATGATGCTTCTTTAAAATATGACCACCAGAATGGATCTAATGTGCAATTTTAAACCAATATAAAAAGATCAGGTTTGCCATATGTGTTCGTATGATCTAAATATGAATGGGGCCTCTTTGCCCCTGAGTAGGCAGGAAGAGAGGGGATTTCTCCGTCTATTTAGGGTAACGGCCGCCAGTTTCTCTCTCTGTTTGAATACAGTGGCACCTCGCTGTGCGACTTAATAAAGTACTGCAGTCTCTGTCAAGCCAGGTGTATTCCCCTGCTTTTTATTGTAAGTAAATCCCATATACTGATGGGGGGTGGGCGGGAGAACTCCTCTCGTCTTGTGAAGAAATTCCTTTTGCTTCATGCAGGAACTGAAACCAAACGCCGATCCTCCTGAGCCAAGGGCAATTTACATATTTTTCGGGACAGGTTTTAGAACGTACAACAAATATACAAAACTCATCTCTGTCAATCAATGTGGATATTAATTATGACTAAATATTCAGTACAAAATATTCCCTGGTGTGAACAGAGCGGATGAGAATGAGGCGATGGAGGTCTAGCTGCACTACAGGATTAGAGGCGGCGTGATGAATGCTTTGCTCAACATTGGCTCAATGTAAGAGAAATATCTTCCCAAACAGAGTAGGCTGGGATCACTTAAGTTAGCACAGAATCTGGAGGGGTTCAGTCTGTAAAGCACACAGGCTATGGGGAGGAGCCTGTGGGGGCAGGCCATAACTGCCTTAATGCTACCAGAACCCATTTCGGTCCCTCAAGGTTCCTCAGCTTACTGCTGCATCACTTCCTAAAGACTCAGAGCCATGATGCAATTCACAACCAGAAAGAGACACAGGAACATCTCCGTGGCAGACAGAGCTCACCTGCAGAACTGTGTAGTGTCATGTGTAACAGGAAGTCCTCCTGTAGTGCTGTACATTTAACGTGTAATAGATACACGTGTAGTTCTGTGTACCATAATGCATAACAGGTATATCTCCTGTAATTCCATGTAGTGTAATCTGTAACAGATACTCCTCCAGTAGTATTTTGTAACATGAGGCATGGGCACTGTGGGACACTGCTTGTGGGACACTGCTCTTAACTTTTCCATTTAGTTTTTTAAAACAAAGTGTCTTTTCATTCATTTTAGCACAACAGTTCTTAAGTGTAAGTATATAAAGTGTATAAAGTAGCGTGCTACAGAAGTAATAGAAGCTAAAAAGGGGTAAATTACAAACAAGTAAAGACGTTCTTGTATTCTCAAACTGAATTATATTAGGTCAGCATTTCAGCTATGTTGAAGCAGTTCTATAAAAGACATTGCGTTCCATCTCTGTATTTACACAGGGTTAGTGAAAGGTCAACAGGCAAAAAGGCCAGAATCTGGGCCTGGTTCTTAACTAGAACAAGAGACACACTTAATCCATCTGACTGGGCCAGCTTTGCACCAGCCTCTTTGTGCAATTCTCATGCCATCTAAATCACTCCACCTGAAATGACGGGAGTTAAGTGGGCCTTTTTATTTTCATTTTCAAGCCAAAACGTCAGGAATTGGAAAATGTTAACGTTGGAGATAATAAATGTGGGTGTCATAGCTGTGTCTTGTGTTTGCTCATCTCCAAGCATCTGGACCAGATTACTGAGAGGATTCCAGCGATAAGGCTGTCTGCAGCTTTCTGTGTACTACCACTGAACCTACGGCTGGAGCTCTCTCTCTACTACCACTGAACCTACGGCTGGAGCTCTCTCTCTACTACCACTGAACATACGGCTGCAGCTCTCTCTACAACCACTGAGCCTAAGGCTGGAGCTCTCTCTCTACTACCACTGAACCTACGGCTGGAGCTCTCTCTCTACTTCCGCTGAGCCTATGGCTGGAGTTCTCTCTCTACTACCACTGAACGTACGGCTGCAGCTCTCTCTACAACCACTGAGCCTACGGCTGGAGCTCTCTCTCTAGTACCACTGAACTTACGGCTGGAGCTCTCGTTCTGCCACTGAACCTACGGCTGGAGCTCTCTGTACTATCGCTGAACCTACAGCTGGAGGTCTCTCTGTACTACCACTGAACATATGGCTGGAGCTCTCGTTCTGCCACTGAACCTGCAGCTGCTATGGCTGCACTTTGAGAAGGAAGTCCAGCTTTTACAGCAAGACTGTGTGATTTCCATATTTAACAGGACTTCCATCTTCCATATATATATATATATATATATATATATATACACACACACAACACACTGATCATAGACTTCTATTATAACTGCAGCATAGAATTTGGAATTTGGAAAGAACAGGAGAGCTGAGGACAGGAAGCCAAGAAAGTGCTTGAAAACCATCTCTACTGTGGATGTTTAGTGCATATTTGTTTAGTGTTCATAGGTCAATAAGTAACTATGGCATTGGCGAATGTCATCCTCAGTGTTTCATAATCAAATGTGTTTATTTGTTGCAGTAGAATATGGTTGCAAAATCCCAAATGTTCTTTTCTAATAAAATTGGTACATAGGCTGGTTAAACAAAGACCCACTTTTTCAACACATTCAAACCGGAATGGACTGCCATCTCTGTATACTATGTGCATGGGTTGTGCACCAACAAATAATATCAATCATGAAGCTGGTCTGATGATATCATCAGTTTCTGGCCTTTATAAAATTGATATTCGGCCTCCAGGTAGCTCAGTAAATACGCAGGTTTTGTAAGAGAACATGGGCCCTGAGACTGCGGGTTTGAATCCCACCCCTTGTATATATACACATATGCTTATTATGTGGGGCAACCTATAGCCTAGTGGCTAAGGTACATGATTAGGACCCCTGAGGTTGGCAGTTCAAGTCCTAGTCCAGCCACAGCAAGAACACCATTTCTGTTGGGCCCTTGAGCAAGGACCTTAACCCCACATTGCTCCCAGGGGAGATTGGCCCTTGGTTAGTCTAATCAGCTGTAAGTCGCTTTGGATAAAAGCATCAGCTAAATGACTGTGTAATGTAATATATACACATATACACTAAAAGGCCCAAGTACACCTGCTTAACTTTCTACTTTTGACCTCAGTACAGGCTTAATTCAGTGGTGCAAGGACTCTGCCCCATGTTGACTCTATGGTTTGCTATACTTTTTGCAATTTAGCTGATTGTGGATCTCTACTCTGGATAGCTTGGTCCATCTCATTCTACAGATGCTGGATTGGATTTAGACCTGTGCAGTTAGTAATTCAGTTGACCACACTGAGCCAAGGTGAGGTTAGCTCAATTCACTGTAATGTTGCATGAACCAACCCTAGCCTCACTAGGCAGTCAATAACTGCTATAGCCATATCAAGGGAACCAGTGCCTAAGACAAAAACACACCACATCACACAACACCACCAGCCTGCATTTATGATACCCAGCGTGATGGATCCAAGGACTGATGTAGTTTTCACCACATTCTGGTCCACCCATCAGTGTAAACAACAGTGATTGAGATTCATTACACAAGGCAATGTTTTTTCCAGTCTTCTATTAGTCACTGTGTGTTACTTAGCCCGCCCTTTGTTTGATTGGTTAATTTAGCTGTCTGTAAGTGACCAATGATGTATATGAGCAGATTATGCTGAGAAACAGGCCCATCTTATCTGGAGTAATCCAGGATATCTCATTCCCTATTCTAAAACTACTGTAGTAGCAGTAGCAGGGACACCTTATTGGCTTTGTATTGCAATATCAGAAAAAGTGGCAGTGAAGTTGTGTATATTATGAGATATTAAAAGTTATGTGGAACAATTGTATGTCATAAAATTGATCAAAATGGGGTCAGTGCACTAGCGTCGTATAAAATAGGTCCAGGCTTGGGAAGTAAGGGTGCTGCAGTTTGGACTACTGCACTTTCAGAACTTTATTGTATTGTGAACACTTTTATATGCTGTCTGTGATGGAACTTACGTTAAAGCAACTTGTAAATTTTACAAATATAAATCATAACATTAATAGTAATGTAGGAATTAAGCCAATTGAAACACTATGACCATTTGTGAAAAGGAAGGGTCATTACTGTCTCTCCATCAGTGGCAGATAGCTGTATATGCTTCCAAAATGTATGCAATGGCTTTTCCCTCTGAGCAGGATTGACAGGAGGATGTACTGTATATTTTCGAACCACAGCAGGAGCAGTTTATTTTAATCCTGCACTAAAGCACCTTCTGTAAAATCCATGCCACATTCAGTGCTGACTTTCTGATGCTTTCATATAATGAAAAGCAAAGGATGGTAACGCTGAATATGCAAAAAATAAAAAGTTGAATTCCAGCACAGGAGCTCAATTCATCCTGCAGTCTGCCACAGGCTTTATCTGGAGGGAGTTTATAACGTGGGCCACACTTTACATGCTCAGATAAAGCAAGCACACTGTTATGAAATATATTATTATAAGACGTTTCTTCATGGCGTGACAATGTTTGGACCCTACTCTTTGAAATGTTTTATTTAATAATGTGGGATTTTTGCTGTGTTTTCCTTTAATTACATTTAACTTACAAAGAGACAGAAATTGGCTTCTTTTAAAGTTTGAGTTTTACTGCCTAACAACTTTTAAATGCAGTGTAAGCATCTGGGTTGAGAAAACAGGGATTTATGGGATGTTTCTATAAATCCAGACTAAGTATTGATGTCCTTTTACTTTTTCCATGTTTTGTTGTGTTAAACACTTCATTTGAAATGAATGAATTTGTTGCCATCAAGCTGCACATAATACCCAATAATTTCAGTGGGATTTAAAGCTACACTCAGGCTAAAGGAAAGGCTAGCTGCCAGCTACAGGGAGGTAGCAGGGTTGTTATCATGTCAAAGGGAGCTGAATATTACCCCTGTTTTGCTTAATCAGACTGCGTCATGGGTTTAACAGTTCTCCTATTTATGCCATCAGGCTGGCCTTCTGTCAGAGAACTATATCTAAACAATACTTACAGTACATAACAAATAAATATCCTCACTTGTCCATACTATGCTACAAAAAGATGCCATACCTGAAGAAAGAGGCAACCTCTGAAACTCTGGGGGAAAGACATGTCAGCAGTTTGGATGGATCCAGGAGTGGAGAATAGTGACAGCAGTGTCCCAGTGGAAGAGACATGTCCTCTTGTTCACTTTCTGAAGATTATGCACTTTACTGCCAACAGGTGAAGGTGGAAGTGAACGCTCTGTGGTAACAGATGAAGTGTAGAGATTATCTGTGCTAATAGGAGAAATGTGGGTCAAACAGAGTAATAGCACAGATATAACTAGTTTCTTTTACACTTAAACAAGTGCATTATTATTGCGATTGTTTACATTTTTAATCATTATCAATTCAATTAGATGTTGCAGTAAAAGGAAGTGAAGACAAAGGTAGAATGAAATCTTTCATATTTGAGGTAATGGTCGCAGGTTCTGTCAGTTTTTCCAAGCTACCTTGAATGATTGACCTTCTGATATTTGTTAAGACACAAATTTCTTTCAGCCTCAGTAATTATGCGAGGGAACTACAACCCCATCTTCTTCACCCCTCTCTATAGATTGTTAATAAAAAGAGTTTTTGCAATTTATCAATGAATATCTTTTTTCTGGACTGAGCAAAAATTGTCAAGTGTTCATGCACAAACATGTCAACTTGTTTAAGTTTCATTAAGATGTGTTGAGGCATTCAAAATCCAATACAATTTCTCAGCAGCGCAGTAGAGATTTTTGAAGTGGGGGGGACCAAACTGTGAGCAAAAGGTCTCAACTTTTGAGCTTACACAATTTTTTTTTTCCCAAAAGTGGGGGGTCCCTATGAAACTGGGGGGCATATCCCCCCTCCCCCTGCCATCTGTGCCCCTGCATTTTCTCCCCCTTGAGTCCTCAAAGCTCAGTAAATCTCTGCATCTGCATATCTTTTCGTCCAGGCAAACAAGTGATCAGAAAATGTAATTCTATTAAACCAGATTTTTTTATGCACAATAATGTTAAAATTTTTTTATGTTTTGTGTATTTGTACAAAACTATGTCATCATAAAGCTTGAGAAAATATCTAAACACCTCTCCAAAAAGATTACATACCCTAATACTTTCTAATCTATATCACATTTAATATGGCTCTGTCTCCTAAAAGGAGTTTTATCTCTGTCTGCATGTAGCTGTTCTATTTGGGTGAAGGGTAGGTGGAGGTACTCTCCCTCCTTTACCTAGAAGCACTGACACTTTAAGCCTGTCCATCTATCCCCCACTGATGTTTAATATTACGACAGCGGTACAGTGTACTTGCTAAAAGCCCATCCTTTCACTTGCAAGTTATATCTAAACGCTTGGTAGGAAATTAATGAAATAATCCACTGATAATGGAAAATATAAGCTGGACTATGTCACATTATGGTTTGTTTGAAGGGGCAGGACACCAGTGCAAGATGATTGCCATGTTTCATCTTAGTTCCACACTGAAATAACATAGCATTGCATTTATACATTCACAATGACTAGTTCAATGCAACATTTTCTTTGGTACAGCCTCTGCATATGCACCGTTTTCTTGTGAGATGGTTCACAGTAGAACACGCTTAAGATGAGAGGGCTTTAGATGAAACCCTTGGACCATAAAAGGGTTATTGGTAAAATGATATGGATGGAACCCATATAAATATGAAATGGATTTAGGCAGAACCAACTTCTCACCTCTTCCTCCTACAGTCCCTTCCTATATCTTCAATGGCTAAGCCAACAAAACAACTACAACTTTTATAGTTAGATTCTATTCTAATGGTGACTCCAAGCTGTGAATCTGATGTACTCTGCTGCAACAAGCCTACTTAGTTAAACTACTTATTGTCTTCCGTATTGGTTGACAAGTTTAGCCAGGTGTGCTATATAGTACTCCAACAAATCTAATACATGGAAGGTCTGGGTCAACCACTAAATGAATGAATGCCATAAGACATGCAATATTCTCTGAGTCAAATTATTTTCAGTCTTTGAAAACAGATCAAATAAACATGCCAGTGTCAGTGGCATTAGCTTGTCTTTTTGAACAGAGCACCATGTCATTTCAATGTGCTGCTGCCTAATGGATTAACTCAATATTAACCCAATATCCGTAACTTTAGCAGACTCTCCAACATAGAAATATATTTTTTTTACTGGCACTGTGCTGTTTGGAAATTCTTTCCATGTTCAAGTTGCATGTATCAGAGCAAATCTGTGATGTAGTCATTTTTATTAAATGTAGTGAGGTATTTGGGTTTGGTAATACAACATGGTATTAACTATTTATATTTGCAATCCAGTGATGGTAACAAAATAGAAACAGTTTTTCAGAGAACTGTGTTGGAATTGTCAAAAAAATGTAGCCTCTTTCCTTATTGCATTCCATTAACCTTGCATAAAAAGGTCACAGGGTTCAAGGGAAAGATAGAATGAGAAGTTTCTAAGGGCTGAGGAAACCACAGGTGTTTTCATTACATTGTCCACCTAATGCATTTTAGTGATGACATTAAAGATGAAAATATTTTCTGAAATAGACATTCTTTGGATGTGCCATTATTAGATTTTACCCAGGTCAGACTGGTTTCTGTAAATGTATCATAATCACAACTGCATTATTTTTATCTGTTCAAACATTTTATTTCCAGTTGTAATTAGATATTATATCTCAGCAATTCAGTCTCAGCAATACAGTCTCTCCAAGACTATTCAAATCACTGATTAGCTCCTTCTGTCTAAATAAAGCTGCAGAATCCAGCCAAGAACACTATTAGACTTCCCCAGGCTTAAGGTCTCATAAGCTGTTACCTGCTTAGCTTACAGGTATGTACAGATAAGAAAAATACTGAACTTGAGAGAACCAACTCAGGTGAAAACCTTTGCTGTCCATAGAAATAACACAGTAAAGCCAAACCCAGCCAGTGTATTTCATTACGCCCAGACTGGCTATGCACAGGAGTGGATCAGTTGAGAGAGTATGATAACTGGGCTGTAGAGCACACTTTAATTCACACCGTTAGTGTGTTTCTACTTAACATGCTATGATGCAGCCTGGAAATGTGGTACTGGGTAGGGGGTGGAGGGGCAGACATGTGTTGTCATTTAAAGATGGGCTCTCAGTTAATGACACACACACGCTCATAATGATCGCCTCTAAGTTAATGGCAAACACAAGCTTGTGCATGTAAAGGTCTGATCCTCAGCGCTAATTTCACTGGATGAGCGAGCACCATAAAAACACCATTACACTGGTTTGTCTTTAACGTTCCTCTATTTCAAGGCAACACAAAGGGGAGGGGCTTATTGATTAAGCGACTGGCTAATGGCCAGTTGTTTAATAAATCTCCCCACTATATTAGAACGCAGGGGGTGAAATAATCTGCCGTTTAAAACAAGAGCCTGTGTGGACATTACCCTGTGAAAGAGAGGGGCAGAGCTCATGTTCTGTGAGGAAAAGCACTTCCTCCTCTGCCCCTGACAAATTTATGTTAACAAGAAAATTAGCCACACCAGGGAGGAGGCTGCCAATCGATAGTCACAATAAAAAATGACAAAGTTGTTGCTGACCACATACTGTCTGCAAACGTAGCGGCAAGGTCTGTCCCCAATGGCCTGCCAACAATAACCTACAACTGAGCAAGACACAAAAGGGTATCGACACGGAGCGCTCTTCAATTTCCCCTGGCGCCCAGTTCCTGTCACATCAAACCGGCTATTAGTCTCAGATTCTCTCAGGGGGAACCCTGTCATCCTCAAAGCTCTGCCACAGGCGAAAGGACATCTGTTTCCAGTGGAGAGCGCCGAACACAGGGAGCCGCCATTTGGTTTCCATCAGCGGGAAAACATAACGGTTCTGAGAAATGTCAAGGATGGTTAAGATCTGAGTGAGTCAAATAAACAGCAGCGAACAGAGGAGGTTATTAAATGTCACACACATTATCATTCTGAATATGAGAATTACATGCTCACACATTAGATGGCAACATACAAGCTTCATAGTTTTAGGGTAATTCTCTATGCTTAGTTCTCAACAAAAAAATAAAAATACTACCTTGTAATAATGGCCGAAATGTATGCCTACCAAACAAATACAGCTGAACATTTAAATGAGTGAATCGTCACTCACTAACAAGGATGTTTTATACATTTCATTGTAAACTGTTCATAATTCATTTTCAGTGAAGTAAGTATTTTTTAGTTTGAATTTTCTTCGGTGTTAATGCTCATTCCATACTGAAAGCATTATATCAATCACCTAAAAGCTATTCTGGATAAGGTTTTATGCTCCTGGAAAGCCTGTTTTAGAGACTGAATGGTAATTTCCAATATTAAACTCCATTTTTAACTTCAACCTAAAGGCCTCTAAATGTATAACATTTTGGCAGATAATATGTGGAGTAAAAAGGCACATGGTAATTTGATGAGAAGAAGTGGAAATGATAAGGGTGACAGCATTGTTATATTTGGGTTTGGGAAAAAGTCATAAAAAGAATCTCGGAAACTATTAACCAATCAAGTAATTAGGAGTTTAGATAAGACAGAAGAAAAGATCTTCAGGGGGTATGTTTGACACCCCCCAGAGAGGACAAGGTCACCTGTCCTCCAGGCAATACAGCTGTGCAAATTTCAATCAGCTTCCACAGCAGGGTGGCTAGTTTGACTCCACTCTGTGCCACTGCGCCCAGTTAAATAGTCCCTGTCGTCCCCTCTCTCTTGGGGGTTAAGTGACCTGTCCTCTGCTATTACTGCTCTATTAGCTGTCTCCCTGTACGGCCGTCCCTTCTATAATCCTGAATGCCAATTACCTAATGATCCATCAGCAGCTCACAGCTTTCCCCCACACTGAGCATGTGCAAAGTGTTTTCTGCTCCTCTATCAACCAGGCCAGCTTTCCATATGGATTTATGTTTGTGGATTCATATTATTATCAGTAATGCTGTATGATATTGTGTTTTTCCGTCCTTTTACTTTCGGTTTTGTTTGGTTGTGTTCGTGTGTTTTGGTTTTTCCATTTTCCTTGTCCATGTGCTTTTGTGTTCATTGCCCTTTTGTGTCCACCCTGCCTTCTTCCTCGTTACCTGTCTGTTTCACCTGCCCTGTTGTTCACCTGTGTCTCATTTGTTCGTCAGTCCTGCGCATTTATTCTCTGTTCGTTCTTTTGTCCTGTTACACTTTGAGCCTTCTGTTCCTGTTACCTGTCTGCCCATTTTTGACTTTGCCTGTTTTTTGTGTTTATGTTTTTGGATCCTCTCTATACCTGATTTCTGTGTTTTTCTGGTTTTCACTATTTGCTTGCCTGCTCTTAACCTCTCTTTTTTCCTTCGTGTTTTTGTACCTCCACCGTGTCTTTTCGTTTTGACCTCTGCTTGGTTTTTGGACTCTGATTTCTCCATAGTGATTTTTTTGGCTGCTTAATAAACTCTGGCTTATTATTGATCTCTGTCTGCCCCTGGGTCTTCCTGAATTCTGACAGTTAATTTTACTGAATTTTATGAGAACAATTGAACTCTGTGATCATAATAGTCATGACACCTTCTGAAGAAATTTTAGAATCTTTTGTGGCATAATTTTTCTTTTTTTTATGAGTACATATTGCTTTTTGGAAAACAGCAATATGATTAATCAAAGACAAAACAATATATATAAGCATTTACTAAAGATGTTACACGTGAGACAGACAAACTGATCTCAGACAGACCAGCAATTCAGAAAGCTCTGGTGTTTTTCAGTAAGGGCTGGGCTGGTGGTTTGATTTCTTGGCACAACATTGTCTTTGGAGAGAATTTGGGAATAAAAGTGAGCATGGACTTATGGGAGATATCTAAACCATTTCAGCTCCACCCAACACCAGGAGCCTTTCACAGAAAACAACATTTATGAAGATTAAATGTTTTTCCTGTCTTGAGAATTTGATTTATCTGTCAAAAGATGACATTGAGCAGGGGACTGGGAGACGGAGGAGGGGGGGGAGTTACGCTGAAGTGTTGGAGAAAGGGCCCCTTGACAAGTGACCACTGAGGAAACTGAAACCAATCAATGTTCTGATCATTCAGGGACATCATGTCCCAATGTAGCAAACTGCCCCCTTTTATTCTGTGAACAAATATGACTCAAAAATTTTTAATCAGACCTGTCTACACTGTAGAGCAACACAAGTCAGTATTCAAAAACTAAATATAGCCATTATTTTTAATGTATTTCAAAAACAAAATATTGCATTATACTCTAGTCATATTGGTTATGCAGTACAATTGCAAATCCCCTCAAACAAGCATTAAATAGTGATTGTGTATCTTTACATTGGGGTTGTAGATCGCAGGGGAGGTAGAATATGTATTTATCCCAGACCGCCAAGCACTTCCCACCAAACAGCCTCAACCAGATGACTACAACCCTGTGGCGTGTATACTACAAAAAACCAATCAAAAAATATCCGCTACTGGACACCAGATTCCCAGAAACTTATTGGATGTGTTTGTGGAATACGCTATTAGGACAGAGGGAGAGAGGATGAGAGAGGGCTTTAACTTTAAATTGAGCAGTGCCAAAGCACATTGATTGGCTATAATGTGCCTTACTCGAACCTCTGCTGGGGCCCCACAATACTAACACTGTTTACTACCACAATACTACCACAGCCGTAATACTAACTCTGTTTAACTTACTAACACAGCTGTAATGCAAACACTAACATGGTTTACCATTGTACGAACACTTTTTACCATGCTACTATAGCCGTAATTCTGACACTGTTTACCATTAAACTGACACTGCTTGTCATGCCACCAGGGCCATAACACTGACACTGATTACCATACAATCTTAGCCATAATGCAAACACTAACACTGTTTACCATAGTACTAGCCCTTTTTACCATGCTACCATAGCCATAATATTGACAGTGTTTACTATGCTACCATAGCCATAATATTGACTACCAGGGCCATGTTTACCATGTTACCATAATACTAACACTTTTTACCATGCTAACAGGGCCGAAATACTGACACTGTTTACCATGATATTGACACAGCTTACCATGCTGCAAGCCTATCGAACAAGCCACCTCTAAGGAACTGGCCGCAAGTGTGGCCAGATTGATTGGACACTGGACTGAGAGATTTTAGCGCACAGCTTGTGCTGAACCAGCAGCATCCTCATGAGGTACAGATGTTTCAGAGATACTTTATGAAACCCAGAAAGAAGCTAAACCGGAGCTCCTTAAATGTGATGCTATCATCTAGAGTAATCTCAGGATCACCTTATAGACACTCATTTAGGATAACAGTGGCTCCATGGACATTAATTTAGCTAACCGTAAGATCCCTGGATACTCCACTCATTTTGGCTAACAGTAAGTTCCATGGACGCTACATTCAGTAAGGCAAACAGTAAGCTCCATGGTCACATAGCAGCCCATTTTGCAGAAATTCATGTCTGTGTTCTTTAGGATTTTCTTAATTAAAATAAGAGCATATTTCAAGTATAAGAGCAGTTTAATTTCAGTGGAGGCTTAAATTTCGATGTCGAGTGTTGTGACTGCACTGCAGAACATTGAGAGGAGGTTTCATTAAAAATCAGTCAGTCAGTTTTTTTCCATTCCTCTCTGTCTGGAGGTGTAGCTGAAGCACCAAAATCTGATTCCTGGTTCAGCTTATCCTGCTGTTCTACTAGCTATCCAACTAGTCTGTTTTTCCCCCCTTATGCCAGGGACTTCAATTCCATCCCACCCCCATCAGCCAATACTGACTGTAATGCATAATATGTCATTATGGCCTGTGTTTATTTCTGTTAGTCAGGGAGTTTATTCTGCCCACTGAGGTCTTAAGCCCCCTCAGGCCTGGGATGTATATAAAACTGTTTTGAGATAATTTGTGTTTTACAAAGTGGTATACAATAAAAATGTTTTACCTTCTTATTTTATAACTAATTTAACACTATTTAATATGTTAACAAGAACAATTTTACTCCAAAAGTGATTTTAAAATAATTATATTATATCCGTAGGTAAATGTGTCTAACTTGTAATAGTAAGCTATTGGCATTTCTGTGTTTGGAACAAGGTAATGTAAGCAGATGCTAGTTTCATAATTCAAAAAATCTGTACTGAGGTGCCACTTTTATGCACACTTGCCATCTCCATGAAATTGACGACTCAGTTAGTGAAAGCATCACACGATTAGACTATGCTGTTTAACCCTTGCTTACATGACTTGAAATACAGAGCAAAAATTATTACTTAGAAAGGCACGTTCAAATAAAAATAAAAAGATTCAGTGGAATTTTGAAGAACTTCAACGATTACCCACAGCAGTGGGTACCAAGCATGAAGGGCTGCTTTCACAATTCAGAGGGAACAGACCATGCAAGGACCACGAACCTGAAGAATATGTATGTAAAATAGGTATTCCACTTGATAGACAGTTACATTCATTTTTCGGAACTCACACATCAAGTATCTCAGCCATTTAATTTTCATTTTTAATGAAATTTTGTATGTGAGCTTCAAACATATACTGCAAATTTCTCAAAGCATACTCCCATTCCCCCAAACAAAACCAAAGAAGCAACACAGGTGGAGGCTGTATATTTTTCCATCCACACAATCAAAGCCATTCCAGTGCTGCCTCCCAGTTCCCCACTAGATGAGATGGATGGTCCATGGATGGTCCACAAAACTCCATGTCACCTGATGCAACCTGCCATTTGTCCTTCTGCTGCTTGGCTGCAGCAGCTCAGGCAATTTCTCCAGCTATTGGCCCCGTTCCATTTACTTCAGTATTCCTAAAAGAGACATCAGTGTCTGATTAAAGTACCCATAAGCCCCATTTCTCTAAGGGCAACACAGGTGTCATGTGCATCTCAGTACACCTGTATAACTCATAGACTGCTGTAGCCTTGGAGGTCTCAAACACTGCCCCTCAATCAGAGAGGAGCCATGTACAGGCACTCCCAGTGTTGGACCATGGCCCCAGAGGACCCACGCCATGGTCTCTGCTGAATGCTCCTTCACTGGTACCACCCAGCTGCACCTGAAGAATAAATCAGTCTACACCAGGAGGTAGGGGGCAAGGACCACTCGGTGCCCAGGTGATGGATGGTCCATGACCACTACCTCCAAGGGAAAAAAGGTGGAGGAGGTTTAAGAATGGCCCTTCTCACAGGTTTGGGAAAGACCCTTACCTTCACCCCCATCCTGTATTAGAGGGACCAGCATCCACCAGCTCTTCTACCTTGACTGTGTGTCCCAGCGCACAATGAACTGTCAGCATAGACCGTCCTGTTCTTCAAGGGGAACCATGACCTGCCGCACCTCTTCACTGCAACTGGATCTTTGGACTCTCAGCACAGGACATCCCTGTATGGAGCCCCTACCTCTCCCTCCATCACTCATGGTCCCACGCTGTCTTTACTCCTCTTAGCAAAGGGATGCTCATGCACTCCAACTCCACTGCTCCTCTGGTTGGTTCAGGCAGTCTCTGCTCCATGCCTCCCTGGATCTGCATCAATACTGCTCCCAGGAGAAGCTCTGCAAACAGTGGGAAATGCCATCAGCCTGTAAACACCACAGACTCACCAGTGGATCACAAAACCGCTGTTGTCCTGTTGTCAGTTCTGTGTCTCGTAAGTCCGGGAGTTGCCCCACCCCTGCCAGAACCTACATCACCTGCCCATCTGTCTCTACTTTCCCTGGGATTGCAGTCTGCATATGGGTCAGCACAGGGTCAGTATAGAGCACAGAGAGCATCATCTCGGAGGTTCAGTGGGGTGTGGGTATTCTCTGGGATGTTCAGTGGGGATTCAAAGGGGGTGTCAAAAAGTGTTCAGTGCCTGACCAGGCGTGGGGTCCCACAGTAACAGACTGCCGCAAAAGCTTTGCTGGGCCCATCTTTGCTGCCCGTGTCCTGCCTCACCACATTTATATCAGGTATGTGGAGCTCGTTCTACTGAATACTCTGGGTCAGTCACCCATGGAGGCAACCTGGAGCTCAGTTCTGTGTCGCAGTGGAAGGGGCAAAAGGCACCTGTGAGCACTGCAGCCCATGCACCAATCACATGAGGCAACAGCTCCCAACACAGTGCCATCTTCACCTCTGAAGCCTGCCCTGCGAATTTGTGAAAGCACAGACAAACATTTTTGTCTCTGAATTCCATTGCTGCTTCACCACTGAGCTTTGAGATCTGTGGTGCTGACACACCGATGAGCTTCAGAATACAGATGATTGAACATTATAACCAATGACTGATAAACCACATTGTAAATAGAAACTACAATCAATAAAACATCTAGATAAATTGATTAAATGCCAGATGCTGATTTATGACAGTAAGAAAGACCAGAATTGCAACTGACACCCCAGCATGAGCAAAATTTACTAGACTTAGGTAACACAATGAACAACTGGCTAGCAATAGACCTTTATTAGATAATTGAACCTAAACAACAAACTCAGTGGCACTTACTGCTGAATATAGCTATGGTATCAGCCTCTTAGATAATAGCTACCTTAGATATACTATGGATATTCCATCGATATCCAAGTTTAGGTATGTATTACAGATCAATCCCAGTCAATGCATAAAAGTTCTTGTGAACTGTGAGAGAGAGAAAAAACACAATGTTGCCTGTAAAACTAGCATAATCTTGTATTTTTCTGTAATGTTTGTGTAACAGGAACGCCAAGCACACATGCATCTATTTCACCACAGATGGATGTCATCAATGATCAGGTCCTACTGTGGCAAAAAAGAGCAAAATCTTAATATGTTGTAAAATGTTGTTGGCCTATCTGCGAATGCTAATCTGTTGAAACGTTTTGTATTGACACTTAATGATTTGGAAATGCATTTATGATATCAGTGTGAAAACAAGGTCCTCCTGCTTGTTCAAGTTCTATCACTTTCTCACCACCTGATATCTTGCTGCCATTTTCTATTTTGGACATGACAAATGGAGCCATGCCACAAGCATGGATTACCTGAATCAGCTAGGTAAAGAAAGGGATGTATTTTGGGCGTACAAGTTTTCTGACATCCTTCTAAAATTATATCCTTGATGTACTGTGACCTATGTTCTTAGGTATTTTATAGCTGTGATACAGCTACTATGTAAAAATTAATCAGCAAATGAAGGGCGATGGTTTTCCAGTTGGTTCCATGAACTCCTACGTCACCACTTTCTGCTTCGGTGTACTTTGTTGAGTAAAAATCAGGGAGTATGTTTTTGCTGGAGAGCAAAGTTGTTCTCCTATCACATTAAGCTGTGGCAGCAGCTTGCAGATTTGTTTGAGTAACACTATAATGGCATGCTCTTTAAACGGTACAGTCTTCAGACCATTCCACAGTGGTGGATGGGCCTGTTTTACTGGTCGGCCATCCCCTCTGCTCACGCCTTGCTCCCGCGTGTTAGTGCAGCATAATTACTCTCCCATCCCAACAGCGACAGGACGCTGACCCCGTCCAATTATTGAATTCTCATCACCCGCCTCAGGCCAAGTGGAAGGCTGTTCAATTTAGCCTGAGGAGGACAGCCCATTAAAGAACATGAGGCAGGGAGCTGTCTGCTCTGATAGCCTGGAGAAACCATTACAGCACCGCAGGCAGAGCGGACAACACGAGTGGACAGACGATTCCCCCCACACGCCCCCCCTCCACATACACGCACACAAACTCGCCCAGACACCAGACGCAATTTACATGAGCTGAAGGAAAGTGACAGCGAGCAATCAGCCAGGGGAATAGGGCGGCAGCCCACTGCGGGACGGGTAATGTAACCCAGCACATCGCTCGCACAGATTCCCTACGCCGGGCATGCCCTTCGACCTCCAGACATATCACCCAATTGCCCTTTAGTATAATTATGTGGGATGATCTTCTGCAGTTTGATTTGGGAAAGAGGGGCCTCATTTTTTTTTTCTCCATTAATAAACACTATCAGTAGAGCCGTCTGCCTCCTAAGTGAAATGCCCTCAGAGCTGGAGGTCACAGTTATTTATCTATTTATTTATTTATTACAGGACATGGTGCTGGTGATGCTGTTGGCTCAGAGGATTTCGGAGGTGTAGGATTTAATTATGGGACTGCCGTGTGTCGGATCGGGCTCTCTCATCATCCGGAATGCCACACAGAGAGGAATGTTATTATCCACTGATTGTATTTATTAAAAGTCTTCATGGCGTCAGCCCCATCAGATGGCTGCACTACTGTAATGCCACACAGTTAGATGGGAAGCTTATTATGCCCTACATCTGAATTTAATCCCAAATGCTCATGCAGGTGTGTGATCCACGGGGAGCACAGGTATCTCAAAGGGATCCATGTTACAGGGTTATCACAGGTAGCTAAAAGGGAGCCGTGTTACAGGATTATCACAGGTAGCTAAAAGGGATCCATGTTACAGGGTTATCACAGGTAGCTAAAAGGGAGCCGTGTTGCAGGATTATCACAGGTAGCTAAAAGGGATCCATGTTACAGGGTTATCACAGGTAGATAAAAGGGATCCATGTTACAGGGTTATCACAGGTAGCTAAAAGGGAGCCGTGTTACAGGGTTATCACAGGAAGCTAAACGGGAGCCGTACTACAGGATTATCACAGGTTATCACAGGTAGCTAAAAGGGAGCCGTGTTGCAGGGTGATGACAGGTAGCTAAACGGGAGCCGTACTACAGGATTATCACAGGGAACTAAAAGGGATCCATGTTACAGGGTGATCACAGGTTGCTAAAAGGGAGCCAGGTTACAGGGTGATCACAGGTAGCTAAACAGGAGCCGTTCTACAGGCAAATCAAAAGCAGTGAGCAACTATTCCATACAGCTGTGCTGCCCTGGACAAAACTAATAAATCTGTAAAATCTCACCTAATATTACAGAGAGAGCCCCTATACCTGAGTTTACAGCAGAGTGACACCCATACCTGAGCTTATGGAAGAGTGAGCCCCTTACCTGAGCTGATAGCAGAGCGAGCCCCACACCTGAGCTGATAGCAGAGTCAGCCCCATACCTGACCTGATATCAGAGTCAGTCCTATACCTGAGCTGATATCAGAGTCAGTCCTATACCTGAGCTGATAGCTGAGTGACCCCCATACCTGAGATGATAGCAGTGTGAGCCCTGATGCCTGAGCTTATAACAGAGAGACCCCCATACCTGTCAAATTGATGAGATGTTTCCTTGTGGCACTCCAGCTAACACGAGCTTGTGCTCAGACCAGCTTTGACTCAATACAATGGGTTGAATATGTAAAGCAGATATCAATAGGCCAGGCTGTCCAGTGATCCACACAGCACAGGGAATTCGAACATCAATGTGTGAGGCCCTTAAGCCAAGCTCCACATGTCAGACTCACCACTGAATTCTGAGGGTGAACTGTGGACTCCACATGTCACATTCATTACTGAATTCTGACGGTTTACCATGGTAAAGCTGATAATTACATGTCAGATATATTGAATTAAACTGGGCCTTACCTGATAGGAGATTTCTTTTGGAAGATATAAAAATGCTTTATGTACATTATTTTGAGCTTTTATTAAAACGAGAATAGTCACTGCATTTTAATGCATAATAACATGAATCAGATAATATACATGTACCTATGCAAATCCCTTCTGGATCAAACAACAACAGCATAGCTATGACAAATTCAGTGTGATGACAAATTTAAGAAAAATATCACCTGTTTAAAGGTAAAAATACTGCTCATACGCACAGACTCATACACATGCAGTTTGGACACTTGTAAATATGTCTATTAACTGGCAGCTTTAACAGTGAAAATATGTATTTTATCTGTGTTCATACATTTAGGCCATAGGTTGTAAATGAATGTGATCTTAAGACATTCTGGCACACAGCCTATCGTAACAACATTTCGAAAGACCAGCCTTGAACATGCAAATTCAGAACACTATTTATAGTTAGGAGGTTTAACTGATGGTTAAGAATGAGATGAATTAAGGGGCTAAATAATTAGATAGATGGTTAAAAGTATGCTTACATAATGGTAAATAACAAGTTGAGTTAATGGTATAATAAATAGCTGGTTGGTGCACACTGCTGTGGAATGACACTAATAAGCTGATGCGCGGCTGGTCACATGTCACAGAGAGAGTCTGCGCAGATCAGAGGGATCTCTCAATTATTGCATTGATTGAGAGGGACATTATGCTTCTGTTAAAGTGCATTATGCCCTTGTGAGAAGTTGTATCCCTTTGTAAGGATAGCTGAAATAATGATGAAGTCATTACACTGACTCTAATGTAGGGTCTGTGGTAGCTTGACAGCTAGGTACAGACATGCACACACACACACACACACACACACACACACACACACACACACACACATATACACACACAGGCAAGAACACACGCACACACACAGGGAATCATCACTTTACAGAATTACCTTTTTCACATGCTATACCTCATACAATCATTTAAATAAAGGAGTTATTTAACAGCTGTTCATTTAAGAGTCGCTAAATAATTTCACTGCCTCAGTCTCTTTACTGAGGCTACCTGTCCTCACAGTATGCCTCAGGACCTCAAATGATGAAAAATTGTATGTTTGTTAGCATTTTATGTTTTTATCAGATAATCCCACAACTATGCCAAAAGAAATATCTTGATGACATTCACATTTCATAATAAGATATAAAAAGTTTAGAGGTAAAAATTAATACAGCTGACCATTCTACATCACGGGGGTTAGGGACTCTAGTGTTCAAATGTTTGTTGATGACCCGCAAAAAATCAAAGCTGTGATGTGGAAAGCTGCAATGTTGGACCTGTACTTAAATATGCTGTTTTGACGGTCCTTCCAGAGTCATTACTCAACAGTGAAAATTACATCAAGAATGACATAACAGAACAGAGAGAGAGTGGATCAACAGTTAATTTAGAGTTGTCAGTTAAAGGTTTTGCATTGATGTGAATATAATTACACTAGTGAAAAATACTTACACTTTCAGATCAACATACACTGGTAATTTTAAAATGGAAAGTAAAGGACTTACAATTTTGGACCAATAGAGACTGGAAAATGCAGGAACAAAGTGAATCAGGCTGTTGGAAGAAATGGCCATTGAAATAGAAAAAAGTTCAGTAAATGATAAGAGGACAGAACTTTGCAGATATGGAGTTTGCCATCCAACAGTGGGATCAGGTAGGATAATCTGCATGATTCTGTCCTGTTGCCATGTGGGAAAGTAAAGATATTTCATCCTTCAAGTCCCAATCAATTCCTCCATGTTTATGGGCCCTATTTTCACAGCAGTGATAGTGCTGATGTAGATACATGTAGTGAGAATGGCACTGTCATGTGAGAGTAACAGGTTAATTCAATTCCAGTCCATTTAAACCCAAACTGACATCCTGTCACTGAGGTTTCAGGTCTTCAGTGATGAAAACTACAGAATTTCAGAACTGGAGTACATGGATGCATGTGTGTATTGTGACATCATTATTAAGGCAGAGGCGGGTAAGAGGGGATACATATAGCGACTTAAACCTGTATGTAAAGCAGCTAGGCTGGTATTGCTAGAAGAATATAGGCTGCAATATTTCTCCAGTATCTGGATTAACAACTGTAAAATGTATTATTTTATTATTTTTATTATAATTGTATTAAAAAAAAACCCCATTAATACAGGCGAGCTTATTTATACTACATTCTTATTTTACACTGTTCCTTAAATATGGTTCCCCCTACAACTCGTTCATAAATACATCTAGTGTATATAAAAGACTCTGATATAATTAATGTCTATTGTTGTTTCTAAATGTTGTTGTTATATATGCCTCAGTAGGACTGGATTCACTGGCTCATTTCTTCAGTTTAAAAAATAGAAGCTTTAGCTTTACAGAAAAAAAACACAACTTTGTTTTTATAAAGAACCCAAAGTGTAAAGTAGTATTAACCAGACCTGCTAATGGAGCGTTAGCGCACATCTTCACTGCACTTGTAATTTTAACCCAAATCCCCAACGGCCACAGCCCCAGCTCATAGTGCTGTGTTAATCTTGGCTGTGACCTTAATCACAACCTTCAATCAGTGCCCCCTGACCTCCGGGCTGTGCCCCCAGAGAGAACGATTCATTCACAAGCTAAACACCCCACCCCCACTTAACATTGTAATCTATGGAGGCTAATGCTAAACACCCTCCATCCCTTAGCACTGTAATTTCATGGAGCGCTAACACTAAACGCCCCCACCACACCATAGCACTGCAATCTATGCTATGATAATGCTAAACATTCCCCCTTAACATTGTAATCTGTGGAGCGCTAATGCTAAACACCCCCAACCCACCACTCCAAAGCACTGTAATTCATAGAGCACCAATATTAAATGTAATCTAGAGAGCTAGGAGAGCTAATGCTACACCTTCCACCAACCCCTGAGCACTGTAATCTATTGTGTGCTAACTACCCATGTGATTTTGTTTTGTGGTCCTGTTGCCTATTGCAGTACTATGAACTGTCAGCACATGAAACAGGCTCTGTGCCTGTGGTCAATCCTGCTTATTCTCTTCAGCGGACCTCAGCACAAATCTGTCTTTCTCTCTAGAGAACCTGAGCACAAGTATCTGTCTTTGATCATCACAAAGTGTTTGTGTAACAGTGATTGGTGCTGTACAAGCAAAAACATGTTCATCATGGACTGTGTATAAATGCTTGCGTGTGTGTCTGCGAATATGTGTGGGCATTTGAGTGTGTGAGAGAGTGTGTGCAGGTGTTTGTACGCATGTGTATGTATGTATGTATGTATGTGTGCATGCATTTTTGTGTATGTGAGAGATTGTGAGCAGGTGTGTTTGTGCACATGTGTATGTATGTGTGTGTACATGCATTTTTGTGTATGTGAAAGAGTGTGTGCAGGTGTGTTTGTGCACATTTGTATGTGTGTGCATTTTTGTGTATGTGAGAGAGAGAGAGTGTGTCTGTGCTTGCGTATTTGTGCATACGTGTGAGAGAGAGTGTATGTGTGTGTGTGACAGAGAGAATGTGTGTGTGAGAGAGAGAGAATGTGTGTGTGTGCGTATGTGTGTGAGAGAGAGAGAGTGTGTGTGTGTGTCTGCTTTCCTTATATTGGCAGTGCTCCTGTTGACAGCATCACTTTACATTTTATTGAAATGGCTGCTCCCAAGGGCTGCTGCAGGATTGTGCCTCCAGCCATCCCGGCATCTATCGACTCCGCAGGATTTAGGGGTGTCCCCTGTGCCTCAGAGGTGACCTGTGCCGTGCCAAAGTTCAAGAGGGGTGACTGCTCTGAGCCCCAGATTAGAGGCCTGTCAGTCCCTGGGAAGGATGAAAGGGTATGACTGTGTATGGCACAACGCTCTGTCAGTACAGGCAATACACAAACTCCAATTAGCCACACACTCAAGATATGTCAGAGACATCGGTTTTATTCTTTCATTGATTTGAAAAATCTTTTATTATACAATTCATTTTCCAAAATGTCTTGAAAACCTGGAAACCGTGATACAGTGATGCATGTAAATGACCACTAGAAGACAGAGACTTTCTGCAGATGTGATTTTGTTAAAAGTTCAAACTAAATTCAGTGTGTGTCTACATTAAATTAATTGCACTTTCAGAATACAAGGACTGTGTCCGAACACAATTCATCTATTGTACTTCAGCAGGAGGGAAAATATTTCTCGTTTGATATACTAAGCTTGCAATTAAGATTTAGGGATTTTTTGAAGTTGGTCTTTAATTAAAGACCTTTGCCTTTGAAATGATAATCAAATGGGCTACCTCGATCTTAAAAAATACATAATAACTTATAGGAATATACAGTAATAGGAGTCAAATTGTCATTTTGGCAGGTAAAAGCATTTTGTTATGATTCAATATTTAATATAATTTCACAACATTTGTTGTGAAAAGGGGATACATGTCTTGTTTGGTGGGAATTGTCTCCTTGGCTAATAACAGGGTTGAGCAAGTAAACAATGAACACTTAACACTTAAAGTGCCAATATCCCTACAGAGTGACATCAGAGAGCAGCCCACTCACAGAGCATGAAGGCAGAGTAATTGGATTCTTTCCCACAAACCACTGCTCACCCTAGAGTTTAATTAACAGACACATAGCCTGTTGAAAGGACTGGAAACTCATAGTATTGGGGGTATTAAATCCAGAGAAATGATGATGATGTTATTATTATGAAAAAAAAAATAAAATATATATATATATATATATATATATATATATTATATATATATATATATATAAACATTACATTTACCAGAAAATGCAACATATTTTTTAAACTAAATATACCTGTCTCACACTGGTGGCAACATTACCAACAACATTAAGTTATTGTTACTGTTATTAAGTTAAGTTATTGTTATTGTTACTGTTATTGTTAATTATGATTCATCAACGATAACAGTAGAATGCTCATAAAGTTTTCTACGTTCAAATTGATTTGGCTTCTATGGATAGGTCAGCCTGGGGGAGCTGTTCCATCACCAATGTGGATGCTGGGGCCATAGCCAGCAATGGTGCCAACAGGCCTCCAACACACACCCTAATGCTTTGCTTTCAGAACAAGCATTTTTACAGAATGAGCCCTCCAGAAGCCCCAAAACAGAGTTTTTCTATGTATGAGAATCTCTGACTTTCACACTGAGAGAATAACCTGGGAAAAACCCTCTTTTGAACTCCAAGCCTTGATAGAAAATGTAGAACATTTAACTAAAAATCAATCTTCATCAATGCTGATAGGAATGATAAAGCTTGTTTGCTACCTGTTGTAGGTAGATACTTATGAATTTAATTTTTGAAATGACTTTATATGAGTGGGAGAATTTGGGGGCAAGGATACCAAATGCTGATTATAAAAAAAAGCATTTAAACACCTGGTTTACGATTATGTCACCATCAAACTTACATTTGGAGACCTCTATTCCTAAAATGTTTATCTTTGAGCTTCTTCTGTATTTAGCATGTTGGTAGTGCTATGACTGTGGGGTGTTACACATGCATTCATTACACCACAGACAGCATTCAAAGCAAATTCATGTCATTTACTCAGGGAATTCACTCAACATTTATGTGATGGGTCATAAATGTGTCACAGAATGTCACAGTACAGGAGATAATGTGTCAAAATAAAAGTCCAAAAATAAAAATACACTTATTTATGGCTATGGGTGCTTCTGCATTTATGATGGAAATGATAGTCACACTGTAGGAGGTAATAACTGCCAAAGCTGGTATGTAATTGTTTTATGGAGGTTGTTTTGAATGCTTTTATAGTCTTCATGAATTCTCTTTCTGTAAGATCTCATCAATGTCAGTGTAACCCCCATTCAGTAAAGTGCAACTGGTGGTGTAATTCAGAAATGAATGATATTCAGCCCATGTTTATTTCAGGAAACGCACACTTTGCATGAAATGTATAATGCTTTCATAAAGCATGCACAACACTTTCAAAGCATAACATGGATCACTGGCATGTCTACTGGAAGGTTCTGACATTTTGTAAATAAAGTAATTGAAGCTCAGCTCTTGGCAGCTGCTTGCCTCAGAAATTCACATATGTCCCGACTGGACATCACACTGACCTAGGGTCAGTTGTTTGGCAAAAGCCCCCGCCCACTTCAACAGCATAACTTAAAGAATTCAGCAGTAAATCTCACTGTTTGTGCCGAACGAATCTGAGGTACTTCACTCCATCTCCACGATGTTGCCCTCTGAACTTCCTGATCCTGGTATAATTGTGTCATTAATATCACTAATTCAGAATCTGCTTCCACATAGATTTGTGTTGTAAGTCACTAAAGAGAACAGTGTCTGCTAAATGCATATAATGCAATGAAATGTAACATAGAATGTTCAGGTCACAACATGTTTCACCGCCTTTTTCTCTGTCCTTTACTGCCAGAAACATGAGTCAGCCCATTAAAAAACGCACAAATTTTCAATAAAAATCAAAAAAGCGAAATTTTTGCAATTTGTCAACTATTTTGCAAACTGAAAAGCATCGATATACACCAGGACATCTCCATCACTGTCCATCTGCCAATTTGCATTGCTCATCCATTGACACACAATTTATCTCTGAACTGACTTCAAAAAAAGAGTTGGAGAAGTCAATATGCCGCGTGACAGAGGCGGATGGACGCGGGAGAGAGGAGCGGCAGTAATCCATCACAGGTCAGCCTCCGAGAAGAGCTGGCCAGCCCATCACACCCAGAGTGAAAACACAAATTTAAGGGATGATGCAGAGCACCAGACGGATTTAGAGGCCTTGTTTTATTATGCTGGGTGGTGTTTTATGGCACTTGTGCATACGACGCGGCGTGGAGGAGCTCAAACCCTCAGCAGCGCCACATCTAGTATTATAACTCTTTCCGCGGCCCTTAGGGCCACTCTGTGTCAGCGGGGGCCATTTTGCTGTCACTGCACTGCTCGCCTTCCCTGGTCTCTAAAGATCCATGTTTGGTGTTCCATTCGCCTCTATGTCTCCCCTAGGAGTGCCCTCATTTTAATATAAATAGAACGCTTCATCACACGGCGGTACAACTTCACGGGCAGCAGCGACTTTCTGCAACGCCATTATGAGTTGCATAAAAGCGGCTCTGGAGTGGACATGCTGCAGAGGTCAAGGGGAGAGGGGATATCTTAAACAAATAAATTCAAAATACTGTTCATTTGTTCTGTCTCCTAAACAAATATGGGAGGAAGACTTTGTCTTGGAGCTCACCTGATATTTTTGTTCATAGTGTTTATAGGTCAAACGCCAGTGTCACAGATTTTTTCATTGAATATATCGATGGCCATACAAATTATTTTGTACTATTTACAACTCTATGTACTTTTTTGTGCATCTACATGTTGTCAGGGGATATAGAAACAGTGGGATAAGGGTGTGAGGTTTTGGGAGGTGGGGGATGGGGGAGGTCACAGCACACTGGTTTCAGATATTAAGCACATGGGCAAATACATGTGTTTAGATAGCACATGGATGTCTAACATAAAGGACACAGTGTTTTTTAGAGAGCTTTAGTGGTTCCTGATATAAGGTAGGGTGTATCTTGGCATCCTGGTGTAATGAGATAGGCAAAGCCATATCAGAAAGCAGCCGGAAGATCATTTAAGGAGAGATGTGTTTGTTTCTCTGGGCCTGTACAGGGTAAAAATGAGAGTCTGTTTGACAGGGCCACGGACATTGCCCAGGGCAGAAGCTGCCAATAACCCGCAAAGGGACGTCCGATTTGCGCCCTCTGACCGCGTGGCGCCCCAGAGTTTGCGCGATTGACTAATTGTGGTTCATCTGGACATAGATCTATCTTGGCTGAGAAGAAAGCGCTAGAGGTCTTCATTTAGCCACTGCGTGGGATCCCATGGGGCATTCAGTGCAGCTGGGCTCCCCTCCTTCCCAATCTGCACATCAAACGGCTGCTGAATCCATCTCCCCTCACGCACAGACACAGGGCTGGGGGAGGGGAGAGGGGTGGGGAAAGAGTCTAAGATGAGACATCGTGCTGAATACAGAGAGGAGGCTTATCCCGGCCCCACCAGCACTTTAGGTTTAACAGGGTGTTTAAGCCTCCGTTTTCAGACAGAGAGAGACTGTACAGCCGCAGCCTTGCTTACCAAAGTCATTCCTGTACATTCTCAGGAGCACCCGGAACACAACAACGCGTTTTCTACTGTATGCCGAAATGTAGATTCCTTAACTCAAATTTGGGCAACATCACTGTAGTAATGATTTTGTTAATGATTTAAAGGGCATGCATAGTTACTTAGAAAATAAAAAAGCAGGAGAAATGTTTGCACATACATACAGAAACACTGAGATCAGTTTCAGATGGAGACAGGTATGCAAGCTGAAAGATAATTAGGAATGTGTGACTCTTCTTTGTGCCTCGTAAGCCTTGCTTAAGATGCTGCGAGACACAAGATGTCACACTGAGAATTCTCATGATCTGCAGTCCCAAAACAATTATAAGTATTATATTGCATTAAAAACAAAATACTGTTTTATGCCCAGAATGGTGATTCAGGTTGTTTTGAATGTGGACCGTCTCTGCCCATTGAATCAGGACTGATAAGCTGTTGATCTTTGAATTCTCAGTGGATGACTACAAACATACACACACACTGTAAAATTCAAATAGGGCTTTACTGAAATGACAAATAACATTTCATCTGCATAGTAAACAAGTTATCAAGCATTAAAGTACATAAACAAAAATATATATTGAATGTTTATATATAGTACTGTAAACTCTATAAAATGTTTAATATAAGACATGTACACACATGTAATTACACACTCAAATGACAAGATTGTATACCTATGTAAACCTGTGTGTATGTTATCATCATTCAGCTAAATGATGATAATGTAATGTAATGTATGTGTGTGTCATGCTAATTACCTGTTGCCTGCATTAGCACGAGCAGCCATGGCGGACGAGCACAGCAGCTGCGATGCCCAACTTCTCCCACCAGGACTCCGGGTATCTCAATCCAGACCTGTTTAAGCGATCATCCTTGTATCATAACAGATTAGGGCTCTGGATTAGACCTGATCTCACCTTCATCCTCTCACATCCTCACCTGCAATGACCAGGAGTCAATGTAGTGTCACTGAGCCGTCTCTCTCTGCTCCCATCATCCGGATTAAGACTAACACTTCTGAGTAATTATTTTCACATTGGATAAACATGGAGCTTTCCTGGATTTATCAAAGCCTTCCGCAAACATAAAAAAAACTCTTAGCAGCCTTTTATCTATGTTGCCAACAGACCAGGTTACTTTTAAGAAATAGCCAACAAAGAGACCTAATAAAAACAGCAGTGCTACTCTTTCATTTTACCCAGGGAGAATACCACAGACATCTTATGTACACAGACGAAGAGTCATTATTCACTCCATCTTCATGCAAGGAGGTAAAATTAGAGCTATGTGAGGTTATTTATAGACAGATTATTTAAATTATTATATTATCTATTTATAAATGGATATGTTTATAGATACTTAAATGAAGAATTTTCATTGAAAGGCAAAAGTGAAGTTACCCATCTTTGTAACTATCACATTTTTGCTACAAGACGATTTAGGAAATAATCGAATGCCATTGAGCTGTTGGTTTGTCTTCAGAGATCATCAGTAAATGACCCTGAATTTACAAACTGAAATCGCACATCACCTTTTACAAAGAGCATTCCCTCAGGGATTCCACCTCTGATCTAGATCTTTCCAGCCAACCAGCCGACGCTGCTGGCCTGCCGTCTCCTACAAACACACAGGCCCACATATATGGAGTGAATATGTGAGAACAAAGGCAGAGATTCACCCCATCGAGGACGTGACAGAATCTGAAATTGAAGCACTGAAGACAATATTTAAGACAGAACACCGTGCAACAGCACTGGTTTGATTTATCAAAGATACAAAAAATAAACTTCTGCAAACAATGTTTTGTGACTGTGCCACTATTCAGTTAAATGCTACATTTATATTGTTATATATTGTATATAGAAATGTAAACATTAATGAGTTAGCTGATGTGATTAATTTGAAATGTTTAAAGCATTAATAACTACAGAATTAATTATGAAGACATAATAATGGATGGTTGTCCTCATATTACAGTGGCCAGATGCACCATCATGTTCTCTTTCTGGTGCAAGAGTACAAAATTAGCCACATCAACCGATTTAGCCATCAGTATGAAGGAAAAATGTTGATCTGAGGGTTTTGGTTAAATTAGAAGGTTTTGATGCACAATTCACACAATGCAAAAGATTTTGCTAATGCAGGGCTGTATCGCAAATCCAGTTCTGGGTATTGGAGGGCTCAATGCGTCACCTTGTAAAAAAGGAGGAGGGGAGAGCAATGTCTAAGCACATCCAGGCCTTTTTAGCTGAGATGGAGAATCAGTAAGGCAGACTAATAGTTAGAATTAGAATTCACATGAGTGTCACTTTGCTGTCCACAGCTAAAGAGATGCTTTGTGTTGATTCTTTACTATGACATATTGTTTAAATTCTAGAATTGAGCAACACTATGGACAGGCAGATACATGCAGAGCTGGATATACATATAATGAATGAGTGGCATGATAATTTACATATCTCGAAAGGGCAGGGGTATGCAGAGAATTCAGTATCTGTATATGCATCTGTGCAACCACCAAAATGATCTGTGTCATTAAAAGCTGGAAGAGAATATGAAAACAATTAATATATATGTGTCTTCCAGCATAATTTATCTTATTGAAGTTGTTGGTCTTATAAAGGTTCAAACTGTTTTATATATCACAGTGATGGTAAAAATACATTAAATTGTTTTAAAAAGCTGTATTAAAACAAAAACAAATTAACTTCACATACACACTTAAACAGATATTAGTTTTATATAGCCAGACATACATTGGCAAGACAAACTAACAAGGCAATGAATGAGAAGGTTGGTTTTTACATAACCACATCATTTTGAGTTTTCCCATAATGTGCTACATGGGCCATGCTGTAGCAATAGTAGGCTAATGCTCTTCAATCTCCAACCATTTCTCTCTCACAAGGCTCTGCAAGTCATGTGGGGTCAATAACGTTTTAAAAATAACCCTGAAGGGTAAGCTAACAAAAGTGTGGCTATACAAACAATGGCTTTTGGCTGACCCCATGCTTAAGTGACCAGAGCCTGTGTTAAGTGCCCTTTAGTACATAAGGTTGAAAATGTTTCATTTATGCTGATTGTTATCTTTAATAATCAGGGCCAGACTAATAAAACACTGCTTTTCTTTTAGCTGAGGACCCAGGGACAGATCATAACATCAGCTAAACAAACCAACCCGCTGTGCCGATTTCATTGTAAATGAATCAGGTAAGTTTTTTCTTTCCTTCAAACCGCAACCGTATCCCTAATGTGGGGTTCAGATATTGCAACATGATATATCTGCAAAGGCACAGATGATTTTTTGTAATCGTTTGAATATTTCTATTTTAAGTCTTTGCTCTCTATCAAAAAGGACTCTACCCACAAGGTGATACCATTAAATACATGATGCAATTAGATGCTTCATTGGTAAAACACAAACAGCTATTATTCTACAAATGATATTCAGCATTAGCCAACAAGTTAGGGTTAGTTTTGGTTTACATTATAAAACCAAAACGTTGTCTGTACGTAGCCAGTTTCACACTTAGTTAAATCCTGCTTGGCTGCCCAGCACCTCATCAAGTACCAAGCTGGGGACATGTGCTTCAAATCCATCTTAAATTTGATCAACGTTTGCATTAGCATAAATCATTAGAAACAAACACACATAAAAAGCTTTGCAGGCCAAGCCAACACATCTTTAATCTGTAATCGTCATTACTGTCATTTTTGCTAATTCTTGATGAGCATTACGTTATCTGATTACTTTGAGGCGTCATATCTTACAGCTGCCCAAATTACTGGCTGTATTTTATATTTCCTTCAAAGGCCTCTCACCTAATAGTCTGCCATTATAAATGTGCGGGCTTGTTTTATCACTGCTAGCACCAATAATGACCAATAATAATTTCATCTACATTCACAAATGCTGACTAGCAATGCAGCAAGCAAGAATATCACAAGTGAGGCCATTATTTACATCAATTTCCAATATGGTCTGGGAAGCAAGTAGAGATAAGGGGATCCAGATGTGTGTCATTCAGTTGTGGAAGCAGAAATTCTTTATTCACATCATTGGCCACCGATTTAATTAAATATGATGCGCTCTCTAATGTCCCCTCCAGTTGTGGATAGTACCTCCCAACGATCACATGGTGACTGTGTCTGTAAAAAAAAAACCCAATATCCATAATAAATACTCATTTTGGCCCACCCTTACTTCAGACCCATCCTCAAGAATCTCAGGTTACCATTGGAGGAGTCACTCAAACTGTAACATCATTGGACAAGTTGAGTAAATCCAGCACATCGTTAAAAAAAGAAAAATGCTCTCCTGCTCACAGAATCTGCTCATTTCTCACTGCTTCATTCTTAATCCAATGGCATGTCTAGACTGGGTCTTTCTACCTCTAGCAGAGTGCTGAGAAAACGTTGTGTCTCTGAGCCTCCCACTCCCAGCACAACAATTAAACACACACACTAAATTCCTCATGCAATACTTGTGTGTCCATATAAGGGTTTGTATGATGTAAGTGCAAATGTGAGTACTGACATCAATAATTCTTAACAGCACATATGCATAAGCATGTATATGTTTGTATATGTTGGCAGCCTATAGTCTTGTGGCTTGAGCCACTAGGTACATGACTGGAACCCCTAAGCTTGGCGGTTCAAACCCTGTCCAGCCACAGCAAGAACACCATTGCTGTTGGGTCCTTGAGCAAGGCCCTTAACCCCACATTTTTCCCAGGGGGGATTGGCCCTTGGTTAGCCTAATTAATTGTAAGTCGCTTTGGATAAAAGCGTCAGCTAAATGACTGTAATGTAATGTAATATATTGCATTACAAACAGGAGTCATTGAAAATGTATTCCAAGCTTTGCTGGTACAAATGTATCTAAAGGAATGGTCAGATTGATGATGAAGACCTCCTAGATGCCTCTTAATATATAGTGCAGTGTTGTGTATTGGCCAACTTATCTTTAATGACATTTATCTTGAATCACTGCTGAAGCATCCTCTGTGCCAGCAGTTTGGCATACCACACAGGTATGAATTGTTGCAAAATTGGCCACAGAACCTGAATAATGTTGCATTGTTCTTGTGACATCCAGGAATAACACTGAATAGATTAGCCATGCTGTCAAGGTTTGACTGGAACATTACAACAGATGGCATATCATTACCTGAAAGGTGTTAACATGTCATAATTTGGACAGAGTGGCCTATTGGTGTATTGAAATGCAGGACCCTTTAACATCTACACCAGGCCTTTGATCAATTTTGAACATTAGTAATATACAGGATAAATCCCTACAGCGATTCAACCTTTAGTACAATTAACATTGTCAAACCTCCAATAGAAACATCTGATTTTTTCTGTTATTCAAACCGCTGCTGTCAGTTAATTTCACCAACAGGGTAGCAGTTAAAGATAGTATTGCTAATTAATTTCGTAGGTTTAGCCAGCCTTTTTAGGGCAAGAAATACGGACCCTATACAAATATGGGTGTCAACAGTTAACCAGGTTTTTTTTTTTTTTAGCTATGTTTCAGTTAATACCTTTTTTTAATTAAAAAAATGCAGCAATTGCTTTGTAAATATACTGTTATAAATCAACTGCTATTAATAACAAACAATATTTACAGAACATTATTTATGAAGATCAACATAATCTATTAAGCTTTGAGTTCTTTTTTAAAGAAAATGTTCAAATGAATTAATGGGTTTCAATCCTACAGAAACAAAATTTTAAAAAGCCAAAAATCTTCACTTCAAGACCAAGAAATAATTTAATTTAAATGGTCTTGAAGCACAGTTTTTCTTGGATAGCCTCTACATTTCTAAATGTAATGCATCATTGACTCTCCCAAACATGATCTGGAGAAAGAAGCTGTGTGTTTACCTGTTCATGGATTATTCTGAGCATCGGCATGCCTGTAATCATGGAAAATTATAAAAGAATGTTAGGAAAATGCATTTTCATCTCAACACCTGCCACTGTTTGGAACTCAGTATCCAATGCCCTGACCCCTGGGTTCCTCGCTAATGGTAATGGACAGCAGCTCAGTATGAAAAGGACTAACCAGCAGAGGATGACAACATCTCAAATATTAGAGACCGTTACGTCCGATGTCTGCACACTCGCAAAATAAATAAATAGGTTAAAAAAATGCTTCAAATTGAATAAACCATGAACTGCAACCTTGGGCTTATGAACCGTGGTTTAAGTTTAAAACTATGAACCGTTACACCCCTATATAAGAATACAGCCTGAATAGATCCCCTCCATTTGGGAGGAAATACTAAACATTTTTGAGACAGGGAGAACATGGCAGCATCGATATGACAAACTTCACAATCATTGAATATTTATTTCTCATTTTGGTGACCTTACATTGGATTGGCCTTGAGAAAACCGAATTTAATCATTTCAGGTTTATTTGCTGATAATATATTCACAATTATGAATATTTCCACAATTCTAAAGGCATATGTTTGACTTACAAGGAATTTGTATTTCATAATGCATTTGTTATAGTTGAACTTAGATTTCATTTTCAAGTCTTTTTGTCATATAGTGTATTGTATGTAACTCAGTATATCACTTAGTTTTGGTCGGATCACTCGTTAGAGTGAAAAGAGCATTGCACTGTTCCAATAAAGAGAGACTGGGCAGGGATGGGAATGGCAAAATATTCAAAACATTCAAGAGCATCTGGTCAGGATATTACAGTTTCCTGTTAACACCGTGATTGCTGTTGTTGAAATCGCTATCCTCTGGTGCTGCATCTCGTCCTCGTGGGAGTGAGGAAGAGGAGAATGTGTTTGGGAAACAGCATCGATTTCTTCACACAGCTCTCTTCAGCCTTTGCTTTGAGAATAAGGCCCAAAGGGAGATCTGAGTATTCTGCCTTTTCTTGTATTGATGTTTTCTGTGGACTAAACAGGAATGAAATCCCATTTCATTTTTTATACCCATCTTTCCCGTTGCAATCGACAGCAGATTCATCTCAATTCAAGGTAGCCAATAAAAATGGCTTTCTGCAGTAATGTATGATGTGCTGTTTACCACCACTTATACTTAACATATCTCTCAGGAGCTGATAATAATCACTTATGAACAATATTCCAAAACAGTGATTGAGCATGAAGAGTATGGAAAAACAGCCACCTCTGAGTGTTTTCATTCTCTTAAATAATGTGTCTGAGCAAGCTTCTGTACCCCTGTGGGGGTCTTAGTAACTCCCTGTGGGGTTCTCTGTAGCTCCTTCTGGGGCTCTCTGTAACTCTCTGTACTCCTGACAAGCTCCTTGTATTTCCAAAGCTCAAGCGCAGTGAATGGTGCTGAGGTAATAGAAGGGAACTACACAGTCCAATCAGCACTGGACTGTAAGGAGGAAAAGAAAAGCGTTGATCTGAAATCACAACTGCTCCTCCTGATTTCTCCTGCGGGCACCATGATCCACTCTGTATGGGAGTCAAAGTGGATTTTCTCCATGTATACAATTCTTTCTGCAGAAGAAACATGGTTCATAAAATGCAACTTTACATGCATCTAGCCTCTAAAATGAGAAATGTATCAGGTAAAATGCTTAGCTCCACACACTGATTACTCTCTCTCCAATGCAGTCGAGCAAAGCAGAGCTGTCAGAGAAGCCGAGGAAGGAGCAGGAAACATGTTTCTTGTTATGTTGCCTTCTCTGGAAAAAGCATTAAGATTAGGTTCCAAATCTGCATGTCTCATGCAGGTCAGAGTACAGGAGAAACCAGATCCGATGGTCGCTGTCTCTCCCTTTGAATATGATAAAGTTGCTATGTACTTCAGTTGTCTGTATCTCTCTAATCTGAGGACTGCTGCTGCTCTGCGGAAGATGAAAGCTCATTCGCATGTCAGAAAAATTCTTACCTTTGACACTGTAACTCAAGCGAGGCAAAATTTAGCAGGACTTACAAGATGGCCATCTACAGATGTTCAATATGTCCGAATCCTTGTAAGGACTTAATTTCATTGCCTATTCACGAACAATCCCACAAACATCCAGCACAGCGAGCACAAAGCCATGCCTAACATCATACATTTGAGAAGTTTTAGGGGAGATTCCTCCACTGAGTTTTTAACCACTTTGCCCCAGACCAACCCATAAAACTTTGACTGAAGTGCAAGTGTGGAACATGCAGACTCCGTGTCTTCATATTCCATTGAGGCAAATATGAGAAATGAAACACTGGAAACGTTGTGAAGACCGTAATTGTGGTTATGTCTTAAAACCATTACAGATACACTCATGGCATACGCACATGAATGCTCTCACATATGCACCATACTGCACTACCTCATAACCATTCCCAAGAACATTACCTCGCTTACATATTACCTAATTTACAAAATGAAATCACACTGCAGATAAACAAACAACAATGATATATGACTGTTAACTTATAAGGATTTTGGCAACCCTTTAGAATACCTTCAACCCTGGAAAATTGTTATACAACTTTTTAACTTTTATAATTCCATATTGGAACATTCTTCAAGGAAAGCTTCCTGTCCTTTTGTGACTTCACCATCTTGCACTCCAGAACTTCCTTTAAAGGGTTAGTGATGTTTAGATCTGAGGACTGTGGAGCCCATAGAAGGTGTCTGATGCCATCCTGTTGCTCATGAAGCCGATGTTGGATTGATCCATTTATCAGTGTGTATGGGGGCATTATTGTCTTATAATATGGAAAACTATTAGGTGGATCAGGTGCAACTTGAAATATCTCCTCGTTCTATTGTGTAATTCTACCATGCAGATTAAAAATCAGACCTAATGCTTCTCATGAGATGGCTGCCTATACCACAGCAGACAGATCCATGACAGATTCATTTAGTGCTCTCCAGCTCTTCTTTGGACAAACAGCTTCTTGTTTGAGCCAAAAAATTCAAATTTTGACTTGTCAGTCCAGATCACTTACTGCCTTTGTTCCATACCCAAATGAATGTGTTTATGTGCATGGGTGAGCATCCTGGCTTTGCTTCCACTTCAGAGGAGAAGATTTTTGGCAGTACCTCTTCCATAAAGACCACCTCTCCTGACTGTAGAGGGGTGTAGTTGGTTTCTTTGAGTTCATTGCTGATTGCAGTGCTGGTCGTAATTTTATGCATCTCTTGCCTGTTGCGCTCTGCGGCCAACCACTGCATTTCTGGTCCTCAAATTTGAACATTTCTTCACGTGCCAGCTTCTTTTTTCAGTTAATTGGTTTAGTCAATTTATTATGTCACTGATCAGTAGCACTCATTTTCTATCATGGTCAGTGTATGATTAAACAAAAATATAAAATGTGTTCTTTACTACTGATACACTAATATAGATACAAAAAAGAAATAAATACAATTTTGTAATAAATACAAAAAAGAAACATCAAAGACAACATGTATACAAGTCTTTAGCCTTTACAGAACTATTGGCGTGAAAATTACTGGCACCCCCAGTGTTCCTAGTACTTGGAGCAAGAGATAAAACTGCCAAACACCATAAAAACACCATCAATCCGATGCCATAATTCACAACCAATGTAAGGCTCTTTTATTTGTGTACACCCCTCTTATGACAAGAATTCAGTTTAGGTATTATGAACCCCATCAATTTTCCAATGGTGATTAGCAAATTACAGGCGGTTTGATTTGCTTGTTGCACTCAATGGATTTCTTCTGGCAACCTTTTCACTTAACCTGTTGACATGCATGTGGTGATGATTTGCAGATTTAGTGCAAGATAAGATCCACTAGATACTCCCTCAAAATCTTCCTTACTAAGCAAGGGGACAAGATGCACTTGTGTCCACTTCCTGACAAGTTAACCTTTGTTCTAGTTTCATTTTTTGTATTATTGTCCCAATAGATTGTATGTTTAAATCTCTATGTATTTACACATATGTCTGTGTCGTTTGTCAGTTTTGTCAGCTTGTCACTTTTCAATTCCCAGTGTTGATGGATGACACAGATATTTAACATACCTGTTGCCTCATTTTTACACCCCGGCCAACAGTATGTCATGGAAGCTGTGAATTCTATTCCTTTAGACAGACATAAACATAGATGAGAAGAACTACCTTTTGCCCTCATTTCAGTCATTTTAAAAACTTTATTTTTTTATTGAATTACATAATATGCATTAAAATGTTTTCTAAAAAAAATCACAGGAAAATACCAGTTTCCCATATGTTGGAGCATGAGATACAGCTCATTAACTGTGTAGACTATTTTGTGCAGCCTTTCTATTCATTTTAAATAAGGGTACCAATAATTCTGGAATCCACTGTAAACCATGATGTTTAACAGTTGTGAACAGGCAATATGGAAAAGGGCTCCTTTGGAAGTCTCCAAACATAAACTCATGCAGATGTAGCAAAAGAGTAAATGATGACTCATCATACCCTATTTCTCTCTTCCGCTACTCAGAAGTCCAGGTTCTGTGGTTGTCGTATATTGGCCTTGGTTTCAAGTGGTTTCCGAATGACAGCCCTGCCATAAATATTAGCCTTGTGAAGCTTATGACATACAGCTTTTGCTTAGACTGGGTCATGGTGGTTGAAAATAATTTCAGTGGTATTTTTTGACTCTGTTTTGTGGTTTTGCAGCAAATATCTTGTAAAATGTCTGAGTCCCTGTCATCAAGCTTCAATTTGCCACTACTGTGCCACTGTTCTGATGCAGTTTAACTTGTTTGACATTTGTGGCCATTCACACATTCATGCTGTCAGTTTCTGTGAAAGATAATGGAAAATAACTGCTATTCAGTAGAAACATTTTTGGACAATAGAATGGTTTGGAAACATTTATTGAGGGTGGTTATGAATTGGTTTGGGCTGGAATCTGAAGGGGAGCGGTGTGAGCCATTCTCCAGGAGAAGAGCACCCCCCGAAGAGGTAGGAGTCGTAGAGGAAGGTGGAGATGGGGGAGGGGGTGGGTGCCAGAGATGCAGAGCACAATGGGAAATGAGGTACGAGGCACTTTTATACTTGTGGGAGGAATAGGTTGAAAGAGGTTGTCCGAAAATGATTCTCCCGAACTTTGTTTTACCAAAACTCCATTTTGATAAATATTTAAATTATTTTACCCCTTCCAAAATCTATATTCTTCTGCTTTAGAGACTCTCATATTATAGTGCTGTATTTAAAGTGTAGATATTTGATTGTTGTTCTGAGATATGTTTGCATGGAATGTAGATCGCTGGCAGTGGCAGTGAACCTGAGGAGATTTGTTGCTGCCATCACATTGTATGATAGACCAGATGTGATAAACCTGCTTTTCTCACAGTAAACCCCATGAAATTCTTTCCAGAGTTGTATTTAGACTTTCACAGAGGAATTGAGACATTTTAAAAGCCATTTTTGATGTGATCACCACATTTCCTTTTTAAAACACTCTTGCTAACTTATCATATCACCATCTTCAGCTGCATTTGTTCAGTGTCGGCCAGTTAGCTGTTTGCATCACATCCACTGTCCAAGCCTTCATACTTACCATTTACGTTTTTATGAGAAAAAAACACTCTAAAAACAAGCATAGAGAGTTGAGATGTATGTATGACCTGGATAGCTACATCACATTTGTAAAAAGTGCAAGGAAATATCACAACACATGGAAAATGGATTAGGAGGGAAAACATTTCATTTGGCATCCCAAATACTATACATTAAATGTATAAAGTACATTACTATATTACACATACACTCAAACACATGTACACACACACCTTTGGAGGGGTTGTTGGATATGAAACATGGTCCGGTTTAGAAGCAGTAAAAAATGAATCTACTGAACGTCTGTATGAGTTAACCCTACGCTGCCACCACACCTCAGTTATGAATGCCGCTTTATGTGCATGATATAAATATAGATTAAATTACATTACACAGGGATCAGAGAATTTATGTCTGTTGAGTAGCTGTGATAGAGACAGAAATTAATCCTGTGGTTTACTATTACAGCAGTAAGCACTTCTAGAGTTCATTTTCAGAGTCGCTTAAGTACAGTTATCCTACAGTCTTTGTAGATAGGTTTTCACACCATGTTCATATTTAAAGCTTCACCTTTTTTCCACAACTTCAAAACCATAGTTAAAGGAACAGAGAGAACAGCCTGTGCTAGTAGTTACTTATGCTTTCAGCCAATGGTGTTTGGTTTGAGCTGTCAAGACTTTTGGTTTCATTCCCCACATTGTCCTAAAGTGACTCATTCTATATTTTAAAATGTATCAGAAATTATTTTTCATGAATGTGTTGTGTATTGTTATATTTGGTAACGCTGTGTTTTCTGTATTGCTGTACAGTATTTCTGTCTTGGCAAGATTGGTCCAGAAAAATATTTTTCATCTTAACAGGACAAACTTGGTCAAATTAAGAATAAACAATTAGAACTTTCACAACTTTTTCCACATTATGACCATTAAATGTTATTGTTTTTTTAAGACTTTTTTTGACATTTTTCACTTTTATTTGATAGTGACAGTAGAGAGAGAGAAAGAGACTGGATGGCATGCTGCAAAGAGCCGCTGCTGTAAGGCTTTGGCCTTACGTGGCATGCACTCTACTGGATGAGCTACCAAAGTGTGCTGCATGAGTTTGTTTAATTATGATTAACATTTTAATCAGAGTCAATATCTTTTCTGGTTTATTTACCAAACTGAATTTGCTTCCCTTGTACCCTGCATTCTGATACTGTCCAGTAAAACCTGGCCGTATCATACTTCCATGACAATGTCTTACAGGTGATTGGCTGATGTCTTTCATTTGTTCTGTGTCCCGGATTTCAACCAGAATAAGAATTCTAAACCTCATGTATTATATTTTATTATTAGGTTCATTCAGAGTGAGATGTTTTTTAATTCCAACCATATCAATTATGATAGGAACCATTCTGGAGCTTTGATCGTATTGGCCCTGTATCTCTGCAGGTTTGATTGCATTGGCCCTTTATCACAGGTGATACATGAACGCTGCTACTGAATGCTCTTGGGACAGCTCAGCTCAGCAAAATTCAGCAAAGCATTTTATCTCCCTTATAAATTAACCCCCAGTCACAGGGCAGCACAGGGAGCACGCAGGAGTGCTCCTCTGGGAGGGCAAAGTCAGTAGAAAGGACCACAGACCGGCCCAGAAGTACATCTCACTGTTTCATAGAGCTGATCCCAATTTAGTGTGACAGTGGTGAATCTTACGGTCCTGTGTTAATGCAGGAGACTGACGTGAATGATTCAGCATTGGTGCCTGTGTGTGTGTGTGTGTGTGTGTGTGTGTGTGTGTGTGTGTGTGTGTGTGTGTGTGTGTGTGTGTGTGTGTGTGTGTGTGTGTGTATAAGGTCCTTCCTCTATTGTTGGTTTTTAAATCGCAGTCAGTAGTTTACCTGATAGTTGCATCATGTGCTGCAGAACCTCAGAGATATGTAACCATATGGGGTTGTTCCTGCTCTTCAACTCTGTTCAGTGAAAGTGACATAAAAAAATACATAATTAATTGGAATAGTTTTTTGAGTTGGCAGAAATATTAAGGAGAGATATTTTAGGACCCCCCCCACCCCATATGGGTGTTTCTGGTTTGTCATACAGGTCTGAAAAGGTCTGTTTCCTGCAGTTACGTCCCCTCTCTGTGTGCTCGATATTTTCAGAATTTCACATGAATTCTGTTACCTGCACTCCTTATCTCTTTGTGGATCTCTAAGCTCTGCTCCACCGTGTGGTTGTTCAGCTTGCAGTAATCACCCAGCTGTTTTGCTAGGTCACTGTGCCATCCTCAGCAGCCTGCTTGCCTGGGTCCTCAGCGTTGGGTGCTGCTTGCCTGGTTGCCATCTGGGCACCTCCTGCCAGCCAGCCTTGTTTCTCCTGCCTCCCTTCCACCAGTCTGTCATTGTTTCTGCCCTGCAACCTCACCACTGTTCCTGCCCTCCCTGGTGCCACTGAGCCTGCCCTTCTCTGTGTCTATTTTCCCAGGGTGGAGTCCTTTTTTTTGTCTTTATTGAGCCCCTAGGTGCAAGTAATCACACCCCCAGCTCATGGAACCTGCATCACACTCACACACAAATAGGTAAACCTGAAGGAACCCCCACACAAGGTAGGAGCATAAAACAACAGGCCATCAATGAACAGTGCCAGCTACAAATTAAATGTGAATCAATCAAATTTGCTTTCAAAGACATTGATTGTTTTTATCAGGTTTTCAAATTATTCATCATTCCACACTGATGACTTCTAAGAACCAACATTTTGATACATATTGCTTTAACATAATTATTTTTTCTTTATACATAGACATATATATAAGCAGTTTTATCTATCAGTTGCAAATACAGTAACCAAGGTATTTTACCGCTCTTTATGCCCATATACACTTCTTGGGATTCATAGGTAGCAACGGCCTAGGTCAGGATGTCTTTCAGATTAGCGACATGGTTCTTCCTTTCCCCACTGTAGAGCACCATATCGCCTAAATAGACAGAGGCATACACAGTACAACTCCCCAGCACCTTCCCACAGTCCATTAGCTGGACCAAATAGGAGAACTGTATACTGATATAAACCTGTCAGGGTTCTGAAGGCAGTGTACTGATGACAGGCTGGTTCACCTGGCAACTGCCAATACCTCTTACAGAGATCTATTGTTTATTGTGCTTGTCACAGCTTCTCCAGGAGGTTATCAATCCAGCCCATGGGACAAGAATCAAAACATGACACTGCATTTCATTTCCTAAAGTACATTGAAAAGTGCATACTCCTGTCTTTCTTTGGAACCATGACTAGAGCGGTAAACCGCTCACTTTCATAGGATTCAATAATGTTTATTTCAAGCATGGCCTTTACCCCTTTTCCATGATTTGTACCTCTTATGTCTTCTTTTTGAGTTTGTTTATAAGTTAAATAAGTGCATCAGTAGAACAGGAAACAAGGAAAAAAGGAACTTATGGATAGATGGTTAATTCCACGAAATATTGTGACCTGATCTGCTCGAACTTAAAATAAGCCTTCTATTCTGCAGTGAGTGGTTGAAAAACAGACATTGTCTTGCAGGACATACAATGGTTCAGTTTCTCATGTTAATGTTTAGCACATATTAGTCTGTTCATAAACAAAAAAATATCATCCAAATTTTATGTTGCTAAGCAGTTTTATTCAAACAGCTTCTTCATTACTATTCTTATTTGGACACTTAGGTACACTTGCCCCTCTTGTCACATGGGACTTTACTTCATGGTTGGACTTTTCACACTATTTTCTCTAATTTATGCCCTTTGCTTTGAATGTTGCTCTGAATAAAAGTGTCTGATAAATACTTGTTACAATGTAATGATCTTATAGGGCCACTTTCTTCCAGTTGTCAAGAGGCCCATTTCATCTGTCTGGCTTCATTTCTGCCTCATCATCTTTCCCAGACACCTCTCTCATAATTACCGCCTCTGCATAAGCAGACTTACGTTCTGCCATAGCTGCTGTGGGTGGAGGAGACGGCTCTGGATTCCACTCCTTGTACTCATAGAGTGGGTTGCCATGAAGACTTTCAAAAGCTTTTTCCTGTCAGGACAGCGGAAACCTCCTCATAAGGCTTATGCCCTTTGGCAGGCAGCTTACTGTTCACAGTGGGAGGGAGAAAAAGTACTTTCTGGGTCCGGTTTAAGCTCTGTTTCCCAAGCCGTGAGATCACAAAATACCTTCTGTCTGGTCTGGGACTCTAGTAGTTTCAGTTTCATTAGTTCTTAATAGTGATCTAGTCTATCCCGCAGCTGCAGGATGTAGGATGCCATGCTTTTAGGGGATGGGTTCTCTGCCTTCTAGCTGTCTCTGATGATAGGAGGCAAGGGGACCATGTACCTGTCTTCCACAGAGCCACTCAAAAGGAGAGACACTAGAAGAAGCTTGGGATACTTCCCTGTTGAAGAAAGGGAGGGAAGGGAGGGAAGGGAATTCATTTGTCTTAGTCTTTGCTGGGTTCTTCCAAAAACTTCTTCTGCATCTGCTTCATGGTGGCATTGAATCTTGTGGTCCATTTGTCTGTGGATGGTAGGGGGCTCATGTGGGTGTACAATAACCTCAACAAATGTGACATGAAATTACTATCATGACAATCAAAATTTCTTGAGCCCCACAAAACACTGGACAAATTATTTGACTTTCACAGAGCACATCAGATATACCTCAGGATGTTTGGAGAGTCTGCAGAGTCACATATAACAATGGGTATGCTCCCAGATTTACTTTGGCCATGTGGCTCAAGGATGGTTATATAGTCAAAGGGTGTACCCATAACTGGCAAGGGCTGAAAGGGTCCTTTGTCAGATTTATTGGCTGGAGCAACCAACTGGTATTTAGGACATGTTAGACATAACTCTTTAAGCCTCCATATGACCTGGGCGTATGTCTTCTGTTGGTCTAGATGCAGTGACTACAGTACAGTACTTCCTATGTATAGGGAAAGCTATTAGCATGACTTGGGTATGCTAGGTTTCAATGTCTGCAATGTTAAGAAAATTATCTTTAATAATTTTGTTAAATGACTTGTTACAAATACTCACACACCATAAATTTCACATACCTTGTCAAACAGCGGACCTGTAAAAGATCAGAACCCTGCAACTCCGACAAATTGAGGCTGGAGCCAGAACACATCGACAGGAAGTGTCATAACCTCACGAGGACCCACACATTTTCTGTGCGATGTGACTTGCTTTTCATTCTTAGGCTTCCCACCCCACAGTACACAGGTAATCAGGAAGGTTGGGGTAAGGTTTCAGACCTTTCTTTCCCTGCGATTTGATCACAACAGTGCATGGGCGGACACTCAGTGAAGCAACTCACTGAATATTATGTCACATTCTACACATGAATTATATATGCAATTAACTCATAACAGACATTCTAAAACAGATGATGGCTTGAATGTGACATGTATTGGAGGCACAGTGCCTTTAACTTGATCCTGCTGGGTGGCTGTCACATAGTGATGTGTGAGGACAGGTGTGGTGTTGCACCCTTAGAAAGACACTCACGAAAAAGCTCTTCCTTTCCAGGCAACTTTTTAATAAAGGCTCGGTTTGACAGCAACAAGTTTAGTTTTTTTACATCTTCTCCATCTTGCTTCTTTTTCCATTCCTTCAGGTTAACAAAGGATCACAGCAGCTCACAAACGTCATCACACAAAAGCAAATACTTCAAAGTGACAGCACCCCATCCGACAATCAACACCAAGGATGTCCGCCCAACCATGCAAAACACCCACAAATGAAACAAAGACCTTCAAAACGTCTCCCCTTCAGTCGAGGGCCCACATTTCCCCCAAGCCTGCAAGGCACATCTTCCCAAAGGGCACAACAGTGGCACAGCGTGAGACCACAAAAACTGATGAGATGGCAAGATGGTGTAATTTTTGTGCTAGTATTCACTAAGTGTCCCAGGAAAGTGCAAAAATATATACAGTGCTTCCACAACCCATTTCAGTGATTTCAAAAAAAAAATAAAATAATGACTCAAGAAACAAACAAAAAAAAAAATGACAACAGTCAAGACAAACTTGAAATCACAAAAACCACCAACAAACATGGACAAATGAAACACTGACAATCAAAGTTGCTGGCTACACTCTATGACACTAGGTCCTGATCCTATTCAGTCAGTCAATATATACTGCCAACTCCCACACCTGAGCAGTATAGTACCCCCCTGCTTAAATGGGCACTTCCCTTCCACTCCAAACAAACACTTCAATTTTCCTCACAAAACATTTTACACATAATCTATGCAAACATACACATTCCCATATATACAATCATTGCACTGCTATTCAATTAAAACAAAGTTTTAAAGAAGTTATTTTTGGTCCCCATGGTGCATGTTGCGCACCCAGAAGGGAAAGGTAGCCTGTAAACAAACATGAATATTTACCGCAAAATTCAGTAGTCACGGTTTACCTGTGGTATTGTTGTGAGCTTATATGGACCAGGACTTTGAATGTGGCCATGTAAATGAATAAACTGGAACTGGATAACAGAAAGGGTAAGGGGAAATGTGTTTAATACAATGTTTTACTGGGTTTTGTTTGTACTGATATAAGACTGATATAAATGACATCAGTGAGCGAGTGTGTCACCCTTTCTGCTGCCAGAGCTTCCAGTACCATCAGAGGTTAAAGAAAATCAAGACCAATTAGCAACAGCAACTCTAAATGGCCTTAGTACAAACAGCCATTGCCCTGTGTTTTGACTACTGCTGGTAAATTGCATTCTGTTTGACAAACCGAAGGTGCTGTCCCATAGTCAAAGAATCAGCCAACAGTTTTGCCTTGTTGAGAACTGAATGGAGGAACTTAATCATGGCCATAAGGCTTGTGCCATTGTGAAAATAAAGAAGTGTTGCAGCTGAACTAAGTCCTATCCTGCCATGTCCACTCATGACACAGATCAAATCTCTGACTGATACATTCTTATTAAATAAAGATCTGTATCTGACCACATGTATCAGCAATATTGCCAGCAACCCTGAAAAAATTAAAAGACAGATTAGGGCTGGTATATTGCATTCAGCTCCGCAGTGCAAGGCAAGAATCTGGTGTGATCCTGTTGCTAAGATACTCGGCTAATGCCACAGAAGCAAGCCTATGTTGCTAATCCATGCAGGCTTCCACATATTTTGGTAGAGTGGTGCAAGTTCACTAGGTACTGTCACCCACTGTCCCCCAGTCTGCGCGTCTTCCCTTTACCTGGATAAGCCCTCCTCACCTCAAGGAAATCAGAAATATAACGCTTTGTTAATGGTATCGCGTGGCCTAACCCGAAGTACTGTAAAACATCGGCCTTTATCTGTGGGCAAAACTCGCATGTTGATGTAATTGCAATGCCCATCCTTTTAAAATTGTATATTTCAATAAAATCAACATAATCTGCTTGTTGGTTTTGACAGGGCAAATTGAGTAAAAAATTTGTATTCATTGAGTATACAGAACAAATAAACACAAAAGGGTCTCAAAAAGCTCAAATTTTGTTAGAATGCAGATTCGCGAGTATGACCTTCTCTGGGAATTACAACACAATCATGTGCAGCTAATTACCACAGCATATGAATACAGCTTGAGGAGAACAGGCCAGTAAGCCCAACAAGGCTTACCAGGTAGTCCTGGATGTTATCATCCTTGATTCTGGTTGGTACACCGTGTGTGGATGGGTGTGCACATGGTGGGTGTGCTTTTTTCCATAGTAAACTCACAATATAGCATGGAAAAAAGCAAAAGGAATATCATTGTGCATGAGTACAAAATCAATCAAACCATATGTTTTCAAAGGCAGTGGTATTGCTATTGCAGTCTGTTAAAAAGGCATAACTTTAAATCACAAAACACAGAAAACTGAGATTACATCATGTCCAATGATGAAATCAGAACTTCCCTGAAACAGACAGCAAAGAATTGTAACATCAGGGTGAATGCATACAAAAGTCTAATCTAAATTTAACTGGGCTGCTTGCTTTTTTAAGATTATTTTTTTCCACTTTATTTGACAGTTACAGTAGAGAGGCAGACAGGAAACACAGGGGGGAGAGAGGGGGAGGACATGCAGCAAAGGGGCCTGGCCAGATTTGAAACCATGCCACTGCAGTAAGGCCTCAGCCTTATGTGGTATGCGCTCTACTGGGTGAGCTACTGGAGCACGCCAGGCTGCCTGCTTTTAACCTTTTGCAAGGTTTACAATGAATGCAATGTCCATGCAATGACAAACTAAAACATGTACTTCGTTTTCATATTTGCACAGACAGGTACTGTAAAACTCCACAACATACTCATCATTCATTCATTAAATTCAGGAAGATTCAGTGAACTAACTTCCTTTCCCATTTAACAAATTACATTTTCATTTTACATATACTTTTTTGCACCTGTACCAGTTATATAAAAGCTGAGGACAAATATTAATTGAATAAGTAAAGATTCACTCCTGACAGTGAATCTGCATACATACTCTCATGATTTCTGTCAGATGGCTTGGATTAGCATGAGAACTATATTCTGATATGTTTTTTTTTAAATCATTTTAATGTTCATTTTCTTTTTCAGCTTTAAACAGACACAGTGATATCATTAGGTTTCAATGGGTAATGTCTGGTATGTTAGAGGCTGTGGAGGACTACAGCTGACTGTCAGGGACATTTCACTTAGGTAACACCTGAAGTTCTGAAGGTTCCTCATAATCTTCAGTTATCTTTTCTATTCTCCCTGCCAGAGAATATCAGGACAGAAAACTTAAGTTCAAAGTGAGAAAGAACAAGAGAGAGAATATCCCAGCCAATGAATATCATCAAAAGAAAGAAGAAGAGAGAGAATATCCCAGTGACCATCACCAGTGACTACAGCGGTAGAAGAATTCCCTCAAATACCCTGCAGAGAAGATGGAAATAAATCAATGTAAAAAAATTTAAATGGGAAATTTTAACTAACAAATCAAATTCTTGACATCAGGAATTCCAATGTATGTAGTTTAAGATATCAATAATTTAAATTACAAGTAATTCTTGATATCAAAAATGAGCTTCATAACAGCTTAAATTGCTTGCACTATCAAGCTTCCTACTGCTTGCCATACATTTCTGTAAATGTATGTGCTAGCTGTGGTAAAAAGCTGTGTAAATGTTTAGCTGTGGTAAACAGCTGTACTGATATTTTGATGAACTATTCACCTCAGCTATAACCTACCATGAAAAAACTTCTGAATTGCACATTAAATAAGGCACAAACATCATAATGATACAGCATGCTTTACATGGATCTTTAAATATATTTTAACTTTGAAATCAGGGACATAAATTAATACCAGCTAAAGGCTGAAAACGTTTTGTTGTTAATAAAATGTGCTAAATGCACATTTTGAATGCACATTGACATGAATGCACATTAACTGATTGATATTTTTCATTTGCAATTTATATATTTGTTTAAATGGTGCAATTCTGTGCCCTGCTTGAAATGAACAGTATAATTTCCCAAATGAGCTGTTTATTCTATCAAAGCAACCACCGTATGTTCATATGAGAAGTGGGATGTAAAGCAGTGTTTATAGAGATGTTAAAGTTAGGGTTAGAGAGAGACAGTTTTTATATTTGGTTTAAACAGTACTGTTAGTTTAGTTTGTTTTTCATTTTTGTTTTATTAATTATTTTATTTTAGTTTACGAAAATGTTTTTCATCTGATAGTTTTCGTCTTAGTTTTACTATAAATGTGTAGCACTAATTAAAAATACCTACTCTTGGAGAGGTCATCAAGTATTCACAGACCTCTTAAAACATTTTTATTCCCTTTTATTAAACGTAACTGAAATAAAATAATAAATAACATTATTATTTACAATAAATTTTGTTTTTTAGTTTTCCTTATTAATAAACTACACCCTCTAAGACAATGGAAACTGCTGTCTAAGGTGAATTAGATACTCCAACCTGTAGATGATACATTTAATGAGTCGTTACAGCCATTTTTTTTTCGGGAGTAGATGCTTCCATACCCACAAACCTTAAGGTACATCTGCAGGGTCACCACAGAGAACCTTACATATTGTTCATGGCTAAAGATCAGGAAAGATGTAACAAGAGTGGCAACAATTAAAATAGTACTCAAAGTAAACGTTCAAGGCAGAACACCTTAGTAACATGCTTGCAGTGGTCTGAAGACAGGATGACAAACACTGGCAATTACAAAAAACACGAGGATGTGCTAGTTTATTTGTTTATCGAGACAAAGTATGTGAAGTGCCAGCTTTAAAAAAATTGAATGCAATCCTTGACCCCGAATGCAAGACACCGGGTACTGCACAAATAAGTGTACTGATCGCACTGAAAATGGGCACATCGCTTTCTTGCCTTTTTTCTTTTGACTACTCAAGAAGATTTGTTAAAACATTAAACATGCACTGCTCTTTAAAAAGTATGTCAGGTCACCAGACTCAAAAGTAAACCCCAGAATGTTTCACTGGTCCGATAAACTATAATTACTAAAACTGAAATAAAAATACATCAAAACATAAAGAGATCACTTCGTGAGATAAAAACTAACCTGAAACTTAAAAAAGAAAAGTGAAACTAACTAAAGCTAAACTGATTTTCAAGGAAAAGTTGAAAATAATACTGAAAAAGAAACTAATATTAAACACAAAATATAATAACATTGCAGCACTCACGTGACATTTACACACAGGTCCCCCACTCTAAACAAGGATGTGTGGGAAATGTGTCTATTCAAATTTGATCAAAGGGCAAAGTTGTTGATACTTGTGGCTTGCTCTATCATTATTAGTAACTTTGACACTTCTGAGAAGTCATGCTCGCAGGTCTGTCACAGAGATAGTAGCTTTGTGTGTATCTCATCCATTTCGGGAGGTGGATTTGCTTTGCAGGGGGACTGGAGAAACGATCCACAGGCAGGGAGGAACACAGCACACGGAGGGACGAGGAGAACACAACACAGCAAGATTGCGCTAGATTTTGAGGAGTACTTCTAAATGCTAAAAGGACAGTTAAATATGAGATAAGAGTTTTACAAAAAAAGATGGAGTTATGATTTATGAAAACAAAGCCATTTCTGATACCGTGCACATTTAATTTATGTAGAGCTTCTCTTGTTAAGTATTTTCACAAATGCTTCAGGTATGTCAGATTCTTATAATTTTATTGAGGAAATCAACTGAAATGATTGAGAAATACTATATAAATTTAAAAAAAACATAAGAAAATAAGGCTGTGTGGCCTCATGGGATGTATTCAAGAGTTCTTAGGGAAGTTGCGGAAATGGTTCACAAATCTCTAACAACTAACGGAAACATGGCAGTGTTACGCCTGTCCACAAGGAAGGAGACTGTACTGTTTCATCCAGGGGAAGAGGGTTGGGTGGAAGGCTGTATACAAACCAGCAAAGCGCACAGGCTGGGGAAAACAGCCAGCGAAGCAGGAGTAAAGCGTGCATTTACAAATGTGGAAGCCAATCAAGGCAGTGATACAAAAGTGATTTCTGACAGTGGTGACTATATACAGCAAAATATATTTACTAATTTATTTACAAACAATTATGGGGGGGAAAGGTTGGAAAACACTGCCAAATCAAAGAAAATAATAAACCTCAAACTCTACTGGAAAAACTAAATACAACTAGCAACTTAACAATACCCAAAAAGCTAACTATCTACACTAAGCAAGGATTTAGAACCAAAAATACAGACGATGGCAGCTGCCACCAAACTAGTGGTTGGAACAAAGTAGAAACTATGTACATGGGAGTGTATGAGGGCCCCCATCTACCCTTGACCAAATTAATTCCCCAAACAAAAAGTAGACCGCAGGCAAAACATACAAAATGACCATGTTTAACTACAATGAATGATGTGAATTGAGCTGGACAGAGCTGACAACGGAAGTAATTTCATGGAGTTGGAGAACGAAGACCAATGATGACTGACAGATTGATTTACGAATGAGGACCAGAGTTGTGGAGGAGACCCATCTGGCGGAAAAAAGGAAACAGAATAAATATGCAAGACACAGAAAAACAAAATGCAAAACAGAAAAAAGTCTCCCGTAACAGCACTGACCCAGGAAATTACAGACCTGTCAGTTTAACTTGTATCACATGTAAATTACTGTAATCTGTCATAAGGGATAATTTGTGTTTACTCCTTGAACAGAACAGAACGTTTCTGATCTTAAATTATAGTCACCAAAGGTTTTGCAGGGGGTGGTCATGCTTAACAAACCTCCTGAACTTTTTTGTGAAATAAGCCAAGCTTATGGTATCATCTGTTTGGACTTTTGAAAAAGTACCACATGAGAGGTTCATAGTGAAAATGAGATCTGTAGGAAATTACAGGAGCTTTCACAGAGTGGGTTGAAGTTGGTTGTTTGATTGAGAGTGTAACTGTGGGAGGAATTGTATCAGAGCAAAGTCCTGTATGGACTGATGTGTGACAAGGATCTATAGCAGGGCCTTGGCGTTACCTTATCTACATACATGATCTTGAAGCAGACGTTAGTAGCAAAAGCCAACAGATTTGAATCAACGAAGGTAAAAAAGGAAGACCTGAGTAGAATCCAAAAGTGGGTAGATAACATTTTAGATAGCATTCAGTACAGCTAAATGTTCCTCTTGCATGTGGGAAATAAGAACCTTAGACAAAAATATTTGATGGGAGGGACAAAGTTAGAGTGCGTGCAATTTGAAAAAGACTTGGGAGTAATAATGGAAGCAAAGATTAACAAGATCTAAGCAGTGTGCTTTAGAAGTAAAAAGGACCAATAGGATACTGGAATATACAGCAAAAAACATTGATAATAAATCGAAGGAGCTTATATTAAAATTATAGTCAGACCTCACTTCAGTCAGTCAACACTGTGTGCAGTAAGAAAGATGGCTCTTGAGGCCCTTGGAAAAGGTATTAAAAGGGCAACTAAATTAGTTCCTGACATGAAACATGGAAAGTAACATAGAAAGACTCAAGTTAGGTAACCTATTCAGGCTTAGTGGAAGAAGACTTCGGGAGAATTTAATTGAGGTTTATACATTTATAAAAAGGGTTCAATAAGGCGAACTACAATTATTATATAACAGTGAATTCAGTCTGTAGAACAAGGGGGCATAAATGGAATCCAGGTACGAGTAAGTTCCGCACTGACGTAATATTTTACACAAAAAATTGTCAACATTTTGAACAAGTTGCCTCGTCATGCAGTTGAGGCAGTGACCCTTGCTGTGTTTAAGTTCAGACTCGATGCAGTACTGGATACTCTTCAGTTTAAATGCCAGGATTAGTTGGGCTGAATGGTTTGTTCTCAACCTATTTTGTTCTTATGTTCAAATGTGAACACAGCACAGGAAGGGACAGAAACACAGTGCAGAGAGAGGAGATGAACATTGCACAGGCAGGGAGAAACACAGCTCACACAGAGGGGAGGTGAACATTGAACAGGCAGGGAGAAACACAGCACACACAGAGAGGAGGTGAATGCAGCACAGGGAGGGACCTTGGCTAATGTCCGCTCTGGCCTGCCTAAACCCACGGGCTGGAATGGACTCCTCTATGGTAAAATGAAATGAAATAAAGGTAAGTAAAAGTAAATGGGTTTTCCTATTGAAAGTTATTACTTTAGGAGTGGAGGAGATGGGTATTGATCGGATTTCATTCTCAACCATTACCGTAAGGGTGACAGTCTGAGACCGGCCTGGTATCCCCCAACTCCCTCATTGGCCTGTTAGTGCTTGTGAGGATTGGAGACAGTGAGGGGTTTGTAAAAACAGTTTTTATGCCCTTCTGCTCTTGGTGGTGATGGGGGGCTATGTAGACGTGTCTGCATCTCTGGGGGCTTGTTCCTGACACCCGTTCACCCCTCCCCCTTTTCAACCGGAATGTCTTGTGCAGGCAGATCTCCTGTTCTCAACAGTGCTCATTCATCGCACACTAACAAACTGTGGTTTCTGCCTGAAAGAAACCATACCTTTTTTTTGAAAATAGTATTTTGTAACGAATGCATAATTAAAAATTTGCTGGGGAGAGTCCGGCTTGGAGTTGAGGTACAGCCGCTGAATGCGTTTTATGATTACCGCTGCGTGACTTTGGGTCCTCCTCTGTCAGACGCAGGTGTGAGCGGCCGGCCCACAATGCCATGTATGTAATTCAAAACTCATTATGGCCCTTACATATGTGGCCTGCACCCCTCCACAGAATGACCTTGAGAAAACACAGAGCGAGACTGTGGCGGGGAGCATGAAATCACATTAAGACTAGCACGGCGCTATCAAACGCACACAAGGGGTATAAAATGACTCTTTTCTTTTTATATTTTACTTGACTTTTTGTGCTAGTTATATTTGAGAATTCGACATGCCTAATCAAGTGTGTGCATGTGCTTGTGTATGTTCATGCATATATGGGTGTGTGCTTCACATATGCTCTCAGTCAGGATAGCATAGGATCTTGGTGTGTCTTGTGTTTCTCCTTTACTCTAACATTGTTCTATATCTCAGCTCCTCCGACCCAATTAATATATATATTATTTATATATCGGTTTTTGCTTCACATCTTGTACATTTTCCATACACCCATCATACTGATGATATTTTGGAGAAACCCCAATATAAGGTAACATGCGCTTATACTCACGCCTCAGTGTCAGCCTGTGTAATGTATAGATAATCTCACTGGCTGTTTAGCATTGACTTACTGGGATTGACATAAAACACAAATGTGCTGAGGAAACATATGACATAGTCAATAAACAAGAGTGTGTTAATCTGTTGATAAATCAATTGCAGCTGTGTAGTCCTGCATTCTTAACCTGCTCCACACTTTTTTACCAGTTTTAATGACCGTAAGAAAGGTGGCCTAAGTAGTAAAAATTCCAAGCATGGGAGTCAGTTTGTTTTGAAAAGTGCTGGGGACCATGACGGGTTCAACTAACTAAAGGCTTTCAAAAAGTGGTGGGGACGAAATGGGTCAAGACAAAAAGTGGTGGGGATATGTCCCCAGTGTCCCCAGGGTAAATGACGCCTATTATTCCCGGCAATATCCTCTGACATATTTGGAGTATGATTTGACATCAATGAACATCTGCTGAAGTTATAGTAATCATAAATACAGGAAGCTACTGCCCATGTTGCTGGAAGGATTGGGTTTCACCGCAGAGGAGGGTTCCAGTCTTCACTTTCTCTTTTGTTTTTTGAACCAATAGTCACTCATGTTTTGCTTGCATTGTAGTATGCATTGCAGGATTTTATCTAAAGGGCTACTTTTGCCTAGATTTTACTATTCACATTCATTACATTACAGTCATTTAGCTGATGATTTTATCCAATGGGGACTTGTATTTGAGTGGGCTAACCAAGGGCCAGTCCCCCCTGGGAGCAATGTGGGGTTAAGGGCCTTGCTCAAGGGCCCCACAGCAATGGTGTTAGTGCTCTGGGTAGATGGGGGCTTGGGCCACCAACCTGTTGGTCCCATGTACCTTAGCCACTAGACTACAGGCTGCTCCCATCAAGTGTGAACATCTCCAAAACTATTCACTGCTCCCAAATGGCCACAGGCTTTTATTCTTTACCATTCAGGAATTTGAGAACCAAATGTAGAGAACACTGTACACATAATTAACATAAAAATACAAAATTTTTCTGTACATTAGCAGAGAATATCTCAATTTTATCTAAAAATGTAAAGTCCTGCACCAAGCCAGAATTACCATTTATTAATGCACAAACATGATGTGAACTTGTGTCAAGTTTCATAAAGACATCTGCCAGCATCCAAAATCCAGTGGACTTTTTCTGCAACCCCCCTGGAGTTCATGAAGCCCCCTAAATCTCTTCATCTGCATATTTTTTGTTTGTGCAAGTAAGTGATCAGAAACAATAATTTCTCTCCTTACAGATTTTTTTCAATGCAAAACGCATACACCGATGAGCCAAAACTTTATGAGCACTCACAGGTGAAGCCAATAACTTTGGTTATCTCATAACAATAGTGCATGTCAAGGTCTGGGATATACTACATGGTAAGCAAACAGTCGGTTCTTGTGGTCGATATGTTGGATGAGAGTGACAGGCGAACAGACCTGAGCTACAAGAGCCAAATCATTATGCCCAGACAACCAGGTTGGAGCATTTCTGCAATGGCAAGGCTTGTAGGGTGCTATGGTGAGTACCTACCAAAAGTGGTCTGAGGAGGGACGAATCATGAACCAGCGATTGGACATTGGGCACCCAAAGCTCATCGATGCACAAGGGCAACATAAGCTATTCCGTCTTGTCTGAACTGCCAGAAGGTCTACCCTGTTTTACATGGGCCTGTGTAGTCACAGACTGGTCAGAGTGCCCATGCTAACCCCTGTCCACCATCGAAAACACCTACAATGGGAATACGAGCATCAGAACTGGACATTGGAACAATGGAAGAAGGTCGCTTGGTCTGATGAGTCACGTTTTCTTTTACATCATGTGGATGGCCAGGTACACCATTTGCCTGGGCAGGTGATGGCACCAGGATCCACTGTGGATAGAAGAAAAGCTGGTTAAGTAAGAGTGATGCTCTGGGCAATGATCTGCTGGGAAACCCTGGGTCCGGGTATTCATTTTGGGACATCAATTTGACACGTGCTAAATACCTAAACAATAACATAAGACAATGGTATTCCCTGAAAGCAGCGGCCCCTTTCAGCAGGATAATGTGCCCTGCCACATTGCACACACTGGGCCTCATTTAGCAATATTTCCGTAAAACTGTGTTTATTTACGTGTAAACGGATATGAACTAACAAATTCTGCCGGAGTTATCAAACACATGTAAACACAGTATTTGTTTGTATGACATCCGTATGTTGATAAATACTGATCATTCGTAAACGAGAAGCACCTTTTACAGAATTTTCAATTACCTTAAATTGACGCCCCTGAAATAACATATAAGGAGCTTGGAATCCCTTTGTTGGCAATGCAAAAAGATGGCAGAGAAAAGGAAAAATAATTACAAAAAAAAAAGTTTCCGAAGTAGTGACTTAAGTTTTGTTAACCTAAATAGAATCCAAAAAAAAACTGTTCGGTAGTTTAAGTAGTTAAGTGTCGGGGCCAGAGAAGACCAAAGCCTTGTAAGAAATAACTGTTGCAGCAAATTTGGTGTCAACAGGTTAAAAGAAACTGGGGACGAATTATTGGAGTGACGTCTTGGCTGGAATTACCGTGGAGGTTGACAGCGATCTGTTTTCCCTCGTCTTGGATCAATCACCCTCCAACTCTGCAGGTAAGTTTTTATATACCAGCCTTATTGTTGCCATAAATCCTGGGGGGCAGCTGCACCCTGGCCTGTGAGGAGGGGCATGATTGGTCAAAGTGGTAATAACACATGCACTAACACATGACTGTCACTTTCTTCCAAAATCAACTTGGAATGAATCCGAAGTAAAATAGTTCGTTCAAATTAGACTATTACATATTTAGAATCCTCTATAACAGTGTGCCCTCCCTTGCCTTTCCCTCCACTCTGCAGTCTCTCCCTTTCCTTTTAAAACACAAACTCTAATGTCATGTCAAAAAAAATAACGACAACAATTGTAGTATTTAGATTTATTTTTCAAAGTCAGGAGAAAATTAGATCACAAATTCCTACACAGTAAATGGCCCAATCAGCTGGCTATATTAGCCCATAACATAAGAATGTATGTTTATTAAATAAGAACATAAGTGTATTATGACAGTCCTATTTCTGTGGTGTTCCAGAGACGCATTGACTGCTTAAGTTTTTGTTAGAGTTAATAGAGTGAGGTCAGCCATAGCAATGGAGACCTTAGCAATGGTTTCTGATCCTTATTTATAGGTGTCAGATACCACAGGGCACCTTCAGAGGTCTTGTAGAGTCCATGCGGGTGGAGCTGTTTTGGAGGCACACAGAGGACAAACAAAATATTAGGCAGGCATAATGTTTTGGCTCATAGGTGTAAGGGACCAAAACACTGCAGCTAAATTACACCAGCGTTCAGCTGAGCTGGAATCTACAGAGTTATGAAGAAGCCAGTATTCTAGAAAACACTTTTCTTTTAAACATGAGGAACTACGATGATGAATAGGACAGATTTGAGAGAGAGGCAACAAACATGTCTCCAACAGTGGCCCAGCAGTGGCCTATCAAAGCCAAAGTGTACACCGACAAAAAGGCAGTACTATTAAAATTATGAAACCGAATGTACCAAGGTGGTTACCGATTTGACCAGTCCCAGGCCGTCTCTGGTTCAGAAAATACAGCATTTTTAGCCAACTTCCATTTGCTAATCTCATGTTGATCTGATCATCATTCTAATTACTACTATCAAGGTTCTTCAGATATGACCATGATTAGTATTGTGAGTAATTATTGTACACTCCAAATAGAAAAGGCTCCCTGCACCAGCTATCCACCAGCTATTTACTCCTGTAAAGCAGGTTAATACTCACCACTGAACCGCATTCCTCACACTCGGAAAGTAATCCAGAATATCAAGAGGCAAAATGGTACAGGTCATAACTTTTGATCAATTTGATTGAGAAACAAAGACTGATTGATCCCCTCCCTGACAAGGACCAAATTTACATCCAAGACTGATGAAGTTTTCTGCCATTTTGTTTGAATAAGTTCCTTTTGGTCCACTTGCTGGCTTATTTCTCTTTCTGTGGTTGAAACATCAGTTTGCAGCTCACTGAACGTACAGGTATGGCAAGTTTATCATCTCTTCCTTTTATGAAATGTGCTTATTCTGGCTGTCAGAGAAACAGCCAGTCTAAGCACTGGCTGTTATTTCATGGGCTTGTAACATTAGTCCATTGAGCCAAACTAATATCATGTTTCCCACTCAACTGTGCAGTTTGCAAGCTAGGTGTTAGTTAGGGGTTTAACTATTTAGGAAACACACAGCCCCAAAGCAAAAGCAGTCAGATCAGTAATATGATAACCTCTGCTCTTCAGGACTAAATAGTGTTTCCATGGCAATGAATGTAGAAGTTGTAAGTCTATGCTACTGAAATGGAATAAATGTAGCATTATACCAGTTCAGTTTATACAGGTATTAGCCATACTGAGCCTACCAGAGGAGAGGAGGTGAGAAAAAGGCTGAGAAACATGGTCACTGTCATGTTTTGGTTGCAGATTCCATGGATTCAGTTGAACATTGCCATTGCAGGTGAGATTTCAAATTGATTGTGGCTGAAGGACTGGGTAGTTATGCTGCTTATGCAGAGCTTACAGATGACATTCTCTCCTGTAAGAAATAAATTGTTAGACTTGAGTTAAGGTAAATAAAATGTAAAAAGCCTAAAACCTAAGAATTATAATAAATAGTTGATATGGAAGAGGTTACTGAAACCATGTTGGTATTACTCACAGAACTTAGATTAGTTTTAACAACATTTTAAAATAATGTTTAAATAAATAAATATCAAATGTACAGTAGCAAATTCTTTTTACATCAGTAGAATGAATATTTATGTACCTATATTTCAAAATTCTTTCAGAAATGTAAACACCAGGAGGTAAAGGTTTACTTAAATAAGGACAGATTTTTCTTTTTCTTGTACTTCATCGTTACTTAATAGCAGAAAGACATCTGTTTCTGAAGATGTAAAAATATTCCACTGTGATATTCAGATAATTATTAATAAATCTTATAATATTAATATTAATAATTTCAAACTATCCATGCATATCATCAGTACAGGAAAACACATCCTTTTTATGATCAATAATATAAACAGCCGGAAGTTAAGTAAGTTGAAATCAGTTATGCCAGATTTCTCTTTACTGTCTTCAATGTCAAATAAAAATAACAGATTTTAAAATAAATCAAGCAATTTCAAATGACCCATACATTTCAAGGGTGAATTAAACCACTGTTTTGTTACAATAAACAATGTAAAAACCCAACAGGCAATTGCACTTTCTTTCAGGGCTGTGAAGCGCCTAGCTCCAAGGAGACATTCTTGTATACCTCAAAGGTATATTTCAATTCCTTGGGTTTAACCCAAGAAAAGAGATCACCTTCAGCAAACTGTAACAAGAATATCAGTAGGGCTGAACAAATTCTTACATATTGGATGATTCTCACTTAACAAGCACAACAAAAATTTGATGTACATTGGAATATTTTGTCAAATCAAAAAATTGGACCCTTACAGACACAATCTTGCCTTCACAAACAAATTTCAATTTCGCAGCTGAGCTTTGAATCATCTGTTGTACAATGTGAGGGGGCAAATATGGACTATTCATTCTCTCGATGGCTTCCTGGATGGTCAGATGACTTCCTGAGAGGTCTAACAGAGATTTGTGTGGGAAATATTGTCAATACTGAAATGTAGAACTTTAGATTATTTCTTTGAACTCCAATGACATTTGCTTGGGATTCCAAGAACACAATCTCAAAATTCCAAATTCCAAAAATAAGCCCATCTGCTCATGTTTGAAATTTGACTAAGTTGGTCAGTTCTTCATTTTGTGATCCCCAGATCATAAAATTAGATCCCGACTGACTTGAATGAGATTTAAATATAGGCAAACCATAATTTTGTGATAACTGCATCACCTCAAGTGACAGGAATGTCAATAACACAACATGAAACATGTTTAAGCAGTCACACGACAACTTTGCTATTCCAATTTATATATTTCCTTTAATTTCAAAGAGGGAATTGATGTTTTCTTTCCTTCCCGGGGAAACATCCAGAGTTTTTGAAACTCAACACACAGCTTTTACCAGAGCTTATAAACATTGATTTTACAATAATAATATTTCAGTGAGAACATGATCAAAACTACTGTGGCTCAGTTCTTACATTTGAAATTCCCAGACCATAAACTTGGTGCCCCATTGACTTTGAGTGGGATTCCAAGAGCATGATCTACAAATTACACATTTAATAACTGAGCCCCATTGCACTCAAGCCTGGAATTAAGGCCAGAAACTTGGGACGTCATTTACTTTATAAGATTATAAGAAAGCCATTTCCAAATCCGCTATTTCCACTGGACTCATTATTGGCTGATGTTACTGCCAAATGTGAGATCTTAAACTTAGCATCGCTCTGTAGGACCAGCCACTTTTCTGAATTCACTGACAAAGAAAGAATGTAAGGCACTAAAACGGTGAATTCCAAGTTCCCAATTGAAATCCCATTCACAAGCTTGATTGAGGATGAAGAACAAACAAATAAAAACACATCAAAGTTCAACCATAAGCCCACTTGACAAATTTTAAGTTAAGCATCCATGTCCCAAATCATAAGCATGAAAACGCAATGTTCATCTGTGAGTGGTTATCAGGAAAATGCTGTTATTTGTCCCGGTGTTTTGTCAGACACCTCTACAACAAGGGTGTAATTATTCTACTGCTGCTGATAAAGATATCAATATTAATTAATGGTGCTCCAGATGTACAGCAGTACACATTGTGCATACCATTAGTTTGAGTTTTTTGTTTGTGCTTAACCTTTTACTATCCATGGATGAAACTGAGCTGCATGTTTCTGCTTCTAATGCTAAAAAAATTCAATTACGGCTGACAAGCAGCAATCATTGGTCAGCTGTATTTATTTCTGACGCCTGGTTGGTTTGCTGCAATACAGCAAAGCTGTTTTCATCATAAAATGCCAGTTGTATTAGCAAACACAAAAGTTTATGCATACTGTGGCGCCGGGAGAGGTGGAGGGAGGAGTGAGCGCCTCAGCTCCTCCCACTGTACTGCTGTCAGTCTCCTGGTTCCCTCCCTCAGCCTGAAGAGGAACTGGAGCTGAAACAGCAGAGGCCTCACAAACAGGCAGGCTCACCTGAGAGTGATTCCTAATCAACTCAGCTGTGAGCACTTGCCTCCAATTAGGCCCATTATTTAAGCACAGCCTGAGAGGCTGGAAGGGGTGGCTGAAACTTTGGACTTTTTTTTGTGTTTGGGATGGCTGTGCTGCGGTTGTGTCTTGACCTTATTTTGTGTTAAGACCTTTCTTTTGTAGTTTTCCTTTTCCCCTAGGAGGGGTAAATAAACGGCCTTTGGCCCTTTTGGTTCAACCTTCCTTGTGTTTTCCTTCCCTCACCACTCGGCACCGTGGCCACACCTGCCACTGTGTCACAATACCATAACATCAAATCCTGCAGGTGTCAGGCCCACACAAGGACCCCATCACTCCCCCTCTCCTGAGTATTGAATGGAATCTCCCAAACCCTAATATGGGCTGTTTCCTGTCCCTGGATTGGTTTCACCTGTGCTTTGTTCTACATAAACCCTCAGTATCTTGTGTTCATTGTGAGGTTGTTACTAACTTGTCTGTTAGTGATCAGTCTGAGCCTGGTTGTATTGTGCAAATTCTTGCTATCAACTGTACTTTGCTTATTGTCTCATTTCTAAGATTGTCTAGTTCCCCAGTTCCACATCTGGGGTGTATTGAATTCCCAAACTTGTATTGTTTGACAATAAACTATGTGTTTTCAATAAACTCTGCACTTGGATTCACTTCCTTGGAGTCTGTCTCATTACAGCAGGCACCCCTCATAATAATGATTAAAACCACAGCCCCACAAATAAAGGTACAAACATTAGGAGTAAGAAAAATGTTTCTGTTTCATTCAAAGTCTTATGCAGCAGTTACCTTCCTCCTAAATTTTGTGTAGCCTCCATGGTGCCAGTAAAGCAACTGGAAGGAAAACAATCGCTCCTTCAGCAAGAGCAGCTACATCACAGGGTTATGTCATCCATGTTGAATGTTTCAATCATGCAGTGTGAGTAGTCTTTGGGTAGAAATATTTTTTGTGTCACGTAGCGTATCCCTGCCTTTAATGGCTTCCTAATAGGCAGGAAGTGCATGCACCGTAAAAACCAACTCAATTAAACAATTTTTCTGCGCTGGCGTCAAGTTGTCAATTACGTTGTGCAGTGCTGGGAAGTACAGCATTTTGTTGGGAGTTAGATCGGTAGAAAATAACTCCAGTTTGCCTTTATATCCGTTCAGTTTATCCATAATATTATAAACCATTTTGTCCTTGCCTTGTAATTGCAGGTTAAGTCCATTCAAGTGCTGGAAAACATCACTCAGAAAACACACCTCTGCCATGTACTCATCGTCTTGCATTTAGGATAGAAAAGTAGCGGCTTTCTTGTGATGGCTGCCATGAAGAAAAGAAATGATCTCCTGTCTGAGTTTACAAAACCTTTTCAGTGCTTACCTAACTAAGCCATCTAGGATCTTTATGTTACAGCAAATCACTGTGCTCAGCTGACATATCTGATGCAAGTTTGCGAAACAAATGGTGCCGTAGGGTTGATGTTGATCGGATGAAATTGATCATCGACATAATACTGTCCATCCTGCTTTTTAACTCACCTCTAAGTTTTGTTTAGAGAGCGCTTTGATGAAGCAAGCAGTGCAATGGTTTCATCTGCGTCGCTAGTGCAGCCAGGCGAGCAGAAAGGCCCTGTACTCGAAGAAGGCGAGCAGAAAGGCATGCCATGGAAGCAGCTCCATCTGCGACAAGCATGTTGTCTTGACGCGAATCTAGTCCATTGCTTTTGAAAACAGGAAATGATCTTCTCAAAAATTATTCCACTAGTTTTTGTAACACCAACGGAATTAGGCCCAGCACATCCTCACAAAAACACTCACCATCCAAAAATCTCACATAGAGACATAGCTCTGCTACGTCACTGCCATCGGTAGAGTCATCAATGGCTAGTGACACTACCTCCACCTTTTTTAATTTGTCCAAAAGGTTGTACTCTTTTGCCACTGCAACTGACTTGGTGCAGAGAAGACAAACTGGCTTCATTCCAATATGTGTAAAAATGTATTTTTCAGTCCAATGAATTATGAACCGGCGGTTCTCAGTGAGGACTTTTCACTTTTTTAATGTAGACAACTTGAGTATATTTAGTGTTAAGAGAACATAGGTGAGTGCGAGACCATGTAGGGACCATGGGAACTTCGTCGAAGCCAACCTAGCAACCCAGCTGCGCCTGCCCCATGTTCCTCTGCGAGCTCTTTTTGAAGCCTACACCATTACAGGGTTCTGCTGCTTTACTAGCTCACACCACTCCACCAGTTCATATTCATCTTCATCTTTTCTTGTTCCCTGCCTGCCAGCATGTCCATTAGGTCCTCCAGTAGTTAAATTACATTAAAGTCATTTAGCTGATGCTTTTATCCAAAGCGACTTACAGTTAATTATGCTAGCCAGGGGCCAATCCTCCTGGGACCAATGTGGGGTTAGGGGCCTTGCTCAGGGGCCTAACAGCAGTGGTGTTCTTGCTGGGGCTGGACTGAATCGATTATTTGTCAAGGCTGAGAATTGTTCCACTGTGACACCATCTCCTTTCTGAGTTATGTCATCACTGCAGATGTGATACAGATGAACAAAAAGAAGGTCAGAGCAGAAGAGGATTGGCCCCAACCAGTGACGTGCGGTCAGGGGAGGCAGGTGAGGCAGTGCCTCACCAGCCATCATGGAAAGAAAGAAAATATATAATAATAAAATAATTTAAATTGTTATATTCATCCGGTGGTTTGTACTAAAAAATATTTATTTTTCATTTAGCTTCACCAATTTCGATTATTCTTTCTTCAAAATCGCTGAATTTTCTTAATTTCCCATTCAAATGCTTGGAAGCGATGCCGGTGAGGCAGCAGCGAGCTCAGCCTCACCTTGGATTGCGCAACCCCTGGCTAACTGCGCTGGCTGCTAAGCGGAGAGAGCATGTTGCTGTACGGCGTGAATAAAATGGTTTAAACACATTTAATATGTAAACTGATTTTCAATAATTTAGCTTATGTATATAATGTACAGTGCTTTTTGTCACCAACTGTGTTTGTGTAACGTGTTTCGTGTGCTGAGCGATTATAAACGGCAGAGAACAGGTTGGAGGTGAGGCAGGCAGTTCTCTTGCCTCATGGCAGGGGGCGCTCAAGATCCCAGACATTCGTCTTGACACTCCACAACTGCAGAGTAAGTGACAGCGAGCTAGGCTAAACGATACGGTAAGCAAGTCAAGTGCAGCGATAGATTATTAGAGACAGAGATTATTTTTTTCCTCTCGCCTATCCCGACTTTCAACATGGATGACTACATTTCGACACTAAAACAGTTTTCTCAAGTGGACTTTCAATCGAAGCAGGAGATAATAACTAAAGGAAGACCAACGCCGGAGCTGAAAGGATTGCTTGTATGTGTAAAGGATGCAGAAGTGAAACATAACCTGTAAACTGCTGTCAATCTATGCATCTATTTGCAAATCTGATTCTGATGACGTCAGTGCCTCACCAGCTATGAACCTCACCGCACGTCACTGGCCCCAACCCACCTCCCACTGGGAGCTTCAATACTTCCTGGGTTTTGCGAACTTGTACTTCCGCTTCATCTGTAATTACAGCAGGACAGCGGCCCCACTCACCTCTCTGACTTTCTCCAGCAGAGAGTTCTCCTGGTCCCTCACAGCAGAAGAGGACTTCCACGGCCTGAAGAATCGCTTCACCATTCCATCTTGATCAAGCCAGATCCTGCCCATCAGTTACTTGTGGAGGTTTATGCTTCGGATGTGGGAGTGGGGGCGGTCCTCTCGCTGTGCTCTTTTGCAGACAATAAGCTTCACCCCTGTTCCGCCTTCTCCCACTGTGTCTCTCCACCACCGAATGCAATTACGACATTAGCACCCGAGAACTGCTGGCTATCAAGCTGGCGCTGTCGGAGTGGAGGAACTGGCTTCTCCAGATCTGTGCATGTTACTCCTTTGCCCAAGTGGCCATCTGCTAAGGATACTGATGTGGTGTCTGACTGGGGACCCCAGCGTACTTCACTTCTGGAGTGCCTTCTGCAAATTACTGGGTGCTTAATTCACTTTGTCCTCAGGCTTTCATCCACAGTCCAACAGCTGAATTGAGCAGGTCAATGAACATCTAACATCAACATAACATCAGATCAAATAACACCTCGGTTGGCTTTAAGTCATTATTTTATGTAAATAAAATAAAAACACAAACCCCTAGCAATTCATACACATGTCAATGGGTCTTTCTTTACTCTTGGATCCCCTTTTTCCCCCACCCTGAACACAGCCGAACTGTTTAGCCAACCACAGCAACCTGCTCCCCCCATCTCAGGAGGAGAATGCCAGGCCCCTGCTTCTTTTCATTCCGTCTGATGTGTTGGGTGCATGCTGACCAGAAGGGGTTGCTAGAGAGTGATGAACTAACAAACTGCCCTACACACATACCATCCCTGATGAGGCTGGGCCAATTGTTGCCTGGCCACTGTGGACCTTGAGCTTGTAGTGGCAAGGCTGCTGAACTACCATGAGTGCCACAAGGCTGTAATTTAGGCAAGGAAATTACTATTTTGAAATCTTAGTTATGTAACCTAAGCATTGTTTTAATTTAGAATGTTTCAAAATGTTAAGTAAAAGCCCTTTAACAATGCTACAGTAAGTGGTCAGACAGTACTCACCGACAAAATGCAGAACCAAGAACAAAATGCAGGGCCTGCAATGTTATGGAATAGGTTGCCAGGTCATGAGGTAGAGACCCTTGCTGTGTCCATGTCCAGACTTGATGCAGTTTTGGATTCTCTTTAATTGTAATAGCGAGCTTAGCTGGGCCGAGTGGCCTGTTCTCGTCATAATATGTTCTTATGTCCTTATCTATGGTGCCAGCGGCAGCGAGCCCTGCAGTGTTAGCTATGGTACCAGCACCAGCAGCCCTGCAGTGTTACCTATGGTAGCAGCACCAGCAGGCCCTACAGTGTCAGCTATGGTACCAGCACCAGCAGGCCCTGCAGTGTTAGCTATGGTAACAGCACCAGCAGCCCTGCAGTGTTAGCTATGGTAACAGCACCAGCAGGCCCTACAGTGTTAGCTATGGCACCAGCACCATCAGGCCCTGTAGTGTTAGCTATGGAACCAGCACCAGCAGGCCCTGCAGTGTGAGCTATGGTACCAGCACCATCAGGCCCTGCAGTGTTAGCTATGGTACCGCACCAGCAGGCCCTGCAGTGTTAGCTATAGTACCAGCACCAGTACCAGCAGTCACTGCATTGTTAGCTATGGTACCAGCACCAGCAAATGTGACAATTTTATGTGAGTCTTCAACTTTCAATTTTTTTCAACTTTACACATGCACACACACTTCATTTAACTGTATTCCCTGTTTCTGGTTCTAAAAACAATTTTTGTCATAGGGCTACATGATGAATCTAACATAGGGCTACAGGCAAAATTTGTGGTGGCCGTGTGATCATAAATTGCATAATTACATGCCTTAGCATGAAATTTCAACTTCAAAATGTGTATCTTCACTCAAAGAAGATATAAAACAGAATTTGATTCACAATTATCTTGTCCAAAGTTTTTGAGGTTTTTGTCCTCTGCCTAAATTGATGCCTCTATCCTCTCCCAGATCTTCCCCCCAAACACACACAAAGGCATCCTTCCTAAAGCTAGCTGTAATCCCAGGGATGCAAATAATTGTCTCGGAATCTGAAGGTAAACAGTGACCAACAGGGCAGAACTGATGCAGCTCAATGCAAACAGTTCTCCAGCACGAAAATGTGTAAGGCAGTAAATCCAGTCCAAAACTGTACTGGAGTAGGATGCACACTGTCTAAACTCTCCAACACTCTCTACAACTCCCGCCTAATTTGTAAACCGAGAGGTCCCAGGACACCAAGTTGTGGGGGATCTGGCCAGGCTTGGGGGGAGAGAGGTGATGAAACACACAGGCGACAACATTCCTCGGGCTTACTGGACCACAGCATTGTGGTGCTGGAATAAGGATGGTGCAACGTTGCATCCATTCTGTCAATTCAGAAAAGATTTTTCTAGTGCAACACTGCTTAACATTACAGTTACACTGCCATAATAATGTCACATCCTTATATTTAAATGCACTAATTAGAAATATGTTTGCATGCAAGTGTAATTTAGTGTGTATTTCTAGTTGAAGGTGCAGGATCCTTATACGTCTGGAACTGGCACAGATTCTGGCCAGCTCTCCAGCATTTCTTCTTTTTTTAATAAAACTTAGCATGCAGTGCCAAATACAGTAATTGGATCTGTATATTGTGGAGTGAAAGGTCATAAAAGCACAACAGGCAAAACATTTGATATCTGATATTGTAGCAATACCACACTCCTGAGAGCCAAATAATGAGCAATTGCAGAGGAGGGTGTCGTGTTCAGGGTTTCCCTTGAAAGGATGACATGTGCAGATGGAATGTGCGCACGGCTTGTACTGATATTTCTGTTTAGATTTCTGTCTGAGGACATCCAAGAAGATTGTGCTCAAAAGTAAATTATGAAATTATTTTTAAATGGTTTTGAAGGGGTAATTCATATATTTTCTGTATAGACAAAGCTGCAGGCCTGTGAAGCTATGGATTGAACAAGATAATCCTTACCATGTGCAGTATTAATTCTTTACCATTGGCAGGTCTCTCAGATTCTTTGTTCCTTTGTTGTGAAATATATAATTATAACTATTTATACATTACATATATAACTAGTTGATTTCCTGCATCACCCATGCCTGCCAACTTCAGGAGGAGAAGGCCATGAGCATGTGACGACAAGTCCTCCCCTCTTTACACACTGCCATGACACTAACAATCACATACTGTCGGAGCATTACAAAGCCAGCATGCTCTCAATTTGTGCATCTTACCAAGCCACTACAGAGCAATGAACAGAACTTAGGCAGCTGACCCCGTTTTGTAAATATCCAGTTACTTCATCACCTTCATCTGCTCCTCACCATCTGGTTCTGGAGATCTGGGTTTTGAAGCAATTTCACATCTTCCTTCCGGTTTGACATAGCGTAGGTCATCTTGTCATTGGGGTTCTACCCTGCCTGAGCATAGAATGACCTGCACTAGCAATGAGCAACTTTTTGTCTCCAACAATATACAAAATCTCTTCTTCACCAGTGGGTCACAGCAATGTAGGTTGAACTTATGCCTCATCCCCTCTGTTTTCTTAAGTGAGAATTGAGCTTGTTTGCAGTAACACTTCAGAACAGGCCATTTTTAACAGACTGCAGTACATGCAAAGCCTTAGGCAAGGGTGCCATCACTGGAAACCAACAAGAACAATTCCTCAGACAATGCTGTTTGAAGTTTAACTCACTAATACGCTCCCTGAAATCTATGTAGTTACCTTTATATACACATACACTGATTCCAAACCATGTACACATGATAAAGAGCATCATAGTAAAGGTAGCATTACCATCAGTATTCTCTTGAATGAAGATGCTTTCTGCTGCTTTGCACTGAGCCAAAATCATTTGTTGTCTTGCCATCATACAGGTCTTCAAGCACTTCATTGCATGGAAAGTGGAGTATCAAGAAAACCTAGTGTGAATCGACAACAATGAAGTTAGAGTGTAAGAATGAATAGAGTGTAGGTGAACTAACTGTGAACTAATTTGAATGGGACAGTAACCACAAAGATTTTGTGCGAGCTATCACAGTCACAAATTAGCTATGTTTTAAGCAATTCTGTTGTTCACATAAAATATCAACATGGTTGCAGCAATCATAGCTAAGGTTAGCTGGCTAGTTAGCTCCAAAATGACCTTAACTGTTTAATTTACCTAGCGCTATTAGATTAGTTTCAAATGGATCTCAAATGGAGTTCAAGACAATGTTAACCATAAATATACAAATCAACCATAAACATGTTTTTCCATTCGTGGTCTCCAGAATTCTTCTTGACATAAAACACCTTTCATTCACTCATTTTTGTAACATAAATAGAAAGAATCATACACTGACATGGTATCACAGTCTTTGTATTTTTACATGTAGAACAGAACATTCTTCAGGGTCTCAGAATCTACATCAGCTACATCAATGCCGTTCAAAATCATTGTGGTCCATGCCCATTAATGACACCCCTAACATGAACTAATTTGAATGGAGCTTGTCTAGTCCACAGTCACATTTGAAATTTTGACTGGTAACCAGGCTACTTACTTCAACAAGGCAATATACCAGAAATCTGAATATTCTGAATATATATATATAATTATGCTGAGGTATCCAGTCTTGTATTTTGAACATCATGTTACCCCCTTCAGCTATGTTTCAGTCTTCCAAAGGCTTAAACAGCAGTTTTGCTCTGCCAGACACATTGAAAGGGAATTCGTACAATAGACGGTATGGAATGAAATATTTATTAATGCTATTCAGAGCTGATATTTATATATTTTGGCATTTGCTTTCTTTATGCAAATTAATCAATAAGAACGCATACTTGAATACCATGGAACTCACATTTAACACTACCAGCTACTTTGTCTTTATAGATAAGCAACTTGCATTTCCAGAAACAATCATGAATACATTGAGAGCAACAGCAAAACCATGGTTATATTATGGCGACAACTAATGCTAAAGAAAAAAAAATATTAAATATTTGTCAAGACAAGAATAAAAAATTAAAATCAATTAATGCTGCATAAACAAAAAGTAATCATTATGGCTTTTAATTATTATCTGGTCATAGTTTATACAATATAGCAGAATTAGTGGATGCTGCAGAAACTGAAACATGGGAGAATGACTGATAAATCGAACAGGTTTTGCTGGAAGCACGACTGAATGAACAAATCATTTGAAGAATGACTGATAAATTGAACGGTTTTGCTGAAAACACTACTGAATGAACAAATCATTTGAAGAATGACTGATAAATCAAACGGTTTTGCTGAAAGCACTACTGAATGAACAAATCTTCTGAACGGATGGGGCCAAAACAACTGGCTCACCAAAAGTTTGCATCACAACTGTGAGACACAAAGTCAATACACAGCTGTATGACAAAGAATGATTTTGAAAGAGTTACAGTTGTGCTTCCTCAAAACTAAACTGTGGGAATATTTATTTCAAATGTTTTCATCTTGTCTTAAATAAAACTGCACAGATCTTACAATTATGGAACCGGGAGCAGATTAAAAAGCTTACTGGAGCTGGACAACCTGTAAAAACTGCTAGAAAACAAATATATCCACTAGTGATGTTTGCTGTCAGCTTATGCCACACCAGCAGTTTCAGCCATAAAGAGACAATGAAAGACTTGATGGTTCTATTTGCACACTAAAAAGGACATGCTAAGTAACACACAGAATATTCTGCCATCCAAATGAACCAAGTCTTGAGCTGGTTCATTTATGCCAATTCACTTCCATAATTTCCAATTTACCTTCATTCATTTCACAAGAAAATCTGAAAAACCTTTCCGGTTTTTTATTAGACAGGTTCATAGCTTTCCTGTTTATAAAGAGGTTTCATCGCAGTGCATTAGATAATTACCTCTGACTGCTCATCCAGCCAGTCGCTTCAGACTTTTGTTTTTACTTTTCCCTAAGGAAGCAGCACTGACATTGTCAGTGATAACTTCCTATATTTTTCTTTTATGCATTTTCCATGCTTTGTTTATGATAATTAATAAGAACGCACACTTGAATAACATGGAACTTACTCGTCTCAGTAGCAGTCTCAATCAGGTCAGTGCTTATCAATACTCGGGTTTTGATAAATTTTTAACTGGGTTTTTATCCCCATTACTAAACATCTGAAGTGCTTGTTTTCTTTTTTTTCTTGTAGCTTTCTCAACAGACAACTTTCAAAACAAAACATTTACAGTGCTTCTTATATGCTGCTTCTAACACCCTGTGCTGAGAGGGGAAAACATGAAATGATCATGCAGCCATTGATTGTGAGTTCATAAAAAGTAGGGAGTGTACAAATGATGTTTGTGAGAGAGATGAACATACACACTCCTGTGTGCTATTGCTGTGTGCGGCTGTGCTGGCTTTCAAATTAGCTCAAACTTGATGCAAGAGTTAACCATTTGCTAATGGTTCCCACTGTTTAGCGTTAATTTGGTTGGAAAAGCACCCCTGACTGACCCCTGCAGTTAGCCCTTTGTAGGATGGGTAAGTGCTACATATCCTGGGTTTTGGTTGGAGCAGAGGGCTGTGAGTGGATGGTAGCCTTGCTAAAGTCAGTGATATGGTTAGGCTGACTTATCTGGGGTTTGGTTTGTTAAACTCCTGTGGACCTGCAGCCAGACTTAACCACTGACAATATGCCAAACAGCTAAGGGAAAGCTTACCTATGTAGTTTCTAATGTGTGCACTAGTGTTTTGAGCAGTGTCTAGAGTGTGTTCTGTAGTGGTGGGTTAAAGCTTTACTGTGTGGGGGTCGTTTGAGTGCTAGCTGCAAAGCCTGATTGTGATTGGTCAGAATGGGGGGGAGGAGATAAGTGTGGTTTTAGGGGTTTTATTCAGATATTTTTTAGTAATAAAGATCCTTGCTTACCCTCACCTGGTCTGTGTGTTCGGACAGAGGGTGGATACCTGTGGAAGGAGGAGGAGGAAGGGGGGAAAACTCAATCCCTGACAAATACCATCTTTACTTTGTTAGTTTTCACTGGACATGTTTCCCTGATTGATTATCTGTCTCAGTGTAATCCCACACAACATAGCAGAATTGAATTTTTCTGTACGTTTGGTCCATCTGACAGATCAAATCATCTCCTTTGAGCACACAAGCACAGGAGGAATGTGTGTGGATGTTGGGTGGGGGGTGGGTGTCTGTTTTTATAATTCACACTCATTACCACCAGGACTGCTGGGCTGAGTTACACTGCTCATGTCTGCAGGTACAGATGAAGCTGGGATTAAGGTCTATGCTCACACTGTCATTAGATGTCATTTTCCAAAGCTATCAACTTTTTCTACCCACGGGAGACTTTGACTGATAATTCAATTAAAAGACTGGATCCGTATCCCAGTTCCAACATTTTTTTTATCTGCATGTTGAAAGCCTGAATAATTTCACTTTTCACTAAAAACAGAGGTCTATTATATTTTATTTTTTAAAATATATACAGTCCTTCCATGTGACCACCCCATATAAAGCAGTAACACAGGCACATGGGAGTTCCCTTGTTAAGGATATCTCCTGCTCCTGACACTCCCTATAAAGCTGGAGTAGTAAATGCTAATATGGAAATACCCCAGTCTCTGGCAGCTAAATCCTTTAATGGAAACACAGGCAAAATGAGACCGCTGGAAGGATCTTAGTTTATCTCTCTTGTAAATCTGCTATCAAGCAACACAGACAATAACGGGGACTGCAGGACTGTTTGGCTCCTGCCCTCTGGAAGAGCTACCATTTCCCTGAGCTGCCAGCCCTTCAGAGAGGAAAGCAACGCAGCCACAGGACTCTGTGTGGCTACCAACCCCTCAGAGTAACTCAGTCACAGACCTCTATGTAGCTTCCAGGCTGCTACCAAATCCCTACCATTGCCCTTTCTGTAGATAGAACTAATCCTGACAAAAAAGCTGTCATGACATGAACTGGGGTATTTTGAAACAACATTTGTGATTGTTTTGAATCTTACACAACCACTACATTCAGGGACATGTGTGGTTTCTATTTCTGAACACATTTTCGATGTGTGATGGTGCAACCAGCACAATGTGAGTACAACCCGTTGCACCATTGATAATTGGGAAGGGTAGCCACAATGTAAATTTGTGTTTGTTCAATGTGTACTCTGTCTAGTAAATGTACGTGAAGGTACATTCACTGGCACAAAGCCATCAGCGCTAAAGCAAAACTAAAAGCGGATCGTGAAATTCTTATGACCCCCACCACTGCGCTTTGAAAAGATGTAGACACAAGGAAATGTGAAGGTTACTTAACCATAGTGGGCAGGGTATTGATCTTTGGCTGCCTGGCTCTCTTTCATATCCTCCAGCACTGTGATTATCGTGTAACTGTGTAACCTAATCACTTCATTAGTTGGTGTTCAGTTAAGAGGTAGATTGTAAAATTCTTAGACAAAAGATCCTCTCCTTTTTTATTCTCTTTTGCCTTTCACCTCTACATCTTCTCCTGTCTGTGATGACTGCTGCTGTATTTGAGGGAGAGATCCAATTAACGCCTTTCAGGAGTCCGAAACAATTTTCACAGAGATAATGGCCTACTTTGAGGAAGAAAGCACTCTAGTGTAAAATGTACTTGCGCTCAGAAGTGATGAAGCAAATGTAATCAGAGAACTCAGGCTGGGACAACAAAAGCAGAGTGCAAGCTGCTTGTGTGTTACTGTTTGTCATTGTAAGAATAAGAATGTTGTTTTTTCTTCCCAATTTATGATTTCTTGGGACCTGGTATTTGCAAATGCATTTTCACATTTATTGTTTAATCAAGGTCTGCTACCTAGCATGAATGACCAAGTGGAAATCCCAAAACACGGGAGCTCCACAGCCGATAGGTCTGCTGCTCCAAGGCCATGGCTAGCTTGATCATAAGTCGCATTTGCCATAACTTTGGGTTCATAGCAAAACAGCAGGATAACAGCGCCATCCTAAACCATCTCCACGCTTCAGATTCCCAAAACAGGACTAGCTAGCTCTGTCTCTGGTACTCAAATAGTCAGAATGTATGTTATCAAACAAACAGAAATTGCCTACTGCTGTGTTTATTTGGATCCCGAGTGACAAAAATGGCAACCAGCATAGTGGCAGCAAGCCAAATGCAAAACTAGTATGAAGAACTAAAGAAATCCATCAGGCATGGATGCCATCTACTCATGATTGGATGAACAAATTTATACAGAAGCTATACCTTGATGAGAATTAAAGCTGATGAGAGAGGATATATGGATTAAACAGAACATTATTCAAGGTATGTTGATCTTTTTGGTTTTACCATCTTACCTATGCACCATCACTAGCAACAGCTTGCTAAGATACTTTCTGTTCAAATTTAGTTCAGCTATAATAAAGATGAAAACAATTTTATTCAAGTTATTTTTTGCCTACATACAATCTGAGCTTGCCAATGTGAATTTTCGTTATAACTTTGTGAATTACAGGTGAATAGACATGGGAATGGGCCACAATATGATTTTAGCTTTTTAAAAAATGAAAACCGTATATAACCGCCATTTTGTTGGAGGTGAACTGAAATTTTACAATATATAATTTTTGTGTTAAGATGGAAAGGTTTCATTGGAGCTTTGATACAGTGGATTATCACTTTTCTTCACCAAAATAAACTCACACACTTGCCCCATGTGTTTCTGTAGATAGATTTTGTCAGTCAAGATATTATGGAATATTTGCTTTGTGAGGTAAGGATCTGAAATGCCATTTTAGGTAGTAGAAGCAGCAGGAAAAGCATACATGTCTTTTTCACTGGCACAGACTGCAGTGATAAATATCAGCAACAGCTTCACTCTTAGTTTCAGCAAATATTGCACATGCATCACGTTAATTTTAGATGTGTAAAAATGCATGTAAATGTATGCATGGCAGTCTGTAGTGTTTCCTTTGTGGGTGGAACTACAGAAAGCAGGGGTAGTGCTTAGTGTTACAGAGAAATAAATAAAACGTAAAGTAAGTTATCTTTAATAAAGATAATGTCAGTACGATGGAGTACATCATTGCTTCACTATGGTGCGGTTGCATGGCATGATGTTAGCCTAATAGCCATAACTGCATAAGTTTCACTTGCAACTGTTTTACTTGCAACACAGATCAGCTAGCTAATGTATATCACAAAATATACATCTTAACTTATTATGCTTCATATACATATATATATATGTATGTATATATAGAGAGAGAGAGAGGAAAGGAGATAGAAAGCTAAGTCAAGTGCTTTATAAAGTACTCACCAAGTTAAAGATATTAGCTAAAAAGCTTATGTTTTTCAGTTAATATTTCCATTTGTATTTTGCTTTCAGCTGTGTAATGGCCCAATAACTGTTTTAGCAGTGGTTCATACTAGTTGTCTACTATCAGAGAAGAGAAAGCTAGATAGCCAAAATAAAAGCCAAATAACAGATTATCTCAAAAAAGTTCAATAAATAAGTAATGTGAACACAATGAAACACAATGTGGTTTGGGTTCCCTATTGAGAAGAAATATTACCAACTGCCTCAGTCAAGCAGGGAGGGAATCCATTAAAGACAATGTGCTTTCATGACCAGCTTATCCAACTTGTGAATTTTTGAAAAACTGAATTATTATGACAGTTGGAATTCCATTGTCTCTCAGACAGAAAGCCAGCAAATTTGTTTTCACAGCAAATGCATAGATCACTGAGCTATCAGGAATGGATTGTGAGCAGTACAGCTTTCAAAGCTCAGGCCTGCATTTCATAAGAACTTCAGTCTAGATCTGGCAGATAAGGGAAATACTTAACCCCAACATGAACCGCCTCCTAAAGTACACCGAAGTTTGAAGTCATAATCTGATCTTTTACGATATTATGGCATACTTTGCTAAAGGTACGTAATCAGAATGGTTGTGCATTTCGTCTCTAAACTGAACTGCATCATAAAACTGACAGTAAAACATGTGTGAAGTAGAACCATAAGTACATTTATGTTGTAATTGTATTGCACAGGTATATATGTATAGCATGATAAAAATGGCTGAAACACACATCATTTAACATTTATACTGTAGAATCTTCAAAACCAAATGGCATCAATTACTGTTCAAAACAAAATGCCATGAAAATGGTTTGATTGTTTTGATAGATGAAACAAGTACAAACGTATTTTTTTTAATATTTGGTCGCTGATAATCAAAATGTTATATATGTAACTGTATAAGCGATTAATATCTACTGGTTTTATTTAATTAGCTTGTTTTTAAATCAGAAAAGCATTATATTTATCATCAGGAAAATGTTGCCATCTTCTCAGCAAATACCAGCGCAAACTTTCCCAGTGCTGCGCAGGTCCTGACAGCTGTCAATCAAGTATTCTCACAGCTGCCTGGAGCACTCATTTCCCTTACTGCGTTATTTCCCATGGTCCTCCAACAACTGTCGTCTTTCTTCTGTTTTTTAGACAAACAGATCAAATTTCTCTGCAAACAATGCAATAATTCGAAACAAATGATTCTCGGCTTTGATGATCACTTTTATATTGGTCACAGAGAAACCCTCCCCTCTAACATCTGTTAGGGTTTATCCCCCAACTTTAGCCACTGGTTGAAGATTTATCGGCTGAAATTGTCCAAGCCTAAAACAACAGTCCTATTAATATAAAAGCAAGAAGCAGATAGGATTGGAAGCAGAGCCCAATATTCCTGCATCTCAGCCTAAGAACCGTGTGTTTAAGAAGTATGGAAATGACTTTTTATATCAATATTAGTGTTTTAGATTCACCACTGTGCTTGACAGTGTGTGTGCTGACTTTCTCCTGTAAAACCTATATTTTGGTAATTTGGGGTAGTAGACTCTGAGACTTTATAACACATTTAGCCATAATTGTATTGTTAACCAAAATTACTGCAGATTTAAATATAACATTTGTTGCTGAATTTATACAAAAGTATCGTTTCATTATATTTTGGTAATTATTTGCCCTGAAATGAATGTCACTGTTTAGTAACCACTGCCTTGTTTTATTTGTATTTATTATCGCAACTACCATTATCTTGTCTATGAATTGAACTTCTGCTCCTCCTAAGAAACCAGACAGGCATAGAAAATCTATAATGGCAAACACCAACTTTAAATATACTGGCTATGACCAAATGCAGTAAATCTTATGCTTTTGAAAACTTAATTTGCTAACTTGAGAGATGTGACACTAAACCAGTCTTACTTGTTTTCAACTGGTGAGACATCACATGTACCAGAGTGAAGTTTGCAAGGGAAGGTTTTAATGGCAGAAGACTTAACACATGGGGTTGTAGCAATGTATATGTATTTTCCAGTTGAGATAATGGACTGACCGTTTCATTTAGAGACATGTTTAAAGGAGTAACTTAGTTTTACTGTAGCCCTACAGCCCCTCAGAAACAACTGTCGCTGTGCGTTTGGGTGAAAAGTATGGTGAAAGCCTTTTCCCCTCCAAAAGGCAGCTCATTTTGATTCAAGCTGCATGCCTGAGTGTGTCAGATTGTGCTACCTGTTCCAGTGAGGTTCATCAGTGCTGAAGCTGCTGCAGAGATTTAGAAAGTTGCAGTCAGCCCCATCAGGAGCACTCTGTAGGAGCTGAAGAACATTGAGGATTCTACACTGCTGCAGGAGCTAAAGCACATGGAGGATTCTACACTGCTGTTGGAGCTAAAGCACATGGAGGATTCTATTAGTGCTGCAGGAGCTAAAGAACATGGAGGATTCTGTAGTGCTGTTGGAGCTAAAGCACATGAAGGATTCTACAGTGCTGTTGGAGCTAAAGCACATGGAGGATTCTACACTGCTGTTGGAGCTAAAGCACATGGAGGATTCTATAGTGCTGCAGGAGCTAAAGCACATGGAGGATTCTACAGTGCTGTTGGAGCTAAAGCACATGGAGGATTCTACACTGCTGTTGGAGCTAAAGAACATGGAGGATTCTACACTGCTGTAGGAGCTAAAGAACATGGAGGATTCTACAATGATGTAGGAGCTAAAGCACATGGAGGATTCTACAGTGCTGTTGGGGCTAAAGCACATGGAGGATTCTACAGTGCTGTTGGAGCTAAAGCACATGGAGGATTCTACACTAATGTAGGAGCTAAAGAACATGGAAGATTCTACAGTGCTGTAGGAGCTAAAGCACATGGAGGAGGAAAAGGTGGAGACTGACTGCAGTCTTATCTGAACCTATCACTTTGGACGTTTTTCACACTCCAGTTGGTGCACTGGATTCCATGGCAATCAGTCTGGAATCAAAGGATGAGGTGCTTCCCACAGAGATGGAGGGATAGATGTACGGAACAGTGGAAAGTGTCTTAAAGCATCTGAAAGATGGATGTGTTGGAGAATTCTGCGGCAAGCAATTTTTGTGAAATTCACACAGACATCAATAACTACCTTCCCCAGTGATTGACCAGGTATGTTTAGGTGTGAAAATGGGTCTGAAAATTCTGTCTGCTGATTGTTCACACAACTACTTCCACTGCCATGTTGAGAGCTCTCAGTGAACACCTTCAAAGAAAAATGACAGTGTTTGCCTGTATCTGCATTTGTTTGACTTTGTGCCCTAGTGTAGAAGCACCCAGTAATATCTAAATTAATGTTGGTATAATACAGGGTTGTGGGCTGCACTCTGACCCAGATGTAAACATACCTGACTGTGCTCTTGTACTGAAAAACATTCTGCTATTCTGCCTTCAGTCACTGTAACAGTACCATGCCAACTACTTCTATGATTGGCTGGCACTTTGTGGTTAGACTGCTCCCCACCAATACCAACCTACTGCTATAAGAAGGTCCCCTACTGAAGCTAAGCTCTGTTTCAAAGGAATATGATCTGGTGTGGTACAGCTGTTGCAATTGGATTCTTGTTCAATGCAGTGTAAGTTTAAATGAATGCATGTTATGCCTATTTGGCCACAAATCTGTTGATTTTTCTTCCACTATCATAAAATAGACACTCATTTGGACCAGATTCTAATTGAGTGTTTACTCTGAACTGTGGCTAAGGCCCAGTCAAACAAATGTTTTCTCTTTAAAAACATATGCAAGTTAATCAAAATGGATTTTAGACTTTTTGAGGGCACATATTATTCTTAGAATGAAAAGAACATGTTTGCTGGTCTCTAATTAAAAAGAAAAAAATCAAAGAAACTTGATGTTGCAACATCATATCTGTTTTGATAGAATCGCATGTGCACGTTTGATTGAATCCCTTGAATAATCAATTATATATAAAGGGGGTCCTCGACTTACAAATGAGTTCCTACAACTTGTCGTAAGCCGATTTTTACGTAAGTCGGAATTTATACCTAAATTATAACTAAATTAACACCTTAATTCACGCACACTGTACACACAACACATGAAGGACATATAAAATACAGTAATTAAATGAAACATTAATTTAAAAAAAGAGAGAACAATTTTTTGTCTTTATTTCTGTGGTCGTATTTATGAACCAAACTGCTTAGGTCGAAACTAGGTTTTTTAAGTAACTTATGAGAGTGCGTCGTAACCACGAAATGACGTAACTCGAGACTGTCGTAACCCGAGGACCTCCTGTATAGTAAATATGTGTTATCTGGGATACTTTTTTAAACTCATAAGCAGTTTCATTTTATCTATTTTACTGCCAGGGTCAAACTCTGACTGTATTGCTCCAGCTGATATGGGTTCTGCAGCAGCCCTTTAGTGGGCAACAGCAGGAACAGATCATTTCACAGAGCAAAGAATAGGATCCCAGTATGCAGCAGTGAGAGGCCTGAAACTTATGCAACCGTGTTGACACACCAAGCAATACCTCTAATGCAGTTATTTAAATTTTGAACAGTGTTGTACTCTGATTGCTGTCCCCACATCTCACATCCTGGCCTTGTGCAATGCACTCTGCTCTTACTGCCACCTCATGCAGAACATTTCATTTAAAGGGACTTAATGTAGGTTTTACCAACAGCAATGCTTTAACCAAACTTTACTTCAGTCAAACTAATATTAAATATATATTGATAAAGCAGCCATGAAAACAGTAATTACTTATAGCCTCTCTTGTACTTTGCAAGAACTGTCTCATGCTGGTAGCATGGTATCACTCATTATGAGAGGAAACAATGTCTTATGGTAGAGGGACAGTAGTAACAATACTTGTTTCAAATACTACACTATTTAAGGTAGAAACATTTTTTGGCTGAAAGGTGGAACCACTGAGCATGTGCCAGATCAATGACAGCACACTTGATGTTTTTAAGACTGGGTGAGAAAATGAGCATTAGAGCTGACACGTGTCTATCTTCCCATTCCCCAAAACAAAGAATTGTTTGTAGGCTAGGGTAAAATACATGGTCTGTTGCCATGTAAGATGTTTCAGAAGGAAAAAAGTGCAACAATCATGCAGAAAAAAGCTTAAAGCTATCATAAGCTTGTTTAGTGTACCTCAGTGGTAATTTTCTTTAATGCTAACATTAGCTCATGTGCTCTAATGGAATGGTAAGGTGCCTTAAAGGGTCTCTGCCTCAACCAAATGACCTGGCAACCTATTCCAAGTATTGAAAATTGAGTAAAATAATAATTTTACTAAAACTAATTTTCATCTTTGCTCGCTTGTTCTACAGACTGAACTCAGTTTAAAAAAATTGTAGTTCACTTTATTAGCCTTTCAAATTTATACACCTCTGTTAAATCCCCAGTAAGGGTCCTATCACTAAGCCTGAATGAACTAAGTCTGTGGAGTCTTTCCTCACAGCCTTTAAGTTTCATACCAGAAACTAATTTAGACAACCCTCTTCATAATTTTTCCAAGAGGTTCAATGCCTGTCTTGTTGTGTGGTGCCCAGAACCACACACAGCATTCCAAGCGTGGCCTGACTAAAGCACTGTATAATTTAAATACAGCCTCCTGAATTTTACAAGCAATACCTTTTGCAATATACCACCATCCTTTTGGCATTCTTCACTGGTACAGCACACTGTATAGATCTTTTTTCTTCTATGTCTTTTTCAAACTGACCACAGCTAAAGGGGGGGAGTTAAAGAGAATATGGGCGAAAGAGCTTAGGAGAGGGAGCTGAACGAGGAGCTAAAGAGGATGGGAAACAGTAGACAATGTATGCGAATAATCATTCTACTGGTTCACTGTCCTTGACCCTGAATCTCTTAATTTCACACGATGCACTGTACTTGCAGGCTGTATTGTGCAGTAAAACTAACATACAACATAATCAAACTATTTGGTTAGTAAAAGAATGACTGACCTGAGATCAGTGGGGACCAATGTGGTGGAAGGAGTCCTTGAAGGAGCTCAGAAAGAAAGCATTCATTAAAACTTTTGTTCGTAACTGTTAATAAATGGTTTTGGACAGCGATCACAAAATATCAAACACAGCCAAAGACTGGACAACAAGCAATGGGAAAGCATCAAAAGTCAATATAAAAATTGTGAACACCCTGGGAGATGTAACTACTGAAAAGAAGATGGACAGGTTACTGAGTAAAAGACTTATTTTGTCCAAAACGTGATGTAATTTGCATTTATTTTCGTCCTTATTTAACTTTAAAAGCTCTCTAAAAACATGGCCACCACCATTCCTCTTCCCATAACAGTCTTTTACACCATAATTTCATTTGGGAAATATTTCCACCTTCACAAATTCTTTGGAAAAGTGTGGTTCCTCCTTAGCTGTCGTAGATACAGTTGTGTAATAACAAAAAACATTTCATCTCAAGTTTCATTTCAAACGGCTCAGTGAATCTGTTCAACACAGGGCTTTTTAGAAATTAATTTGACTGTCAAAAAGAAAAAATATTAACTTTCAAAATTTAATAAAGGTTCCACGCTATGCAATACAAAGGCCTACGGTAGCATTTATCTTCTGCTTGTTACAATGTAATTAGAATTTCTACAAGCTGTCACATTTCCGTCTGAGTGCTGAAGAAAGCAGTATTAATAATTAGCCAAATGAATAATGATGAAAAAAAAGATACCTGTCGGTGGTGGGAATTCATAATCACACTTGCCACCATAGCACTAGCTGAGAATTAATCAGAGCACATGACCCTACTATAACAAACCATTTTCTTCTGTAATTAAAACATGTTTAAGGAGCCATTTTCAGTTGGTCGTAGGTTATGTGTAATCCATTTAGACATTCGGGTCATTCTGTCAGAAATCAACCCCCTGACTCCCTATGATCTTCTCAATTTTTAAATACGAAGGTCACAGCATGAAGGTATTTTGTGTTATGTAGCCACCTTTGATGTAGAAACATTTACAAACATTTAGAACCACTAACCTCAACATCTACTGTAAGACATAAATCAGGGAAAGCGGTCATGAAATTTTTAGTGCTGAAAAAAAGCTTCAAATTGATTTGCATAAAATATATTAACAAAATAAGCAACGTCAGTAAAAGAGGCCAAAATTGTGTTTTAGTATTCATTTTTTGTGTTACAAAGTTTGCCTCTCAAAATCATAGGATTCATCTTATGTATTATGTATTACCAAACAGCGAGAAGAAAGGCCCTTTCAAAACCATAATTCCTGTTAATTTGTCCAAATATCATTTTTTGTCATAATATCTAACACATTTTGTGAAGTCAGCTGCACAATTTAGGCAATATAAATTTGAAAACAGTTTGACCACTCTCAAAAAACCCTTTTTTGGAGGACCGTATAGGTGATGCCACCTTGTCAGCGGAGCTTTGCCGGGTGTGCTGGCTAATGTAAGTTATGCGATTTACTACTGCAAGATCACTGGCTAGGTTGTTTTGTTAGCTACATTGATAGTTCATTAACTAATACGATGATGTATCTTCAACTATGCATAGGCAAGTGCAAAACTATGTAACAAAGTGCACAATCATATGATAGCTTTGAAGCAAATAAGTAGTCTATACATTTCAATTCCAAAGGAACTGGATATAGAGCATTGCAGTGATCGCAGGTACACTTTCAAGCCAACTTATTGCTGTTCTGTCCCCTCAGACTAACTTGCTAGTTCTTACACTACTACAGGAGTCAAACTGTCTTGCTAACTTTTCTCCAAGCTGCATTCCTTTCTCCTCAATTCACTGCAGCCCTCAAAATTTTAATTAACAGGTGGTGTTTGTTATTTGGCAGCCGCTAATCATAACGACTACCTGCAAATGTGTAGATACATGTACTGTGACGCCTGCTAGAGGCAATACTGTAACACTGTAACTGCCAGATATGGAGGTTACATTCAGTAGTGTTTAAAGAGGCGCACTGGTAAAAGTGACTCATTTTTGAATCAGTTCTTCAATGCTACTACCTTTTTTGAGTAGTTGAGGTATGACTTTGCAACAGTAGGTCTTACTTATAGAATGTTGGCCATTAAAGAAACTTGGTTTTTGAACTAAATGTATCTTCATGTTACTTTCAAAGTTTCTATCTATCAAAATTCTACTGCTTATCTTTTTAAAAGTTGTTGAGGGGACATATTTGGTTGCAAAAGAGACATTGTATTGCGACAGGTATTTTCAAAGTACATAACCTGTGATTTTTCAGCTGGGATCCAGGATCAGTGAAGACAAAGTTAAAGCCAACTACCCCTGCCACCCCCTTTTTTTGTATAACTGCAACACCCTGCCCCCCACATCACCCCCTGGCTCTGCTTCAGCAAAAAGACAACCAACCTACCCACCCCCCACCCCGAAAGACCCCCATGGTAAATGATTCAGATTACATTTGTTTACATTGGTATATATCATTTTTATATCTTACTGAAGCGTTTGCTGTTTCCTGGGGAGCATTTTTGTAGAGGCGTTGGTGATGCCTCACCAGAGATTAAGGCCAGTTCTGCTAAGGAGTGTGAGTTGACTCTGGGCATTAAAGCGGCTTAAGCCTGGGCCTCAGTGTGGCTGGCTGGCTGGGGGACTGTGTTTACGCAGTGCTGCAGCCCGATGTTAATCCAAAATTAGTATAAAAGACCAGCCGCTGCTACTCAAGCGTGCCTGCCTGGCTTCGCTCTGTAATCAAGACTCGTTCAGGACAAAGTGTGCACAGGGTTGGGAGTGGGGGTGGGGGGTTGTGTGGAGGGTCCTCTGTCCATGTAGGTTGATCCAAGGCTCTTAAGACTACTGAGTTCAAAACTTCAGCCACACAACACAGGCATGCAAGTCGTATTGGGGAAGTTTCCCATACAGCGTGCAAAATGTGCACAATGATATTGTGAACTTAAGTCTATGAGCAAGTGTAAATATTTATCCACTTAAATGTTTTCACCCATGGATTTGAATAAACAAAACTTTGGTAAAAAAAAAATAATAAATAAGAAAAGTGGTAAAAGGAAATAAAAGTTCCTTCCATGGGAGGCTTATTTGTGTAGCGTGAGGTTCATACATCAAAATATTTTCCGTTGGGTAAACTGGTTGATATCAAGTGAAACACACTTTCTCTCTTTAAAGAGTATATGCAGTTAAATCAAAAGACTTTATGTTATAGCATTTCCGTTTTCCATTTGTTATAGTATTTTCTGTTTTATTGGAGACAAGTAGAAATGTCCTCTGAAATGTCTTCTGTTCAATACAAAATAGCACAGCATATACTCTTATTTTCATTTTGACTGAGTAGCATATACAGTCAAAGCAATGAGGCATATATAAGCATGTGGGAAAGCGCACAGGCATATATCTGAACATGTGGAAAACATTTGTGATGGGTTAGCGATTTCAGACATCTCAATTTTTTCATTTAATGTGTTGCAGTGTGATGAAGCAATACACAAGCGTACAGGTGCCACCAGCTGCCGGAAAGAGGTGCTGTTAAGGGACTATGGAAATATGCCATGTAGTGGCAAGGAAATTGAGATTTGGGTTTTTTTTTGCTTGGAAATTCCTATCATGTGGATGTTTTAGTTATATTGTGCTTTGGATCAGCGGCCTGTGGTGTATTTGGAGAAGAAATGCATTTTAATGCACTGCATTGCTATAAAGGCAGTGTTGCCTTGATTAAAACATTTTTGTCCTTGTCAAAAAGGAGAGCCAGGCCTACCCATTTCACTCATTATATCCTCCAGGGACAAACCATGCTTTCAGGAGTGATTCATTGACGTCTACAAAGATTGGTGATATAACATTCAGTAAGAGGTTTTATTTATTATAGATTTACAGATTTTTGAAGCTCAGTGTTTGAATATACTGTATTTGTCCCACTTAAAATCTGCCTTCAGACTGATAGATACAGAATCTCAGCTGTAGAGTATAACGCCCTCTCTGGTCATGCTGGGCACCTGTGGTGGCACAAACCGAGGGTACGGTGACTATGTCATCCTCAGATGTCATAGGCAGCAAGCAATTAGTGTTGCTGTGTGTATAAGAAGCAAGAATTGTTGTCACATGAATTGGAGGAGTCACGTAATTGGCCTCACCTCCCAAAGTTGAAAGAGCGGGTGCTGCGGTGAGGACAACAAGTTTGGTTGAGTTCGGGTTGGAAAAATCTGAGTTACATTTTTTTTAAAAAGAACAATTCACTTTTTTTTTTTTTTGAGTACGTCTGAGGTAGAGTCGCAACAACAGGTTTTGTTGCAAAAGTGTATTGTTATTGAAACAATGATTTACTAGGGTGTACCTGATGCATATTTGGCACCCACGTTTATGTTCATATACCAGGCAGGGACAAAAATGCATCTGTAACTAATGACTAAATAAATGTTTTTGGTCAATGAAGCATCTAACAATCAATTTGTGTTAAGATACATAATGATATTTAATAATGGTGACCTAAAACAGCCGAAACCATTTCCGAGTTTCCCCAGACTGCACCTTTAATAAGGAAACTCTCAAACAAACGCAAGTAAACCGAGATAATGGCATCTCTTGGTTCTCTTCTCTCTCTCCCATCCTCACCTCTCCTTCTTCTCACTGTCTCCCCTGCTCAGTGCGCAACATTTATAGTCACTCTTTCTTTGGCAGTAGCGTTAATTTTACATGTAGTGAGTGTGAGTTTAATGCTGGGTTGGTGGAGAAGGTTGCAGACTTAGAGGCATGTATACACACCTTATACAGGATTAAAGCTAGTGAGGAGCTTATTGACATAAAACTGTACCTTTGACTCATCAGTCCAGAGCACATTGTTCCTGTGGTCATGTTCTTCACCCGGGTGTTGTCTTGGAAACCTCACTCATGTACTGACCCTCCCACATTGCGGGGATTAGCGACTCAGTCTCCTTGCGATGTGGAAAAACCACATTAAAAATGTGTGCATATTTATGGTATTAATCGATAAAACACATTCATATTATACATATATTTTATGTAGTTTTGACTTATTTAAACCTTTTTACGTTTTCTTCACTTTTCATCTGCTCCGTGCATCGTCTGCAGTGCTACACAGTTTCCTGCACAAGGCCACAAAGTTCCCAAAACATTCCCGCGATGTGGAAAGCTGAGATGTGGGAGGGTCAACTGTATTCATTTTTGGGAGCTGTATTCGTTTTCAGAGATACTGACTATGGCAGGAGCTGTCTGTAGACCCCATTCACTGCGTTATAACTTTTCCCACACAAGGAAATTACAGAATAGCCTCTGCTCACCTCAGACGAGAAGGGGGCTGTAAAAGGTGTCCCAAATATAGGCTTTACTACCTGCCCTGGTTGGGCTATCACATTCAGAGAGATTATGTGCTGCCTGGTATGTCAGAACACTAAAAGACAACCCCAAAAGGGACTGACTCTAGAGGACAACAGCAGTTGTGGTATGGGATTGCGGATTTTGCCATGGAAAACCAGAAAGGATCTGTCTTCATGACACCATGACTTTCTCAGGACATCTCTGCAACCTGTGTGCCAATGACATGAGTGCATTTACTCCAACAGTGGATTCTGATGATTACGACAGAAAAATCTGATCCGGATAATATCCTTGCTACTAAGCCAAAGTTAGATGGATCATCCTACTTAGCAATGCAACTTCAATGCCCAGGTTGGCATGGACCATGGAATCTGGAGTGAAATCAGCATTTAAAATGATCTTTTTTTATGCAACAGCCACTGTGTCTCATGCATTCCCAGCTTCCACCAGCCAGTCACATTTTTTTACCAGCCACTTCTTAGAAATCTACATAAAAAATGTAACATAGGCCAGAATTAGAAGGCTATACGTCATGTATGACAATGGCAATATTCCAAGCAAATAATGAAGCACTTGTTTAAATATAAAATACATTCAAAACGGTACATAAAAGAAACACTTAACAGGAAGCCCATATTGCAGAATATTATTGGTGCCAGACAGCTGCCTTTGTTAGCTCACTAACATTATTACAGCATGGGCAATCCCGCCAGCAAGTACCATAAATAATGGATCTGTGAAAATCTTCCAAATTTGAACCATTATATGAAACCGCTGTAGTTTCCTATTCCATGCAGAAAGGTATTTTATGGACAACATAAAGAAGAAGTTTGTTCCAAACATGGCAAGAAGATGGCACGACAGACTATTGAGGCTTATGAAGCCTAGCCTACTGGCCTTTTGTAATTCATTTATTATGATACTTAACTTCAAGGAGCACCCAGAAAAAAAGACAAAGACATTACAGAGCAATTGCATATTCCCTTTTTCCTGAGCCTTAAATATAGTAATTCTTTTTTCTACATCTTTGAATACTGTTTGTGTTCTGTGTGGGGTATTTTTGAGTTAGTAAAACCTGTCTGTCTGTCTGTCTAACTGTCTGGCAATCTGGGAATTAAGATGGTCAGCCGTTTTACCCATTACAAGGGTCAGCTTTGTTAGCAAATGTTTTTGGGATGCCAACTTCCCAAGGAAAGCAACAGGGATGAGTCAAGAGTTGTTTATATCTTCGGTATATAAACTGTTATTGGATATAATGGGAAACAAAGCATATAACTCTATGTCTACATAGAGTTAATGTAAAATGTAGTGCTCTAAACATGCAGGTCATCTAGATGTGCAGTGTCCGTATCCCATATGAAGGTCACTTAATTTTTCTTTTTTTTTTCACAGATGCTGAGGCAAATGGCAACATGAATATTACATGTTTTCCGTGCATTTCGTTTTACAAATTATGAAAGTTTTTTTGTTCCTTAGTGAACCATAGATGGAACACTCAGTTGTAAAAATGCAGTCAGCATGTGATGGCCAGGTAACCTCAGGAAGTGAGGCCCATACATGGTGATAGGGAACCCCACGTTCCCCAGACAGTAGGTAGCAGGTCGTTAACAGGAGGCACCATTTGGCTTTGGTTGGGTGTGGCAACATCCCTTTGTTATTGTAATACACATTCTCAAACACTGTGCCACTCTCCAGACCTGTCTCCTAACAACCATAACCCGCTTTGTTATTAGCTTCTAGCTACTGTAGCCGCCTAGTTGTCAGTTTTTGCTTGTTTTGTCATAAAAAATAAAACTGATTACATATCCTCCTTCTCTCCACTGTTCCAAGACGAAATCTTGCCTCCTCCTTTCCTCCTTTCTTGTTTCCTCCTTTCCTCCAAACAAAGGATACATCTATGTATCCTACTGCGGAAGTCTTCTCACATTTCTGGGTGACATCTTCATGCTCACAACCAGTCAGATTAAAAGACCATCCCACAGAATATTTCACCATCGAAAAGTTCTAAAACATAACAAGGGATTTACCAACTCTTAAGAATAAGTGCCAGAACAGTAAACATTAATCGGGTAATTTACATTAATGGGAAAACTTTTGTTTTGCGTTTTCAAACATATCCACATTGGATATATTTACATTTTTGAGCTGCGAATGGTCATTTTACCAATGTAAGTGAGTTTCTGTTGAGGTAAATTTATTTATTCCTTGTACAAATGTTTATGTTACATCATACTAACATTTATACAGCATGAACAGGGCTGGCGGCGTTCGAGAAGTGTGATTGGCTTTAGTATCCTCGGAATCGGTCAAAATTATTACTTCAACAATAGCCGACGTTGACTTCGATGATGGGCGAATCAGATTAACTGTTCCAAATTTCATTTCATCTCCTCCTTTCCTCCACATTCTTCCAGGGTAGGAAAAGGGGAGAAGAAAAAGTATTGGAACACAGCCATCCTCTTCTCATGATGCAACCTGGAAGTAAAAAGCTCTGGTCATGTGACAATTTACACTAAACATGTGACACTGCACATGCTTCCTTGAGACCCTTTATTATTTCAATATTTGCTGGAAATGCATTGATAAATTATTCAGTAACATTTTTAGAGCCTTATAACTGAAAACATTTTTTATGGTCACTATTGTGACCGATGAGATTAAATGGGATAATCTACTGTTAGTAGAGAGCAAAATTCTAGTCTACTGAATAATCCATTGTGAAAAACAAAAATAATGTTAGCTAAACAATTTTGCAGCAGCAAATATTTGTGTGTAAAATAATTTAAGGCTGTTATTTCAACCACTTAATGACATTGGAATGATTAGAGCCAGGTACATACCAATGGGAGAGAAGAGTGGTCTATAAAATAAGTTACCTTTCAAATAAAAAGAATGATAGCGGGGGAAAATACTTTCAAGTCCCCCCAATGACAGACAGCAGAACACATGGCCAAACCAAACAGATGGCGGATGGGGAAAACAAAATCCAAAAGTAAAACAGCATTATTTGTACAGCAATAGTGGCATCTGAACAACAATGGTGACCACACATGAATTGGCATTTAAATAGACTGCTGTAAGGACCTGCCATAAAATATTAAATGTCTAAAAATCATGTTTGCAAGCAGTTATTGTGAAAAGAGGAAAAGCCATGATGCATCAAGCTGATAAAACATTATTTAGTATGTTGAACTGCTAAAGAGGGTCTGGGGTCCCACAGACCCCAACAGAAGATGAGGGTTAAACAGACTGCTGTATGCAATGTAAGGACCTGCCGTGATCTGATTGGTGCAAGCTCAGCTGATGTCACAGAGCACGCCAGCACACTCAGCTTGCTGTCAGTTGATAGAGACTCCGTTTTGAGCTTTGCACTTGAACTTGTCTCTTATGTTTAAGCATAAAATATAGTTCAATAGAGTTATTTTGCACAGCTTTTTTGTTAATCTTCATCAAGGGTGCCAATGATTCCACTAATAAGTCCACTGTATGTATGTGTGGGACACAAAGGACAGGAAAGGTGATACATTTATTCTGTAATGCTGGTGTGACAGGAGTCCTCCAGGGTAAACATTCCTATTCTGTGCTTTTGTCTGCTTAGGCGCAAGAGTGATTTATAGGTCATAAAATCAGATCTGCTTAAAATGGCTTAGTGCTAATTCCACTTCGCGACATGGTGCTCCTTTTCCTCCTTCAAGGTTGATTGTTTAAGTCAGCTGTGATAATGCCACTCAATAATAATTAGACAGCTACAAGTTTACATGCTCTCCCACATAAATTACAAATTGTTGCAGCAGTTTTGCTTTACTGAAGGGATTTTATGGAAATGTAAGCCATAAGAGCTAAATCAGTTTAGTTTGACGCCAGTCCAAAAATCAATTATATCGAACCAGAACAATATTTAAATGGATTGTATTACTCTTGTAAATCTATAAAAAAAGAAGCAACATAATTGAAAGACATAACATTTTACCCAATGACAGACTGACATTTGTAAATAATGGCCAGGAATAATTGTGGCAAATTAGAGATCCAGTGTCCTATCTAGACTCTTTTTCTTTGTGTCAGTTTCGGGTGTGTGCCTGTAAGAGCTGATCTATGTAATTAAAGCTGATCTATGTAACTTTTTTATATTGGTGGTCTTTACGGCAGATAGTGGTAATTGATTTAGATTTTAAACTTCATTACCCAGAAATTCCTTGTCACTTGTGAAACACACATAAACCACAGGCAAATATGCTCAGCCATTTTCACATTATCTCCTTCATGAGAACCAAGTTGCAAAACCTGAATGTGGATAAAATATTGATATTACCTTTAACTATTTTATACTACATATTATAAATCTGAGTTTACAACACGTACTGTCTTTTCTGTTACTCTTAACCGGCATTTTCAGTGACTTAAAAAGCTACTTACAACGAAACACATGCAACACATAAAAACCTGAAATATTTTACAGCAGGGCTAACTAAAGTAATAAAAATGAATGGCAGCAGTCCCACTGGGGGAAAACAAAAACATCAGCTTGGTCTGGGAGCATGCGAGTCTTCTCCTGGCTAGTGCTTTCTGCAGCAGAGAGAACCCTCTCACTTATGTACTTTACCAGCTGGACAGATATAGCCAAAAACTCAAAAAGTATCACTATCAAGATTGATCAATCTGCTGCAAGCTACATTGCTAGTGAAAGTCCAGCAAAAATGAAAAATGATCTTTCAGGTTTCTGCTTTGTGGTACTTAAGTGAGCTAGCACTCCACTTCATTTCTGGTGTGCTGCTGACTCCTCTGCCAGAAAGGCAGATAGCTGAGTGACTATCTCCTTTACTCAAAAACAATTCCAATGACTAAGCCTTGAGCCAAACTGCTCATACACAAGTGTAAAGGTTTACCATGATGAACCGATTGTACACAAGGTGACTGAGTAAAACTGCTTATACAAAGTGAATACTAATTCTAAATTACAGTTGTACTATATTTTGCATTAGTTCTCAGTCATCATTAGTTCTCAGTCATCAGCTGGGTAGCATGCAAGGAGAAATGTTCACATTTTCAAGAAACTGAAAAAGTATCAAGAGATCCAGCTAAACACATATATTTTATGTAAAACCATTAAAATACATAAAGCTAAATGTGTTGCATAAGACCCAATGAGTCAAGTCTGTGGGAAAATCCATAACAAGCAACAGCTGGCCACATGCCCCCACAGGGAGACCCAGTCCAGTGTTATGTTACAAACCAAGTGACCCAACATCTGTAATCTAGTGGTTGGGTTATATAAACAACATAGCATTTTACAGCTGCTGCTACTTGCACTGCTAGCAATGATAATAACTTACAGCATGGTGAATGGCTGGTGTTTTTAAACACTGCATACATAATGGAGGAGACATGACTGGCACAGACCTGTGAAGGAATTCCACTTGTATTCTGTCTTTATGTGTAAGAAATACAGCAAAACAGGCAGCAAACAATCTTGTGATCCCCTTTAGGTAACATTTTGTGGCATGTCAGGTTTAACAGGAAATCATAGGTTTTCTGTGCTTGCTAGGCCGCTCTTATAGTCTTGTATCTGTTGTCTCATTTATGGCTGCTGGGATCCAGCAAGGCAGAGAGAGCCTTAATTACGCTGTGGTAACAATAACTACGCACCAGAGCTGATTTCCTCAGAGATTTTTAATCCTGCACGGATTACCCTCAGTCTCCTTTTACATAGTCTCTTTCTTTTCCTCTTTTTTCCCCCTCTCTGTCTTAATTGCCCATATAAAATTTTGATTGTGATGGTAAAACAGAGGAATTGTAAATAGGTTCTGTTGTAGAGGTCTTTGATGGATGTTCTTATAAAGGGCAGGGTATGGGGGATGTGTTTCAGAAGTCACGGGAAGTGAAAATGCTTATGCTCCAAATGTTAAATGATTTCATTAAATAAAATCATAAAAATAATTACAGAAACCTCTGCGGTCTTTTAGCCATGAAGTTTTGTGGTAAGAGAGAGGCAATGCCAAGTTCTGGAAGTTAAAGGTTCTTCATCTTTTACAGCAGTGGTCGCCAACCAGTCACTCGCGATCGATGGGTTGATCTCAGAGGCTTGTAAAGTTGATATTGACATGAAAAGAGAAAAAAAACGCTGTACAAATTGAAAATCTACTGGTTTGCACAAAAAGTCAATGGGCCAATCAAGGAGTTATTTTTATTTTAACACACCAGTCGGTTATGCTCTCTGTCTTTCTGAATCACAACAATTGCAAATGTCTGCAGTTGTGGAACGCTCTCCCAACTGGAATTTTTTTCATTCAGTTCACCTTGATAAAGATGTTGATGAAAAAAATGACGAGCGGAGAAGGATCATCGAAAAGAGAGCTAAAACTTACTGTTTTCTTCAGGAATGGGAGACAGAATTTCTTTTTACGAATTTCAAAGACAAGAGCATTTGCCTTATTTGCCATCAAAGCGTAGCTTTGAGTAAACAGGGGAATTAGGAGCGGCATCATGAGACAAAGCACAGCAAATTTAAAGATAGTTTCCCATTGGATGGCACGAAGCAAGTGGAAGATTTAAACACAATTTTGAAAGCCCAACAGTCATTTTATCTTGAAACCCATAGCAGTTGGGAAAGCTAGCATAGAGGCCTCATTTTGCATTAGCTATCTACTTAGCTATAAAGCATAGGATGCCTTTCACGGATAGTGAAGGAAGTGATGGCGGTAGCTGCAGACACTTTATTCAGAGACTTTTAAAACAAAGACAAAATCACAACAGCCATCAAGAGCGTGCCGCTTGGTGATACTATGATGGCAAGAAGGGTAGAGATGGAGGACGTGGTTCATTAAATTCACCAAAATCTTGCAGAGTGTGAATGTTTCTCCTTGCAGTTTGACGAATCATTGGACATAACTGATACTGTGCAATTAATTGTTTTTGTTCGCATGGCATTCAAAGACAACAACAACAACAAGACAACAGGTCACGATATCTACACCAAATTCAAAAGGTATGTTAGAGTGAAAAACATTCCGAACAAAAAACTTTTTTAATTATGTTTTAATCATTACTCATGGTGAACCTGCTATACGAGGTGTCCATTCAGGCTTTATTGCACTGTGTAGAAATGACCCTAGAATTCCCCTCCTTTTGTAAACCACCATGGCCTTATCAACCAACAAGCACTCACTAGCAAAATCATTGTCTTCTCCCATAATAATTGACTTCTGCAGTAATGTCAATCCTTGTCAAGATCATTAACTCTATCTGTGCCAAAGCGTTGCAACATTGACTGTTTAAAGCATTGCTCAATGTGCTTGATGCTGCATATGCATATGTAGATGTGAGTTGGTTGAGTAGAGGTTAAAGTTCTCCAGGGATTTTTAGATCTTCTCCCATGTTAATCTCAAATCCTTTTCATCAAATGGACATTGGGAGAATTGACAGCAATTTCAGCAAGTGTTTGAACACAGCAGTGTACTTGACATGGAAATCATCACCATGCAAAGTGATATTGACTTTAAAGTTCGGGCAAAGGACAAAGACTTTTGGGGGATTGTAAGCAGAGAGAAGTACTCTCTCCAGATGACATGTGCACTGAAAATAAAAGCATACTTCAGTTCTACATACCTCTGTGAGATGGCTATTTCCCAAATGAAGATAATCAAGAACAAGTGCCACACGCAGCTCACAGATGCCCATCTGACAAACTAAGACTGGCAATATCAAATTATGACCTTGACTTCACTGCACTCACAGATGCTGTGCAAGCACAGGTATCACGCTAAGATTAGGTGAGTATGTATGTGTACGTGCATGGATGTGTTTATATATGCATGTGTTGAAGATAGCAGATCTTGAGTGGATGTAGACTTCAAAAGTAGATCTTGGACTGAAAGAGGTTGTGGACCACTGTTTTACAGTATGGTGGACCAGTGACAAAGGATACACCAATTTATCAGCCAGTGACTGATTTTACGTCCTGATCGGGCCTGACCGATAACCAGCAGATTAGCCTAAATATAGCCAAATTCATGTGCCGATTAGGTCAAATAATAGGTCAGATGTAGCTCAGCTCATTTCATATTTTTTAGAATTCAGCCCTGGTCTATTGGTGGACCAGTTTCCTGAACTTGCTGCACTTGCCTGAGCTTACCTGTCTGCCCTGTGTACAAGTTCCGACAGTATATCTGGACATGTGGTGAATGAGAGAACTGGCTAGATCAAGTGCCAAGGTAGAAATGGTACGCTTTGTGAAGATGAACTTGCATTAATGTTAAAGTTATTATACTATTTCTAGGCTAGGCAATAACCTGTCAGATTTTTTGTTGCAAATGTTTGTTTTTGCACTTGTTGCAAAACCTGTTGCACTTTAATTTGGCCAGGTAGAAAAAAGTTCTGTAACCTGGTGCATTTTTTCATTTGGAAAGGTAATTTAATATGTTTCATATGCAGAAAATTGTTATAAAAGAACATTTACAAAACTTTGTTTTTGTAAGCTGTCAATCACATGAACTAAAGAAAATCAGAATCAACCCAGATGGGTACAAACAGGTCAGGATTTTAAAGAAAAACCGGTGATCAGGATTGGCCATGAAAAATCGTTGCATCCCTACCTTTTATTGTATGAAATAAGACCAACGGTAAGGACACCCAGCCATCCATCTGCTGATATGTACCATTTAGTTGTTGAATCATTGACAATGTACAGATTTCAAAAGACCCTTCTGACCCAGATCGTTTTTAAGCTACCCTTTGTCACCAAGACAGGCTTGAAGCAAAGACTGTAATAACGTAAGGGGTGAGTAACAGGAGGAGGACACAGTAAATGTATGAGGATAAATTAACAATACGAACATAGCTCATTTATTAACTGATTTTCCTGTAGGCTTCTTTCTGCTGTGACTCCAGGAAAAGGAAAGGCCAGGAAAGTCATGGCCGACATGTGATCACAAGCTTTTTTTTTTTTTTTTTTGGCGGCTGCCTGGCTGCTTCTTGTGATGTCTCCCCTTTCTTTCTTATGTACATGTCGCATACATTTCACCACAGTTTCTTGAACTCCGTAACAGCATTATATCCACACATAGCAATGTGTTGGTCAGTATGTGACAGTTATATGAAATATAACCTGAACATGACAGGTTTGAAATTACATTCTTTGTTCAAGGTCAACATTACAGCATAATTATGTAGCTAAAATGTTACTGGAAAATAAACTAAAAGTTAGCCTAAAAATTTGTTGTGAGGCAAGAAAGATTCAAGTTAGAGGTTAATCTACACAAGTCATCATATATCAAAGGGTTTGTTATAATAATGTACCATTATCACATGCCAGTTTCCCCAAAAATGCTCTGTCAAACATAGAGTTTTCTCAGTAATGTTGCCAAAAGCACCACATAGATGAGGCTGTGAGAGCAGCCACTCCATTGCTGGGTGTAGCCAAGGGAGGAATTTTTATTGGTCAAAGATTTTAGTCACATCTGACAAATAATTTGAACCTGATCAAAAATGTCACATGAAAAAAAATCATAGTAGTTGTGGTGGCATTCATAAATAGAGTGGAGTTTTATCTTTTTACGTCTGTATTTTTCACAAAAATTATTTTATTATACTCTGTGTGTAAAGAAAGGCCTTGTGTTCATTGTCTTCGTTCAGTTTTTTTAAGTCACAGTGGTTCTTTACTTCAATAATTTGAGCTTGTGATCACTACATTTGTCTCCCAACAATAACAAAAATCCCCATGGTTTGATGACATGATTGATAAATGGAAATTGCCACAACCACAGATTTTTATTAAACACCATAGATCATTCAGATTATCTCTCTCTCTCTCTCTCTCTCTCTCAGGAATTGTGTAGCTCTCTCTTTTAAAGGCTCTCTCTCTCTCTCTCAAAAAATTGCACTCAAGAACACAGGGAGTTTACACTAACCAAACGCAAAAACTTGAACCTCTTTGTTTCAGCAGTGCTAGTATCACACCATTCTTTATCAAACTTTGGGTCTGGAATATATTTCTGAGACTGCTTTTCCTGACATTATTAACCAACATTATTGGGCACATCTAATGATCCAGAAGAATTCAGCTGCCATCAAAGAAATGTTTAATGAGTGGGAAACCCCACTGACAAAACTGGATTGAACAGACAATACTGGTAACATGAAGAAAGATGTAGATGTTTTCTTGGTCTATTCTATATGTCTTATTCTTGGTCAGTGGTTCAAACAACAGGGAACAGCACCTACCAGATGACTGAGAGCCTCCTTGAACAGAAACGTTATTTGGCTGATGCTTGTATAAAGGTCGGTCTAATGAAACTGTATACCAAATTTTATGCAAATTAGACAACAAATTAAAATTTAAATTGTAAATCCTGAATGTCTCTCAATAAGGGACAAACCTTAATCAAACGGTGCAAAGTTCTACTGCTACCAGCAATTAAAATAAGATAAACATCTACCTATCTAACACTCACAGACAAACACATGCACACACAAAAACATGCATACACACGTATTACTCTGAACTCAAAGGCATGCCTGACTCAAGAGATCTATTGAGTTTGAAATGTTCCAGATGTATCTATTTATACACATCTATCACTAAAATTTAAGGCCTAACGTTCTTAATTGAGAAACAGCATAAAACAGCTTTTCTGAGAGGGTGGCTGGCAGAGTGTTGGCAGGCAGATTGCATTTGTTTTGAACTTTTCTACCCACTCTAATTAACTCTTTTGTCCACAGCTGGTTGTGTTTTCTTTAGAAGGCTCACCCAGATGTTTTCCTGTGCCACAGTAACCAGGGCTGTGCAGACATCTACTGCACAGCTCAGCACCCACACAATAACGTTTTTTCACAATGAGTGATCTGTATGGATTACTCTTTACTGAAGCCGTATTCTTTAGGGTTATTTAGTACGTGTGAAACTGACATTGTAGACTTATGTTCGGGTAAGAGAATCCTGCAATGCTGAGGACTTCATAAAATAGAAAAAAAAAATCAATGTTATTTTCTATCACAAAAACCATAATTAATTCCCACTTCCTACCGCTGTGTGAAATGCAGAGGATAAAGTCATTGCTCATTAAAGGAAATATTTTCCTTCTGCACTCAAGTCTCACTCACAGAAGCTAAGGCAGGTCTGTAGAGGTAGACCTTGTTCATTAACACACTAATAAGTACCTTTTTATGATTCAGACTTCCTCTGTCTTTATTCTGCTCCATTAAAACAGTCATTGTTTTAATTAACGACTTACTCAAATCAGTCTACGTTGCTAGAAATCAATAGTATTTTGCACAAAGTGGTTTTTCTCAAATTAAGAGCGATCTTTGACCTGACTCCTCAATGCCATCTCTATTCCTCCATTTTCTCACTGCCAGTGTTCATTACTTTTGCTCTGCTTAGAATCTGCTGCTTAGTTTGTTTACTTTCAAATATTGATCTTTTTTGTTAAATGACAAGTAGCGGACATTGCTTTGCTGTGCCCCTTAAAGTTCAGCTCCAGTAATAGTTCTAAGATTGTATTTATATCTATGTTTGTGTGAGAGTAATTTAAACAATTCTCTCCCTTTTTTATCAGTTATGCTGCTGGAATCAGCATTACAGCAGACACATGTCATAACAGGGTGCCAGGACCACTGCAGCCAACCTAATCGTGCTGATGACCTCACCTGCAAAACACTGACTATCATCCGCACAACAGCTTAATAGCACCACAGGGGAGCTAGCACTGAGGAAAAACACGTCCCTGAGCCACGGAAACTAGTTGCTTGTAGCATGGCCTGAGAGTTGAGGTGGAAGTGACGTAAATTGACATTTCTTCATGTGGGTTTCATTGGTCAGTCGTGCTTGGAGGCTTGAGACTCTCAGTTTACATATTAATGCTGGGCATTTTCAATGTTTTTAACAGGAGATGAAGAATGATTGTAATGGCTGTCTATCGATAGCCTCACTAGCCATGTTATGTCTCACGTGTTTGCTGGCAGGACATGGAGCATTACACCAGCCACATGTCTCTGTGTTTTTATTGGTTAATTTGGGAAAAGGAGCATAATAGTTGGCTATCAGTAGCCTAGTAATGATGCTTTACATAAGCATTGCTTAGCTCATGTTGTTGCATTGTTATTATTGTCATCACTATTGTGCTTACTGCTCCTTTGTTTTATAAACGTCATTAGTTAACAAGCTGACAAACTGCATTCTTTTGTTAATTGTTTGTAGACGACACTTTGCATATGGTTGTTTCAATATTGTTGATGTTATTAAAATGTTGGTCTGTAGTGGAATTGTAGTTCTACAAATCGGCATTTTCAAAAACCATGAACAGAAATTGTCTTTATTAGATAAAGTTTACTGGCTAAGAAAAGCAACTTTGCATTGTTATTATTGCTGTTGTCTGCATGTTTCGTTGTTCAGGTCGTGTTAGCTCGGGAAACCGAAGCTGGTTTAACTTAAGTAGCAGCGGTCTTGAAGGGGTAAGTTGTACTGTTATTGTAGCAAACTACTCAAATGGAGGTTATGAACTATTTGTGTCTTAGTACTGGTTTCTGCTAGTTCACCTGTTCAGGAGTTGATTGCTAACTTTGTGCGATTTGGGTTATCCTTTAAAATAGAGGAGTAAATACTGTTGTTCTGCCACCAAAGGGGAAGGGGTTAGAGTGTGAGGTGTGCTCCCATGGAAATGGGTGAGGGGTGGGCTGGAGAGAGGGACTACCGTGGGACACATCACTTACCTTTTTTTCCCAGGTTTCCCTCTCCTCCCGACAGGTCTTTATGTTTGTGTTAAAATGACACTTAAGTGATATGACCAGGGTGGTAGCGGTAAAAAAAATGACTTCAACAAGCACCCTGTCAACTTGTTTTCCCACATGGTTTATGCTATTAAAATGTGGGAGCAGTAATGAAATTAGTCTTCTGTCATCAAGGGTTTCACATAACACAGTCGTTAATGTTTAGTTATGTTTGGGTAATGTGGTTTGATGAAACTGCGTGTGTAATCTGTTTTGATTAAAATACAGAGAATTCAATTTTTTCACTTACTTAGTAAAAGCACATGTTACTTTTACATACTGAATTGTGTGGTGAATATCATATTGTAATATTGTAATTATTAGCACAACACCAAGAACAATGACAGAAACCCAGAGTATGTAACTAGCTTGTTCTCGCATCTGCTCCAGATAGGAGGGAAAAAAACAGAAAAGCGAAAGTGACATTCTTATTTAAAATTAGCAAAAGTACTGTAATGCTGGATAATAGCTGTGTGCTCCTGGTTACCTCGTCACACCTAATTTTCTTGAATTATGTCCACCACACCACAACTGCACCCTTCCCCCAACAATATAACTGCTGTCACAGAGTTTACTAAGACTGACGTGGCAACCAGACAATGTCCCCAAACTTTAATACAATACCTGAGTCAAGCATTAGCCCTGAATCATAACTGTTGTTAAAAAGACACAAGCTACAGCCATTACCCAGGGCTATGAACTGATGTGCTAGCCAGCTAACTTATGATAGCTAGCTGACAAACTTACAAGCTACTAGTATGTGAGTGGAGTGGAGCAGAAGCAATTTCCACTCCCCGCTCAAAGTTTTCTGTAATTACTCTGCTCCCGGTTTTCTATTTACTGCTCCTCTCTTGGTTTTTGTATCTGAAATGTTTTTTTGAGGGCTGCTTTGAGAGAGTAGCAGGAAACTAAGGTTACTTTATGCTACCCACCTTTTTATTTTCTCACATGTGCACGGACAACTGCACTGTGTTTTTAAGACATGTCTTTTTAGATTCCATTACATACTTGTAGTTATCACCTCACTGCACTCGCGTTCATGCTCTCCATCATTTTCATTGTATTCATGAAAATAGATGTTAAATAAGTTCAAATAAGTTGTCCTTCTCCCTGGCTGGCTGCACAGCTAATCTGCTCTGTGCTGCTCTTCACCCTAAGCCCAGTCTGCTATGTGCTGCTCTCCACCCCAAGCCCAGTCTGCTCTGTGCTGCTCTTCACCCCAAGCCCAGTCTGCTATGTGCTGCTTTCCACCCCAAGCCCAGTCTGCTATGTGTTGCTCTTCACCCTGAGCCCAGTCTGCTATGTGTTGCTCTTCACCCTGAGCCCAGTCTACACTGTGCTGCTCTTCACCCCAAGCTCAGTCTGCTATGTGTTGCTCTTCACCCTGAGCACAGTCTGCACTGTGCTGATTTCCACCCCAAGCCCAGTCTGCTATGTGTTGCTCTTCACCCTGAGCACAGTCTGCTCTATGTTGCTCTTTACCGTGAGCACAGTCTGCTCTATGCTGCTCTTTACCCTGATTCTCAACATGGCTCTTTCATGTCTTGTCTTTGTTTTACAGGCATAAATTCCATCCAAACATGATTTATAATGTTGACAAAACAGGTGTCACAACAGTGCAGACACCAAAGCAGGTAGTGGCAGAAAAAGGAAAGAAGCAAGTGGGTGCCATCAGGTCCGCTGAGAGAGGAGAGCTTGTGACTGTGGTCTGTGCAGTCACTGCTACTGGGAATGCTGTCCTTCTCTTCCCATTTCATTACAGGATCAATTGGTGCCTTCACCAGATCTGATTGGATCAATGAAGACACCTTTGCTGAGTTCCTTGAACATCTGGTTCAGCACACCAACTGCTCCTCTGACCATCTCATGCTGATAATCTTTTATAATCATGAGGCCCAAATTTCACTGAGGGCATTAAATATAGCAAAAAGAAAGGGTATTGTTATGATCATAATTCTACCTGACACGTTGTCTGCAGCCTCTTGATGATTGGATGAGATCCACCGCAGGCAAAACAGCCAGCATATACCAGACCCCTGGATCTGTGAACGGGGCTTTCATGTCAGCAATGACACCACGGAATATCTCTTCTGGATTCAGCCCCCCTCAATATGTGTCTCCTACTGAAATTGTACCCTTACCCAAAAGTCAGCAGCCCAGAGCACAAACAAAGCGAAAGCATGCGAAGACAAGAATCCTTTTTTGAATTGAAAGGGCTCATGAAGAGAGAAAAAATAAACTGAAGAAGAAAAGGGAAAGTAACATCAAAGAAAAAGGAAAGCTTAAGACGAAACAAACCAAGAAGAAAATCATGGTGTACAGCAGCTCTGAGGGGAGCGATGTTCCCATTCCACTTGATGACACTACTGAGTATGAGAGCTCTGAGGATGAGAAAAGTGAACCAGACATCGCAGATCTGTTAGTTGGTGCCTTTGTCATAGTAAACTTTGCAACCAAATGCAAGAGCTACTATTACACTGGCTTGGTTGAGAGTCTTGAGGGTAACAAAGTGAATGCAAGAATCCAGAGGAGCACTGGCAATGAGAAACCCACCTTTGCATTTGAGAAGAATGATAAGGCATCTTCCCCATGCAGTGCAGGGCAGCCTGTAGTCTAGTGGCTAAGATGCGTGACTGGGACCCCTGAGATTGGTGGTGCAAGCCCCAGTCCAGCCACAGCAAGAATACCACCCAGTGCTGTTGGGCCCCTGAGCAAAGCTCAAGCAAGGCCTTAGCCCCACATTGCCCCCAGGGGGGACTGACCCTTGGCCAACCTAATAATCTGTAAGTTGCTTTGGATAGAAAGCATCAGCTAAATGACAGTAATGTTATGTGCTAAAGAAGTTACCTCAACCTCATAAGGTTGAAGGAACTGCAAGGAGGAAGCAACAACTCATATTTCCTTGCAACCTTGACAAATGGAATATTGAATAGTCATTTTTGATTGTGCCGTGGTCTTGAAGCTCTAACTGGTGGTTTGTAATCACAACTTCAAAAGCGTTATTGTAGCATAAGTAGCGCTTATGTCACAGTAACCAAGTTTTAACCAAGTTCTCTCATCTATTTGTACAACCTATAATGAAACAAGATCGCACCATTGCTCACTGCTTTAATATTGCACTGACCAGGGGTTTACTTCGAAGTAGGACTAGTGGTTTAACAAGCCAACTCCAGGTTAGGTCAGGGTTACCCATATCACAAAAGTGGCTTATTACTGGTAAAATTGCTATGGTAACGTACGCTACATGGCTAACCTGCTCTGTGGAACGTTAGAAGAGAACTTCCAAACTCATGTATCTGTGACTTGTTGATCCGTCGGACCTCTTGGACTCATGGAATCACTCACTTTGTAGGAGAATCCGTTTGGATTCTCTGGCTTGGATAAAAGCTGGGACGAATCTCAGATGATATGCAAAGTGCCCTGCGTTCCTCGAAGTGTAGACTACCTCTCCATGAAAAAAATGCAGAACATGCATAGTGTACAAAATTGCGAAAATAATTCTGCTTTACACTGTTACAATGTGTGTCCTCTCTCTTTGGTTAACTGTTAATAACCATAACTTTGGACCAATGAAATAGCTAAATTGTTGTTGTTTAAATACTTGTAAATGATTACTGTTTAAAAGGAAATTACTCCATTAAACTATTTTTAACAGAATTACAATATTTATCGCTGTATAAATGTAAAAATGCTAAGTATTGACCAGGTACATCCAGAGGCCAAAGAAGATGGAGATATTCTTTCTGTTAATCCCATAGAAACCTAAGCTGCGCTTATGGAATGCATGTAGCTATTAATTACATTTACTACGTACATATCCCATCATTGCTTCATACATGAGGATTGCCTGTCACCAAACAGTAAAATAATTAAACATCCAATAAACGTTCACACAGTAAGCATTTTTTCCAAGATCCTTCTTTTACTTTTTACCTTCTACATGTTTTTATGTTCCTCATAGCCCTGTATAATACAGCATTAGTCTTTGCAACTGATATATTATTTCATATGTATATGAAATATTATTTCACTCTGGTATTCCTATTATGCCACTCAATGTTAGACCGACCTGTTTTTAATGTAAACACAGCTGGACTAAGAAAACCTAAATAGACTGAATTTGTTGAAAAACTACGTGACACCAACTAAGTTTTACTGGCAACATTTGGTTTAGTCAAGCCAGAACATATCACATAACTCAAATTACGCTGAGCTTGTTTCATCGTATAGCGTCCAGGTTTTTGACAGTACAATTGTCAGTCTGATGTCAGCTCATTTACCGCTTCGTACACATTTACTGCTAATGATTGTTTTTGATACAGTCACCTTCAACAGTCATTATTGCATAAATTGTAATCACCATGATAAAAGCAGATATTGTGTTTGTCTTTAAAATGCTATTGTGATGAAAAAATGTTCTTGTGACACCCCAAGGTTCTACTACAGATAACACGAAAACCCCCTGACCCTAGTGCAGATTATACTGACTTGCTGATTCTTCTATACATTGGTCCTCACACTGGATGTCCACAAAACCACCATAGGGAAAATGTGGTATGACACAATAAATCATTTCATTCTAGTGACATCACAAAATGCATGTAACAACTAATGTGATGAAGGCTAGTGTGCTCTCTGCATGACCCAGGACAAGAGACTGCTATGTCATTGTGTCATCTTCAACAAATCTCTGAGTTGGAATGGTGCTGGTATTATCATTGCATGATCATATTGCCTCCTTTTTTGAATTTTCCCCTCCAATTGTTATAGTTTAATTCCATATACCCATCACATGCCCACGAATGTAGATTGTACCATGGTACCATGATTACTCCCCCTGGATCATGGCAGGTAAATTTGGGAATGTTCAGGGGTTCATACACATCTTGAAAAAATGAAACAAACCCATGTACAAGGACATGATGAGGATTGAACTAAAGGCATTACAAAACTAATGCCAAGAATAAGAGTCCTAGAGCAATATTCTTTCAAGGTAGCTCTGAACAGTCTGTAAACCTGTCTTTAAATAAGTAGCAATGTTACCATTCAGACAGTTTTGGACAAGTCTGTCTTTCATGAAGTTTGATTTCCCCTTCAGTATTGGTCCTCAGAGAGGCAGTCCTGTGGCCATTATAAATATGCCATAGGCCTGACAGGGAAAAATGATGGGTTTCCTCATGGCTCAATCCATGCACTGCGATACATACAGGCAGCTTTCCTCTGGATATCTGCCAGGATATCACTGTCTTAATTTATGGACATCTCAGTTTCAGCTCCTACAGCATGTGCACAGATGCCGCGCCACCAAAATGTGTTTTGGCAAAACTGCTAAGCAAAGTCAGTCTTTGTGTCCACACAGTTCGGAAGAAACAGCAAAGAGTGGAACTGCCTGTCAATTTACCATGGTGACACACCCATGTCAAGACATGCAATCTAACATTCGAACAACTTAAGACAATTGCAGTCTCTCCACTTCACCAAAGGTTGATATCAAAGAGCAGCAGAAGATGGTTACAAAAAGGCAGGCATATCACAGAAATCAGTGACACATGATGGTGTACGCAAGGTATCTCAACGTTCTTAAATATTTTCCAAAAACTCTCTAAAATGCAGAAATTAAGTTTGACATGTGAACAGATTAAGGACTTTTCTTGTCAATGTTTGGTGCAATGAAATTTGTGTTCTGCTTTTTTACCCTTGCTTAGTTAGCCAAATTGTACTCATGTCCATGTTTAAAAAGGGCTTTCATGCCATCTCATTGCGTTTAGCTGCCTTTAGTGAGAAAATGACTTCATAGTCCAGTGATTTCACTGCACAAACCTTTGGATATTTGACCCTACCCCAGCCCACATCCTCTGGGAGGGTCTACATGGGAGAGTACGGAGGTGCATCAACCTGCAGTCCCTCCAGGAGCCCCATCTCTCTCACTTTCAGCTCCAATCATTTAAACTCAAGTGAGGTTTATTGACATGGCAAATTGAAATTCAGTACTTTTCACTATACGTTTTTCAAAGCGAGCCAATGCCCTGCTGAAGTACTGGAATCTTCGTCAGTTGAGTTTATACAAAAATATATCTGTAATATACAGAAAGAAAAACACATAGGGGCTCAAACTCACCTGAACTGCTGCTGAACCCACTAATGGAAGTGTGAAGAATGGCTGAAATCTTTGCTCTCTCACGGTCTGTGGCAGATCCTGATTGGCTGCATGTGACGTGCTCATGCTGGCATGGTCTGTCAGTTCAGCTGGTGAACTGCTGGGTAAGGTGTGTGTTAGCAGTGGTGTCCTTATCCCACCATCTAGTGTATATGTTGTGTTGGGACTGACCTACAGCTGCAATAGTACAGAGAGGAGAATTAAATTGACCACCACCATTGTTAAAGTCGTGCAAGAGGATGATGAGAACACAGTAGGGAAATGTACATGGGTTGTTGATGTGACCATTTTCGTGTTCATGCTGACTTTATGAACACTGCATTTTATGAAAATATAGGTTGCAAGTCTTCATGTTACTATTCTAAAGGATTATGATTAAGGCAATAATAGGTCATTCCATTACTGAGAAGGGTCCTTCTTCCAGGAAGTACAGAAGACATCACCATAGCACATGGTCTAAACAGAAGGTTCATTTTATATATATATAGCTATTTTCATGGACTGTTGGAAATGGGACCAGTTATGTAGTCATTTGGTGTGACACAATTAAAATATTGATATGAAACTTTTTACACGTTTCTATTATTTGTCCTCTGTGACATTGGAATCTGGTATACAACTGGGCCAAAAATTGACCATTTGCCTGGAAATGTCCACTGGTGTGACAGCCTTCGTCCTATAGTATGACATGAAATTGTCACACTGGTGGAAATGGCTGCCACAACAGTAGACATTGGTTAGAAATACAGCATTACATTTTTTTGTTTAGTTTTTTTTTCAGCTTTGGATCCCAGCAGGAGTTTTGAAAGCCAAGCAGATAATGACCAGTAAAGAGAGGACCTTAAAGTACAGGGAGAGGTTGATTGCGGATCCCAGGAGGATTGAAGATAACATTGAAGTGAACCGCATGGCTCAAAATGGAAAAAGTAATGTATTCAAGTGGCCTCATAAGCCAGACTGCATTTTTTACAGCAGAGACCAAATTGTTAGCAGTATCTCCAAGCCAGGGCCCACCCATGTGATGCAAGTCCTCAGCCATGAATGAATTTTACTGAAAAAGTAATTGTTCTTGAGGGGTTTTAATGAATGAGAACATAGATATTGAATGAACATCATGATGTACTCATGATGTGATATGATTTTAAGCTGGATATCGGACCTCTTTTTATAGCGGTGTTGGTTCTGACATTCAGAATGTGCTTGTTTGCTTTGCCCTCAGAGAGTTTCAAAGACTAGAGTGAAAAACATTAAAGGACATTTTACCCCAAACTTGTCTTCCTTTTTACGGTGTCCGCTGGTGTGGCAAAGTCATATGGTGTGATAAACAGAAAAGGATGGGGAAGAAAGATATTTGATGCACAAATTCCTGAGAAATGTGTTGAACAGAGGAATGGTAATATCATCATTATACACTAGTAAAGAGTGTTTTAGTTCCATCGAGTTTTAAACAATTATACAGACTATAACCCAAACTTTTATAAAGAGTCCCAACGTGTACATCATTTAGGTAGGACAATAACATGATTTTAAATTCAAATCGGTTACTGGATGATATATAATCAGGACACTTTGATAATAGTTAAGCATATTTCTCTTCCCTGTCTTACAACCCCTGAGAATCAAATATTATCATTAGAAATTATTTCACACCAGAGGACAATTTTACATGGACTACGACATGAAAGTCTGAAAAATGTGAAATAAGGAAATGGATCGGGCCACATTCAATTTAGGATTATTTAGATATTAAGTAAAACAACTTTATTTAAATTGACAACTTTTTAATTTTTTTCCCCCCACTTTGGATTTGCGTTCACATCAGCTACCAACATACATTTCTATCCCTGTCCACCTTCCAAAACCATGTGGGAAACAGGCTCCACTGGCCCCACACAGTATCTCTCTGAACCTGTAGGAGGGCCCATTCTCCAATACTAATTTCAGCAGTTTGTGGTGTGCCCAGAACTGATTTGAGTGTTAACCACCGTGTTCTTCCTCTCTGCTGTTAGGTATCATTTGCAGAGCACAGGGGGCAATATGGAGGGTAAGTCCAGGGCTTAGTGTCACTGATCTTTTCACAGCTCTCCCCCAGAACGAAATTAAACAGCGATAAGGTCTGTGGTCTGGGCCCGCCTGTGACGGGCCTGGCCAGCCAATGAGCGGGCCTCTGCCTCTCGCACAGTCACGCACGGGAAGGTTATCCAGCTCCTCTCATGGTCAGTGTCCTTGTGGGCATGGCACCAGCTCGTTTGCTCTCTGGGAAATGATCTGTGAGTGAATCACTCACTGAGGTTGTGTGAAGTACAGCCTTATGAGTCTTAATTTTTTACAATTATGAGTGACATCTTGGCCATATGTCAAATTCTAAGCTATTAAAGGGCTTCCTGTGTGTTTCTTTCCCTAAATGCCAGTTATGCACTCACTTGCTGAATCCTCAAATCTTTTTCAGAATCGTTGGTAGTGGTATACACTAGATGAGTGTCCATGGCAGCATTACATACTCGAAGTGATTTTCATTTGTATTACCAAAGGCTAAATAAATGCAAAACACAGTGATCCATAAACCTCCGATCCCCCTACCCAAAAAAAAGACCTATTTCTTAAAGGTACATATACCTTTAGTAGTAGACCCTGTCTTTAGCCTCTTTTCCACTGCAGGGCCGAATGGTTCTGAGCATGGAGAGTAACCATTCCAATGGCATTTCCACTCTGACATGACTTGGAATGGAACACTTAGAAACCATGCCCAGAACGGTTCTCTCGGCACGGTGAGGACACCCGCACTTAGTTCAGCAGAACCGTTCGGGTGGGAGGGCTTAATGACAGAGATATTCTCTGACTGGTTTTACATTTATGACATGTTTGTGATGCTCCATCCAGTCTCTTACGTCCTCTTTCTTTTGCATATGGTCAGTGCGGGTATTCTGAAAAAAAAAAAAAAAAAAAAAAAAACATGAGCCGAGACAGAGTCATGGTCTGTGGATGAAAAACTTGCACTAATTTATAATAATCTGGTCCACCAGCAAGACTCAGGAGCAGTTGGAAGGAGCAAATAAAAATGAAAAAGTGTTCCAAGAGATAGCGGAGTTGCTGGTGCACTGCGTCACTTGCTGTTGTCACTGTAGTTTTTCTTAGATACTTCCTAGTCATGATTTTAGTAGCACCACAGATGGAAAAAGAAATGGTAACCATTCCTTTGAGTCTGGGCCAGCGCGAAATGGCACGGTGCGGGCATGATAACTGTTTGGCCCTGCAGTAGAAAAGAGGCTTTTAATTTTAAGGCTTTTAAATCCTTAAATTTGATAATAATCCCTCATCACTAGTACATCTTCAAATGCTTAATAGTGTGCAGTAATTCTTAAAGGAATACAATCATTTGAAAGCAATTACAATATTGTACCTTGATAAATCATTTCCATCATGCAAAAATTATGCATGTATGAAGCTATACGAACTCAGACACAGACTGTGGTAAAGTAACACAACCTGCTTAACTGCAGATCTGGGTCAAATAGCGATACTAACCGAATAATATTTATTTGCAATGTCTGTTTTGTGTGTTGGAATTATTTTTCAAATGAGTTGTTCAGATAAAGAGGTGTCATTTGAAACAAGTGCAAAATGTATATATATATAAATATTTTCCAAATGCTTTGTTAAAATACTTTGATAATTCAAATAAATTTTAACTACAAGTATAGTTCTCCCAAACTACCTGTAAAATACCCCCTTTCCTACTCCATATCTGCTCTTGAATATCTGTAGTGGCTTTTGTGAGGACTCCACCTGCTCTTAATTCAGGAACTGTCATGGTCTAATGGTGATTGAGCACACCTGACATTAAACAGGCAATTAACACTCGGAAACAAAGGGCCTGTTTGAGTGCAGTTTGGAGCATGTAGAGTGATGTTATTGTGCTTTTGTCTGTGTTGTGCTTTGACCCCTGCTCCACTGAAAACCTGTCCTAATAGCGACCCCTCTTACAGCAATTAAGATTTTACCCACCTGTTTGTTTGCATAATGGCATCTATTAGATAAAAACGTCTTGAGCATTATGACCTACCTGAGGACACAGGGTAAACTTTAAGGCTTCTTGCAAACATTGCAACAGTCAGATATCATGTTCAAGGACAGCCCTCTCAAATGTGCATTCACATATAAGGTCAAGTAATTTAAACTGTCTCAATCATAATTTGATTACTGCACAATGAAATGGTTAGTATACCAAAAAATTGTGTGCTTGATATATTTTAGAAAGGAACTCAAGGCACCTGAGGTCAGCACTGTTGAGCAGATATTTAGTTATTCCTAAATGAATATCTGTCATTAATCTTTACTTTAAAAACACAATACTACAGAATCTAAATATATCGATAAATACAACATTTACTCTTCTGTCATAGTTCGGTAAAAAAAAAGCAAAAGAAGCCCAGCCACATAAAAGTAAGAGAGGCTTAACTGTTTTCACCTGACATCTTGTTTTTCCACTCCCCATGAATTAGAGTGCTAGTTAAAGTAACTGGTATCAAAACAAGTGCTACCTCTAGACTAGTTAAATAGCTCTAGCTTGTCTACATGTATCAATCCAATCTGATGCCTTCACTGCTTGCAGTAACACTAGCATGTTTACCTAAGAAAACACAAGAATATTATGCTCATGGTTCTTTAAGTAGGCTGGTTTACTTGCTTTACTGAACAAACACAGTAGCTCTGCAATGTAAATGGTATCAAATAGCCCTTTAAATTCTTTTATCCTGTTCTCAAGTCACAAAAGTTCTTCCTAATAGATTATTTAATTGTTATTCAAACCAATACCAGAGCATCATACCTTTTTCTCAAAACTCTGATCAACTATAAAGCTAAATAAAATAACAAAAATGGATTAATTCCATTTTAGATTTCTATAATGGCTGATATCTGTTGAATCTAGACAGATTTCACCTGAACCCAATCAAAAGTTCTTCCCTAATGGATAGGAGGGATGAGCTACTTTTGGCTCTGCGGACACATTAGGCTGTCTGTTTCATTTCAGATGTGTTTCATTCTGTGTTTGAAACATTGTCAAAAAGGTTGAAATTGGACATCTATAAAGTTATTCAAACCAATAAATGAATAGTACTGAATAGTAGTCAGCAATATTTAAGTTCATCTACAGATGGCATTTAATGTTAAGAGCTTACCAGGGTATTTTAGTAGAGATAATTCTTTATCATTGTGACTTTGGAGACTCTGATCAACTAAAACATAGCTGGTAGTAAATGTAATGATAATAAATATATTGTACACATGTAAATAAAATATTTTAACATACAAAAATGGATTAATTCAGTTGGGCTACATGCATTAACATTAGGGCTTCCCAGATCTGGTTATCTAGTGAATGTTTGCACCATAATATCTGGGCATAGTCAGCTTTTGGCATTAGCTATATTTGGATATTATGATATAGAGGTCTTAATCATTGGACAAGGGAACTTTGCCATCTTTTCAGCTTCACTGAGCAGGAGATGTTATTTCCATAGTCAGGGCTGCTCCAATCATTGGACAAGGGAACTTACCATCTCAGCTACAGGAGATGTTATTTCCCACAAACTTACATACTGCAGACATATTAATAAAACAAGACTCATTATTTTTATTTGGATCCAATATTGTTTGAGGAGATGCAATCATATCTGTTATAGTCATTACATTGTGATTGTTTGTGTCAAAGTTTCATGGTACACTAAAGGATTTATGCCTTATCCTTATGCCTAAGGATACCTATCCTCTATTCTAAAGGGGGCTATTTAAAAATAACACTGGCTCACTTTTGAGTTTAAGACCTCAGTGCTGTCACAAGGGATTTGATTCTGAAGGATATTTTTGGTGTAGCATGCAAACAGCAATCTAAATCAAAGAATAGACTCAGAAAGTACCCCCAGTATATATAGTAGTTGACATGATGTCTCATTTCTCATTAATGGAATAAAAATACATATTACGTTTTATTTTCAGGTCCACAAAAGTCCTCAAAATCAATGCTGAAGGATTATGTGCTTTTATGGTTTCTTTAAAGAAAAATATGCCTTTTTTCTTAAACTATTTTAAACTCCAAATATGCTAAATGCCCTACAGTGTGACTGTAATCAACATGAAGTAGGAAGTATAAACATCTGTAAAATAAACAATTATGCCTGAAATCCAATTAAATGGCCTTTGGCATAATTTCACAGGAGTATATTTTCCTTCATAGTTCTCTTTGATATCACTTAGGAAATTGATCATAGTTCATTATAAATTTGTATTTGAAGTCTAGTCCTGTGGTTTAACACAAAATATCAGTTTCAAAAACAATACAACAAGAAAGTGGATAGCAAGGTCAAACAGTGAGCTTTTATTTTCCATTAACTTAAATTAAACTAAACTTAAAATTAACTAAAATTTGCAATTTATATTATACTACCATAAAATTTCTTCTTAAAACATTTTGGAAAAAAGTTTGTTTTACCACCATTTGTCAACTACCCATATCAGATATCTGATAAACTGTTTCTCATGCCTCTCTCATCTGAAAAGGTAAAAACCATATGACTTTTGTTCAGGCATGATGTCATTACATCACATCAGATTTTGTGCAAATGAATGGGGACTTGGACTGTACAGCTTTATTAGGGTTGGGCACCTTGAGGTACCATTTATTCCAGCCACAGGATATAGCCATCAGCAACTGACACTTGGCCTTACAGTGGGTGGGCCTTGTGATGACATGCTCTGTCAGTACAAAAGGAGTGAAACTGCCCTATGTGATGATGGCAATTAAAACCCCAAGACTGAATCTAGTCTGTCCCAGAGCAGAGCTTTCATGAACAGATGCTCATACAAGTACACACATAATTACCCATACATACCTAATACAAGCACACACAGAAATACCAACACATTTCTAATACAAGCACACACAGAGATACCAACACATACCTAATACAAGCACACAAAATACCTATTCATGCCTAACACATACAACTGTCCACACATGCCTAATACAAGCACACACATAACTGAACACAGTTATGTGTACGCCTCTGTACGTTTCTCCAAAAATATGTGCCCATTAGGTACACACATGTAAAATCAGTGCAGTTTACCTCACAGATATATGCAATTTAACACATTTATGCACATTAGTACTGTATCTTACACATATACTAATACTCCTATTAGTCCTGCATTTTTGCAATTTTTCTGATGTAATTACACCGTACATATATATAAAAGATACCAAAATGTCATCCTTCTTTCATTGGTTTGGTGTGCAAACTCACACCAAACATGGAGTGAGTGAAACTGTAAGGACACAGGTTCTACAGGCACATCTTACCACAATCAAATCACATCATGAGATCTGAGGACCTGTGGACCTGTGGGGAAAAGGTTGTTGACACCTGTTGGTCGGGGACGAATTACAGAGCCATTTTCTCTGGAGTGCTACTGAATTGCAGTCAGAGCCATATTGTCCAATGACAACATTTTCTCTATTGTTGCCATCCTGTAAAATCCCTATAAAAGCAATATATTTTATTTTTTGAAGTGTAAAATTGTCCACAAAGTCAAAGAACACTGAAGCAGGCAGGGATCCGCGGGCCTCTCCTGTCCTGGCTTAGCTCAGCGTTCATGATTTCACCATCAGAATCAGAGTGGACAAAAATGGGACTAATGACAGAGTAAAGGAAGAAAATCACTGTTCAAGAACATCATAAATACTACACTCAAGATTGCTAAAAGGCATCTGATTCATCTTTAGATTTAGGGAAGAGTAATCTATCAACAGATGGCATGGGACCGTTAAGTCAGTCGAAAACCTACTGCATTCCACAGTTAGAACCTGAGAAGTCAAGCAACATGGAGGCAGTGTCATGGTTTGGGGATGCTTTGCTGCATCAGGCAGCTTGCCAGAGAATCCTACAGGAGAGTGTCAGGCCATCTGTACATGAAGCTGAAGCCAAGTTTAAGGAGGAGATCACTTTTTACACACAATATAATATAATTCAATAAATGTTTACTTTTGATTAAACTACAAATGCAGAATATTCATTTGCCTGATGGAGGAGATCACTTTTTACACACAATGCAATACAATTTGTATAAATTCATACTTTTGATTGATTCTACAAATGCAGAGAGTTCATTTGCCTGAATCGAGTCTGGTTTTCCATGACTTGGTTTCCACGCGAGACCAAGGATGCCTGCAGTTGTGACTTTTTAAACAGGAGACAGGAAGCCTGTGAAAATATGTTTTTCATTTAAAGAGAGCCCGCTTTGCCACACACATGTTCCTCTTTGAAACTGCGCCTCTGGAGAACAAACAAATGTTTGCCACCTAGCACGTTCAACTCCTTCCCCCCAAGCCACAGCTCAGATGAGAGGCATTATTGAGAAGCAACAACATGTTTTTGGAATTAAAATATTACAAGGCCTTTCAAATAAGATTAAGTTTTAATTTGGTCCTTTCACAACATTTACATACAGTATTTGGTTTAAGGAGTGCTGTGTAATTGCTGTTGGTTTAGTGCCGGGTTGCAGAAGAAGCAGGGAAGTGGGGGGAGTCCCGGATCTGAGCACTGGCCGTAGCCCGGCTGCCTCAGACAGCAGCTCATCATCTGCAGTCCTGTCATTTTCAAATTATTTTCCTTTTCCTGTATGTTTCATGCTTACTGCCTTCCCAAAACAAATAATTGGCTTTCACAACACATATTCCCAAATAATATACATGCAACGCAGTGGCACAAATGCATTTATCACTTTCACCATCTTGATATAATTTTATGATGCACTACTTTGAATGCTCTGAATATGCGGGTGCTTCGCTGTGCTCTGTGATGAGTGTACCCCAATATTGACTTTGATCATCTTACTGACTCTGTATCTTGTAAATGGAAAAAAACTTTACCGGGTGACAATCTGGGAAGGGGACATAAACAGGACATGGAAAGTTTTCAGTGATTTTACCACTCAACAGTCACGATATTTATCCTGCGGTTGTTCAGTTACTGTGTCTGGGTTTCCCATACAGAGTTATCCTGGGGGCCTTTACCGCCTCTTGGCAACACTAAGAGAACTATATACTTGCAATACTTGTGGCTAGTTAGCTGTAAAGTTAAACAACCACTTGTCTTAAACGGTTCATGCTTTTGAGAGCAAAGCTTCCGAACATGTTTATTTTTTTCCTGTATTTGTAACACAGTCCAACGGTAAGTCTCTGGCCTGATGAATCTGAAGCTGATGGCAGCGTGGAATGGTGCAGGGGCCAGGGGGGCCTCTGTGAAAGACAGCAGACCCACATTTATTATTTTAGGATAACAGCAGGATCCCTTTCTCCACATTTTCAAACACACTGTACAAACAGTAGTGTGTTTAGTTAAATTTCTCCTTGGTATGACTTATTTCAGTTTAAAATGAAGGAGCTTTTACGAAACGAGGCTTAGGGAGTGAATGAGAAGCAGTGACATGAACAGAACATCGTGCTCACCATGAGAGAGAAGTACTCAGGCCTCTTAGACCCATCAGAATGAGAGCTAGGGAGAATGACTGTACATTACCTAAACTGTACATTACCTACACATCCTAAACTATGCCGAAGAGGGAGACTGTGATTCTTTTTAATTACCAAGCTAATGTAGTCTCAGCACTGGTCTGAGCATAGCTAAAATAGCCTTAGCACAGCTAATGTGACCAGAGCATTGAGTCTGAGCACAGCTAATGTAGCTTTAGCACCATGTCTGAGCATAGCTAATGCAGCCTAAACATTGAGTCTGAGCACAGCTAAAATAGCCTTAGCACAGTTAATGTAACAACAGCATCAAGTCTGAGCACAGCTAATGTAGATTAAGCACCAAGTCTGAGCATAGCTAATGTAACCACAGCATCAGGCCTGAGCACAGCGAATGTAGCCACAGCATGGAGTCTGAGCACAGCAAATGTTGCCTTAGCATTAAGCCTTATCACAGGTAACGTAGTTTCAGCAACTCAGCTGCTGTCCAGTGATCAGAAAAAAGGAAGCTATTAACTCTTAATTGGAGGACAAGATTACACAGAGTTTCTATACAGATCTGAGCCCCAGAACAGGGTTAACTAAGTCTGATGGTGTAAGATAAAAGATATATTATACTCAAGAGTTTCTTCCCCCCTTCAAGTATTATGTGTATATTTTCCTTACTATTCTGTGGTGTTATTTCTCAATGGTTTATTTATGTTATGTTAATGTCATTTGTTTTTCTTCTAATAAAAAAAAACAATGTGGTCACCATCTGGTTAACGATGGTTTGACCCAGACGCCCATCATATAGTTTGGATAATCAATTTCACGCAGTCCATCAATGCTCCACATCCAGTAAGTAACCTGGGCTTGGTTGTACGGCACATAATTTCTATGGATCTATGAATTTCTAACAGAACAGAACACGTTTATTTCCTAAGTTCATTTTTGTCACTCCGCTGAATTATATCCCGAAACGTTAGCATACTGCTGCAAGCTTTCGAGCGCCTAGGCTCTTTTATTTCAGCTGTACCCTGTCAGCGATTTGAATTTATGAGTACATGGCTTGCTAGTTAGTGTGCTAATTAGCTACTTAGTTTGACAGTAGTCTTTTTTGCTCTTGTGGAGTTAAACAAATGATTTTGAATGAGATGTCACAAAGAGCATAAGACAGTTGATGTATTCACCATGGAGACTGTTGAGTCCATGCCATCTCATTAGGTTGTATCAAATTACTATACGTTTTTAAAAAACCATTACCTAACAAGGGACGTCGTAAGTAGATTCCAAATTATACACACCCCTATTGTGTCCACCCCGAAAAATTGCCTTGACAAAATTTCAATGTTATGGTCCCCCCAACAATGAGATGAGATTTTCGCCCTTGCCTTCTGGTATGTCTTGTTATTCATAATAGTTGGATGCTGACTAAAGATTAGCCTACAGTCCTTACATTTGCATTTTTGTTGTAGGTTAGCTTTAAAACATCGCTTTGGTCTATGTAAATATTATTAAGTTTGTAACAAAAAAGATATGCATAACATCGTTATGGTTTTCAAACAGACCATGATACAGGACGTTATGGTTTTCATGCCATTGCATATCCATCTACTAAGTCCTCGTAGTTATATTGACAATGGGGGAAATATGAAGTCTGGGTGGTGTGTGTGAGCCAGTCTTTCACGGATGTATTATGCCATCATCATGGCTTCCAAGAGTCTGAGTGGTTTGTTAGGCTCTATCATGCTAAATTTGATCCCTCTGTGAAAATTCATCCAATTGATAAAATGCAGTTTTGCAATTTACCTCAGAGGAATTTACCTCAAGTCAAGACTGTAAGTGACTACAACCTGAGCTCCCCAAAGGAATTCAGAGTTCCAGACAAATAACTCTCTTCCACTTCTTTATTATTACTGTTATCACTGATTTTTGATAGTGTTTGAAAATATTGTTTTAAGGATTGTTCTCGTTAGTTTGCATGCTGAAGGTACAAACTACTGTTCTTCAATGGAATCTTTACTACTTTTTCTTATTAGTTTGCTTGCTGAAGGCGCAAACTACTGTTCTTCTATAGAATCTTTACTTCTTCTTATTATTATTATTCCTGGTTCTTCTGGACGTATCTTTTAAGCTAGACATACCAAACTTGGCCACCAGAGGCATGGATACACTGGTCAGATTGCCTGTATTTTTCTAAGCTATATGATTCATACTTTTTAAACTATTAAGCTTTTAAAAACAGGCCTCCATATAACAGCTGCTGCTTGGCTCACAAACTGATCTAATGTGTCAGTATCTGAATTGTATGAACTACTTCAGCGGTACGGATTTGCAGCCCTACATATTATCTACTTTTCAAACTAGACGTACCAAATGTGGTAACTTGAATAATACTGGCCAGGTTGTTTGTATACATGACAACCTGGGACAGGGTCGGTGGAAGTGGAAATTCTTCTGGCTCCTGGATGAACTTTTTGCAAGGGATCCAGCCGTGACATCCATTGCTGTGGTCTCGTCACTGACACCACACAGCCCCCAAAACCAGGCAACTACATCTGGCCACAGTTCCTTGGCAACCCCATCCATGTCCCCCTCGGCAACATCCCAAGGCATTGCTAATCAACATGGTGTTGTGAATCCCCAGGGACAACCAGTGTCATGCACACCACAAGTGTGGTGCAGTCACCCTTCGAGTGATGGACCTATGAATGAATGGGTACATCGGTGCCATCAATACATCCAATGACACCTGTGAAGCCCCCCTTTCTTTTCAACCTCTCTGCAACAACTGGGTACTGCTCATCTGATGGCCAGCAGATGTATTTTGGTATCAGCACTTTAAGGTTCAAAAACTCTTTCAATGAAGTAGCGGTGCAAACTGCCTTTGCTGACCCCAAACTGATCAGCCACCCCTTGAACGGACTCTTGGTTTGCCAGTAGCCACATTGTTGACAGTATTTGAACTTTGATGGTGGGTTCAGCATGTTGGTTAAGATGTGGTCCTTGCTCTTGGTAGAGTTTCTGAAATAAACCAAAGGCTGTAGCTAGCATCCCTATATTACATTTTAATGCATCCTTGTTTTCCTCTGTAAAATCATCTTTAATAACAGAGGCTGCAGCTAATACAATTGTCTTGTTGGTCACCATCTTTGTTTACAGTTTAAATTGAACAATTTGGCATTTTTACACAAAAACATTCAAATTTAAAAGTTCAAAGAAAACCGTTCCTCTGGAAGGATCGCCTCAATTCATGGAGTTTGAACACACCTCAGATTGAAGTTAGCGTGCTCCTTCCATCCAGACTGTTCCTGTACAAAGTTTTGGCTGTTTGTGAATCTGTTGCTTCATTTGCAAATACTATGTCAGATTTTTTAAATGAAAATTTAAAATATCTCAAACTGGTTTGGGAAATGTTTTACTGAATTTAGATGTTCTGATCTTAATTCTTGTTCTGGTCTTCATTCTGTTTCGCATTCACAATTTTGCTCCCTTAGTGTTGTAGTTGTAGCTGCACTTGTTTGTTAGGAACGATCCTGTCAATCAATCCACCAAGGTGCAATCAGCCAAGCCAGATGTGTGCAGTTCTTCACTTTTCTCACGGCTAGATCTCAGAAATATACGCCTGTAAGTGACGAAATGTCTTTAATTTGTTTACAGTTCCGTCAAGTAATGTAGGTATTTTTAAATGCAGTTGTAATTACTGAAATCAGATCAGCTCTTGTATAATTGTTCGCAAGATAGCATACGCGCTAACGGGAGATAGCTTTTAGAGAGTACTTAGCTAGCATTTTGCTATGTTGTGTATGATATTTAGCTAGCCACGTAGTTAATTACATATTCAAGTGTATTGCGAAGTTAATGACTTCATTATAATTCTAATTCATAACGTTTCCTTGTAAACATTGCATATTTAGTGGAGTATATGCTTAATCAAAGTCTAAAATCAAAGTGTATTGACTTTGTTTTCTGTATGTAGCTAGCTGTTGTATTTTCTATGTAAATGTATGTTAGCTACTCTCATCTCTTTAACCTGTTTGTTGATGCTGCGTCCAAAAACAAGATATTTAATGAATACTTGGAATATGAAATGATTAAATAGATTAATTTAAAATAGATATAGCAAAGAAACATTCAGCCATGCATGACACAACATAGGAAATTAATATGGGTCATTTTTGACCCATGTTGTGCATTTGAAGGGATTCACAAAGCTCCTACAACACTGAAAATGTAAAGTGGTCTGTATACCTGGAAAATGTTGTGTGGATTATTAACGATTAAATGATAGCTTAATATCTACTATAGCCTATAAAATAAACGATTCAGAACGGGCCTGTTTATAAGTGAGTTGTACAGGACTATATAAGAGCTGTAGAAGATAAGCCCTGAAAATCTTCAAAACAGGATTTACATTGTGCATTAAGGTCATAACTAAAAAATATAAAAACAGAATCGCTGACTAAGAAAGAGAAGGGCTGCTGGGTAAACTCCCATGCTGATAGTAACAAAAGACATGCTTTTATTAATGCTGATTAATTTTGTAACAAACAAACAAACTGAAGAATGACTCAAAATACCATTAAATGAGTTGTGCTGTCCTGTGTCAGAGCGACTTTTTTAAGACAAGCAACAATCATTTATAGGATAATAGATTCACATCGTGCATGAAGGCCATGAAAGCAAAATTTTAAAAAATTAAACCATGGATTCATGGACTGAAAAATCAGGAATACAGGCAGCAAACAAACTGTTTGGCTTAAATATAATGTGCCATGAGACCCCACACAAAAGAAACGCTAGTAGACATTATTCCCATATGCTATTTCGTTGTGCTTGCTTCATTGTTGCCATGTTACATAGCGTTCCCAGTTTGTGAGAGAAAAGTTGCGGCTGAAAGTGGTGCCCCACTTTGAGTTTTCACATTTAGGTGTTGATATCTGCGGTACGTTAGTATTCCGACACAGTGTGGCCACAATTTTTTCCAGTCTCACAGCCGTATGTTTCCAACTGCCATACATCTGTCCTCGCAAAATGAGAAGTTTGCTCATTCACTCATTGACTTCCTGGCAAAAATGTTGCTAAAACTCTCTATATTTTTTGTTGGCGTTTTACTCTCAAACGGGGGAAGGAGGTGAAGGGCGGCTGCCGAAAGACACTGTCTTCATGCCATGACAGCGTACTTTGAAAACCGAAATGTACGTAGTTTGGTAGCGAACACTTTTACCTCAGGTGTTATGCAATGCTAAGCTATCTGTAAAAATTACCTCAGCCACTGCTGTGTAATCCTCAACTGGCAGGATCTATTAGACTTGAAAAATGAAAACCATTGTTGTGCAGATAATAAATCTTGTGAATTTTAGATATGGTGGTACTAGTTATTTTTGTAATTAATTGATCATTTTACGCTTTTAACAGATCTTATTAACAAGTAGATGTTACTATCGACATATTATGAATACACCTAAAAAGCATACAGGTATTCATTTATTAAATATTTAAAGTGAAATGGCATAATTCATGTATACGTTTTCTTTTTAAAATCAGCGATGCCATAAAATCCCATGCAGAAAGACAAGACAGAATAAATAAACTTATTGAATAAACATAAATAAACAACACATACTAAAATCAATAAATTACATTTTATATGAATTATATGAATCCGCAGATTGCAAATCTGACAACGTACTGACATTTGAACCGGGCCGTGCCTATCTTCCAGCAATTCCTCGACCCCACAATGGACCTCCGTACAGCAATGCAATTGGGGCCCTCACCGACATCCTGGTTCTCCAGATGGACCATGGCTGGTCAAAGGAGGTGGAGGTACTCACCTGTCTCTACTGGCTAGCCCATGCAGTTTCCTACACAGTAGTCTCAAGGCCCTTTGACATGCTGAAGTTGATGGTTCATGACATTATCCATCAAGTCAGCAAGGCTGTTCTGGGAATCCTAAGCCACGTTGTGTGCCTCCCCTCAGCAGAGGAACTCGATGTCATCGGGGCAGGTTTTGCCCAGCTATCCATTTTAGATGTTTTCAGGGTGGCAGCCAGCGCGATTTAAAACTTCCAGCTTCCAATAGGATGTGCTATCTAAATCAGAAACTTTTCTACTTAGTGCAGTTACAGGCCATCTTTAAACACTGGGGAAAGTTTCTTGATGTATTTGTTGGGTACCCTGGCTCAGTAAATGACAGTCTTCTCTTTCTGGGGGGGTTGTACCCACCTGAAGGGAGATGCTGCCTGGGAGATGGGGTTTATCCCTGTCTGCAGGCTCCAATCCAACTTATTACCCCTTATTGGGAGCTCATGGACACCCCAGTGAAGGCACAGTTCAACAGGGCCTTATCCACAGGGGAGAATGTGGTGGAGCAGGCCTTCAAAGGCCCGCAGGCGCTCCATCATGTTCAAGGCCCTAGAAGTTCGGCCTGCATTTGTGCTAGAAGTTTTGGCATGCTGCTTTGTCCACATCTGCCTGGAGAACAGCGATGCTGCTGATACAGAGGAGGCGGAGGAGCATGACCCAGCCGGCACCCAGAGCCAAGGAGCTAATACCAGGTGACGCTCTACGGACAGCTTAGCTGCAGCTGTCTCGGCCCCGGGAAACATTATTACTGCCCATCAAGAGCATGACTACAAGTACAGTACATTTGTTATCCCATACATTTACTTTGCGCAACAATTGTTCATTTCCCACCCCCTAGTTCTATTAGTTTGTTTACCAATTGTTAATTTTTACTGTATGTCTGTTGATACTTATGCATTTTGTAATTTAATGTTCGTTCTTGTTAGCTGGACAACATTTTAATTTAAATCTGGTACAACATTGGTCATCATGTTTATCATCTGCACATGTATTTGTTGGGTCTGCTGTCATTTTCTATTAAAACAATACAGCTTGTAAGTGAATTGCATGGTCAACTGCTAATTCGTGAACTATTATATTAATTAACTCGAATTATGTCAGCTTCTTTGAAAGAGGATTGTTTCAATACGCATACATACAAAAATTAAGAAATTATCGAAACTACTCAGAAACAGCATGTTTCAATTATTTAATCGGAGAACAAAGAAAACTACATCTTGCCTCCATTTCAGCATTAATGCAACTGAAGGATTACTGGATAATTGTGACATGTGCTCCCAAAAAAGTGTAACTTTTAATTGCTCCCCAGCAATAACAGTATGCCATTATTTGGAGAGGAAGTATATAAATTACAGAGGGAGTAACAAACGGAGAAGGTTCAGTAACATATTAAAATAAACTATAACAACTACACTCTCATCATTTTTCAGATACCCAAGCTCTTCACACACGGTAGAAAAGAACAAATTTCTAGAAATTGTGTGGACAAACTACACGCGATCACATGGCATGATCAGTCATAACAAGACGGACACAGAGATAAATCATATGGAACACGGGTATAGCATTCACCTGGTAGCTTGCTACACATGTTCAGCACGGAGATGGACGTGACCTGTTGACCAAAAACACACAGTACACGAAGCAAGACTAAATAAATTAAAAACTGACCCATCAGTGATTTCAATTAAACTGAGCACGGTATGTGTTTCAGATTTATGGTGGAGTGACCAGTTCGACCTACCTCAAATGAGTTGCCTCAGATTATGCACGTGGAGAATGTTCATCACATGATGGCATTATATCCACATAGTGTCATATGACAGAGGTCATTTGAGAAAGATCCTTAAAAATTCCAGTGCAATCATAGCTAGACTCACATAATGCGCTGTTTAATCATTTCACTGATCCCATTTTATCTGAAAACTCTGCTTGTATGAAACTTGTGCTCACAATTGAGGACAAGTTGTCAATGTGACCAATTTACTTTTTTGGAGTGAAACCTTGCAATGCTACATATGTTAATTGAAATGAAACTGAAACAATGGCAACGGAAATGTTTTAGCCAATTATTACTTTTTATTATTAGTTATTATTAAGCAACTTGTGATTTTAAAAAATTGTATTTTTATTTAATAATTTAATTGTTATTTTTTGTCGGCATCTCCATTAGGAAAAAGAATCGTTGGTCTCTCCTTTGCCTCCCTTTCTCTTTTCTCTCTCTCCCTTGCCGCCTGCTCTCGCCTCTCCGCTCACTCGCTCTCTTCCTTTCTCTTCTCTCCTCTCTCTCATCTCATTTCCTCAGTCTCCTTCATCTCTCCCCATCTTCTCTCTTCCCGCTCTGTAGCTTCTCTCTCTCTCCAGCTCCCTGTCCTCCCTGTCCTCCCTGTCCACCTCTTAAAAGAAAAATCTGGAATACAGGATGCAAACAAACAAAACAAATAGAATGTGCTGTGAGACCCCACACAAAAAAACATTAATAACCAATAACCCATGTACAATTCAATTATGCTCACTTCATTGCTGGCATGTAACATAGCGTTCCCAGCTCGCAAGAAAAAAGTTGCAGATGAAAGTGGTGCCCCAATAAAAACTGTTTTATTGCTAAAATTAATTGTTCAACATCCTCATTACCACTTAACAGTTCACATCCCTACATGTTATAGTTAAAGCAAAAATAATCAATAAAACAACAATCAGCCCAGCCAAACCAGGGATGGAAGGGGCACAAGGCAGGTGAAGCTCATTAATCCTACCCATCCTACCCACAGTGTGGGCAGTAGCAAGGGCTGGTTGTCGCACAAGTTGAAGGAATCACATGCCACGACATCTTCCTCCCGAGTCAGAAGGAACATGTCATGCTGTTCCTTCTGACCAAATAGTTCAGCTGAAGAAAAATGGGGAAGAAAATAATTTTTCATTTATTCTACCTCAGCTTGGCAGCATGGAGTCAGATTGGATCAATGAAATCGGTACAGAATAAAAGGAGGGCTTCTACGCTGCCTTTGATTCAAGCTGAGATAAGCTTAGGCATATGAACTCAGGTGTTGTGTCTATCGGTTAATGGTCAGTAGTCATTTTTTTATCAGATGACTAATAGTAGTGGGTATATGTAACACAGCATAAGAATGGGCTTCTTTCTTGCTACACAGGACAGGGATGGACATGGCATACTCCAACACTTTCAGATAAAATGACACCAAGATATTGCACATTTTGTATTACTATAATCTACTTATTAGTGTAAGCAAAAAGGTCCTTAAGGGCCAAAAAGATCTTGGTCCTTAAAATGAGAAATCTACAAGTAGAGAATCCAACTGCGTGTTATATGTTATCTCATTCCTCTCACAAGTGTACTTTTTCTGTCCATCCCTGACTTGAATCAGTATCATCTTCTGGAGGCAAACTTAAACACTGCTTACATCAGCTAATTGGCCCATCCATGGCATACAGTAAATTATCAGTACAATGTATGTCAAATTGCATAACAAGCTGAATCCCAATTGATGGTGAATCACAGCCAAAGCCATAAAGTTTTAGAATGGTGAGGTCAGACAGAATCATAGGAATGACAATTTCTCTCTCTCTCTCTCTATTCAATTCAGTTGTTGGCAGGACAACAACAGTCATATTGCCAAAGCGACATAAAAAACATATAATATTTCTCTTTGTTGATCATAATTTGTACAATGAAGGTGAGTCTCTGTCTCTGCCTCTTTGCTCTTACATTAGTCACACTGCCTGTCCTTTCTGGCCAGCCAAGTTTGTCTGTGTCGGCCCTTTTCAATTGCCAGGCTGTGGTTACTGACACAATATTTGGTCAGGATCACTCTTTGTTTTGTATTTTTAATGTTTACTGGATATTCTAACAGTTCGTATTTTCTATTTAGGGCCCAATAGCAATCCATTCTGTTTTGAGGTTTGGTGATGGTTACCAATGGTCCAAATATGAGCTTTTGGTTTTCTATAATTGTAACAGTTTTTGAGGTGCTGTCCTGAAGCTGCCTGATGGTGGTGGTGTTATGTTCAGTGAGCTTCAGGACGAGCTGGCTGAGGGGACTCTTTTTCTATGTTCTTTTTTATGTCTCTCTCTCTCTCTGTCTCTCTCTCTTTCCGCTTTCACACACAGACATCTATTGTATGTATCTCTGTATTATGCATCTCTCACTCCTGGGTCATTTTTGTGTTTCCCATGCTTAATGCTTGAGAGTTGGCAGCCATAAATTGAATGGTCAGATATCTTCTAATGGTTTTACCTCTACCTGAAACATCTGCAAGCTAGCTAGACTACTGTAACAAACATTAGCAGCACAGCGCTCTGGAATGGACTAACCATCAACCATACCATTTCTGGCTGCCTCTGTCAGATTATTGTCCAAAATGAAAATTATACCATTATATGAATTTAAGGCTACACTCACCCCCACTGCAGGGGAACAGGTGGCATGATTGGAAGGGGAGATTCTCTGGAGGAACGGGAGGCATGGGGTTACAGCATCGCCTGTTAGAAAGTTCTCTGAACATCAATCAGGAAGGTTCACCCAGTGCACTGTCCTGGCTAAGCAAAGAAAGATGTGCACCACTAAATCCACATTTCACTTTGAAGCTGCTCTCCTTGCAGCTCTTTTAAGTCATTTCTGAAAAAGAGCATAATGACTCCAGTGCCAAATTCACTGAAAATTCATTTGTGTGATGTCACATCTACTTTGGTAAAGTTTGACTATGGTTGGATAAAACCTCAGCTGAGCTCCAAAAACTGGACAAACTCTTTTACTTATAAGCAATGATGAAGGCATGTCAATTATTTTTACTTAAAGGAATTAAGGCTGCAAATGTAAATTAAACTAGCCCCTAAAAAAATTACAACCATGAAAAGTGGAAAGTCATCCACTCACTGGATACAAGTGTGAATACAACCTGGAGCAAACACACACAAAAACATGGGTATCATACAATTACCTTTCAATGCTTACTAAAATGCAGATACATGATTTAAATTTAGCAACATTAGATGCAGTTATCATCATGTATTTTTTGTAATTTGTAATTGTAATTTACAATTGATGATTGTAAGTACTGTGTCAAAACTCTGCTTTAGTGTCTGTTCAAATCTGCTCATCTAAAATGTTTTAGTGTCATTTCAAACCTATTTAGCTGTAGTTTTTTAGTGTCTGTTAAACCCTTTTAATCTAAAGTGTTTTAATATTTTTAGTATCTACAGGATGCAGGTTTAGGATGCCTGATTGGATTAATGAAAATGTTTGTAAGGAAAATACCTTGAAAGTAAAATACCTTTTTTTCTGCTACTATGACAAGCTTTTCCCTACTAAAGGAAAAAACATCCAATCCCATGGAGTCATCATATAAAAGAAAGAGAAGACTGTTTCCACTGTAAACTGAAAACCATCATGATCGTTAACATAAAGCCACTTCACAGGGCAGGCGGGTGGGTGACGTGAATGATGCTGTTTAATGAGCGTAAACTCGGTCTCAGCCTTGCTCCCTCGTACTGCTCTTAATGTTCTCTCTGTATGGCTTTCAACCAGTGGGCATCTCTATAGGCATGGCTTTGAGAGAAAACTGGGCAGGCAGTGTTTATCACAATGTTTGATTTCCATTCTTTCTTTTCCTGGTCAGTGGACATAAGATCCCTGAAGAAATGAGAGCAGAATAAAAGACAATGAAGGGAACAAGAAAGAACACTGGCGCTAACATTTTACATTTTCAAGAATATTTATTTGCCTATGCACTGGAGAACAGTATAAACATAAAGGTCTATGTGGGTTCATCATAAACCAAGAAGGTTTTCTGGGAGGGTGTGTGGGTGTGTTGTTAAAGAATGAAACACAAATCTTAAAATCACATTCAAGTTCGGTTAGTCATTCAAAGGACTTGCATGAGCTCCTCTCAGCAACAGACAGGGCACCCATTCTTGCCATTTGTTTTCAGTAACAAACACACTTTTGGTTGCTTGGAATATTGTGTTGCTCTTTTGATTGGTGGTATCCACATTGTGTTGCTCTTTTGATTGGTGATATCCATAATGCATGAAGATCTTTCTTCAAAATTTCATTTGTCAAAATAAGTTAAAATGTTGTATGCTGTGCCTTGGTCAAATGTCCTAAGAAGTCTATTTTCAGCAGTACAAGTTGACAGATGAAAAAAATATTGCCATCTTCTCAGCCATCTATTAATGTTACAAATGAGCACTTGAATGTTATAAATTCTCATTAATCATTGGGTACACAAACATGAAATGAAACTGTATGGACTACTCATCGTTGTATAACCATTCCCTAAACTATAACTAAGTTATATAAACTAAATTGTAAAGAAAAAGGTAAATGAAACATATTTCAAACCTTGTGTTGAAAGAAAGGTCAGCACGTCTATTAAGTCACCTTGATAAAGTATTCCAACACATACAGTATTCCAAGTAAGGTCTGAATAAAGCATTGAATAACCTGAAATTATAAGAAATACTTTTTCCATTTGAACAAATTCCAATTACTTTGAGCCTGTGGTCAAACAGGGCTGGCCCTGGGCATAAATGAAGTGGCTGCTTAGGGCCTCCCAGCCAGCAGGGGACACACAGTCACGTGTAGAAAATAATAGGCAAAATATGTATAATAACATTTTCTGCATATTTGGAAAATAATTGCACTGTATGGTGCACCCTTTATTCATGGTCGTGAATCATGATTGCGCTGATCCTGATTATGTCATGAAGCCAGCAGCAAGCCAGCAAACACGCTGAGCCAGAATGTAAAAAGGATTTTATCCATCTGGAATGAAAAAAGAAAATAAAAGAGAAAACTGGAGAAACCGAACCCGAATGATTATACTGCAAAATGCATTAGTTGGTTCTTGAATGGCAGTGGAAAAGCGCCTGCATACCTGACCTGTACCATACCGTACCGCACTAAACCTTTATGGTATGGTACGGCTTGGTTAGTTCCAGCAGTGGAAAAGCACTAATACTTGTGAACCAATTGATGATGTAGAAACATACATCAGTCAGATAGCCACTTTATTAGCTAGTTAGCTAAGCTATTCTTTGAAGCAAAAACAAAAAAATTGTGTTCCAAGCAAAGCAAATAAACACTTAAATGCCATCTGCAGACAGCAACCACACCTGAAAAAAGAATTTAAATGACATAATCTGATTCATTATGTCCCATGCACTGCCCATTCCTTAAACTTGGTTGTTGTCAACAGCATTGACAGCTGTAGCAATATGGTGGGTGAGTATTTTGATCTGTTGCAGTCTCTGTATAATTTCATCTCAGCCTCCACCCATCGATGGTGCAGGATATTTGGAGATTTCTTCATTGACCTAACTCTTAAATCCCTCTCAACTATACCTTGGAGCTGCCATGCAGAGTCTACAAACGCACTATGGCAAAATTGCCAAAAGATAGCCGTTGCTAACAGATTTTACTAACATGAATAACACATACAAAAGGGATACACGGTCTGAGACTGCGGCGCTCTGAACAAAATTGGAAATGAAGGAGATGGCTAAAATTTGGAACACTGTTTTATCAAAGTTTGAAGCCACTAGCTCTGTTTTGCAGCGTAGTGACATAGACCTCGATGTGGCTCTCAGAGCACTTGAGTCATTGCATGACTTTGTGGCTGTATAAAGAGACCTGTGTGATAGTTTTGAGGGGGAAGTGCTCGACATACCCTGTGTTAACAAGACGTACAGACAGGATGGCTTTAGGAAAAATAAGCGCAAGCTGTTTGCCGATGAGTGCAGAGAATAACGTTGAACTTGATGCAAGATGCACTTCAAAGTTGCAGTTTTTTTGGAGTCCATTTTGATTTATGCACCGAGTCCAATGATTTAATCATTGAGAGCTGGTATCCATGTATCCATCTGACTTAAATGGCAATTTAGGTGACTAATTCAATTCAAATCTTTCGTAAAGCCAGGAGGTGATAAAACCCCAAAAGGACTGCTCATAGTAATTATAGACCGTGGCCTGCAATCTGTCTTTCCCAAAGTGTTGGTGGTTTAATGGCTATTTCTCACGTTCCCTGTTACCAACAGCGAAGGGAAACACTCTTTCTCGCTTCTATCCAGAATTAAAAAACAAACTAAACATGAGAATGACACAAAGACTCCTCAGTGCTCTGCCACTCATGCCCATTGAGAATGAACTGACCAGTCAACTTGACTTTGACAACTTGTTCTAGAGAATCAGTAATCCATGACTGATTATGCAAAATATGATGGGCCAAAATTTGTCCTGCAATTGGTGTGCAATCGTAGCAGGTCTGTGTTGTGAACTCATTCAAGAGCACACTGAATTGTTTAGAGATATTTTTCAGTCAGCATATGTTTGTGCACCTGCAGGTACTTGGTTGAGCAGGAGGGGTTGTTAGAAAGTGATGAACTAATGAACTTTGAACCGGCCTACACCCCTTCCATCCATCTAGGCCAGTTTTTGCTTTGCTGTTGTGGACCTGCTGCCATAACTGGAGGTCATAAAAAAATATAATAAATATTTAATAAATAAATAATTTCTCTTTATCAATTTTAATTGGTTTTGTTTAATTGGAATGAGTTATACGAGGTATAAGAAATATATCACCATTGAATGATGTCATTTATGCAAGCAAGCAATGAAAATAGATAAATGTTACCACTTTCTGCATTAGTTAGTGAGACACTTGTACATTTGAACTCACATTTATATTTTCTAAATAACCTATATGAACACTTTTCTTTTAATTTGAGGTATCCAATTTTTCACAAATGCAAGTTATTAACAATGTGCAAATGCCTATATTCAAACTACTGATAGACTTCTGAATGCATCAAAAAAAAAAACCTAATTCACTTCTTCTTCTTCATCTACACGTTTTCAATGTAGGCGTCTCTGCTCTGTGATTAATATGGGGGAGAACAACGGTAAACTATGTCAAACAATGCAAAGTTTCAATAAATGCTATTGTCATTTTTCTGTGTGAAGCCCCCTTTTTTTCCTGTCAGCATTGGGCAAAATGACAAGTGTTTTTTCACAGCTTGTCAAGACATCGCTAAATTAAAACACTGATCAACAATCAATTTAGTCTCTTGATTCACACTGACAAAAGGAAGTTGAGTTGGAACTGAGCGTTTCTCAAAAATGCTTTGCTGCTTGGTTGGACATACACAGTGTCAATTGCAAAGGAAGGATCACCTCCCTTAAAGTGTCAAATTATGTTACCTGGCCAATCACATGCCGTGAGAGAAAGAATTGAATGCATTGAGTTAATATGACTGCTTTTGTCCCCTACGGAGGACGGGCAGTGTTGTTGGGGGCCACTATTGAGGCGTTTTGATTTTTCAGACTTGAAGTAAGGGATTATTGTACCCAAGAGGTTTTTTTATTAACGAAAAAGTGTTTTTTATTAATGACAGCAGGATTACATCTCAGTATTACATTTTTATTGTATAGTCTTCCTCTTTCCTCTCAAAAAATAGAGGAGGAGCATCCTACCTTACCTCTATGGACCAGCCTCCACTGGTGGAGAGGTATTTTCACAGTTTAGAGCAGTGCCTAAAATCTTTAAGCAGTGTTTAGCTATGAAAATTCCAATGGTTTGATTTCTGCAGTGTTTATTACATCACAGAGTGGAAGGGAGAGAATTTTTGCACTGAATTTTGCCACCACTGAAAGTCAGAAGTCTTTCCACAAAAAAATCGGATATCTCAGAAAGTACAAAAGAAACAACCATAAGTTGGCTGTTTCCAGCCAACGTAATTGCATGAGTAATTGCAATGTAATCAGTGTATAATTTGTTCATTTTGTGAGTTTTTGTGCTGTGTTGTTTACTTTGCCAGCATTTACTAAAAATGAAATTGGACAGGGCTTTGCAACTCTCTGGTGAGTCACTACGTTGTATTAATGATGCTAAATGTTGCTTCAGAAATCAATCTTTTACAAACTGACAACAGAAAGGTACATCTTGATTCTGAACATTGCTCATTATCAATACCACAGAATAACTGTTAGGGCATTGTTAGCCTGGTGAAGTTTTGAGATCTGTCCTGAAACTGAGTATAGAATGAATTTAGCATCTCACTTTGACATCAGCTATGGTTTGTCACACAACTGAGCGATCTCATGAGTAAATCAAATCAGATAAAAAAAAAAACATAACAAAAGCATAATGTGGAAGTGTGGGCAAGTTAACAGTTCTGTCATTACCATCATGGAGGTGGTTGATATAAAGCAATTACAGGTTGAGTAACCCTTATCCGAAATGCCTGGGACCAGAAGTGTTTCGGATTTTGGATTTTGGAATATTTGCATATACAGCCATTCCCTGACATACATCCAAGTTCAGTTCTGACCGACCAATTGTTTCTCAAAATGGGCGTAAGTCAGATGTATGTTAGCATGGTGTGTAGAAGTGCACGTGTAGCAGTTCGAAGATGCACACAATGCCGGGATATCGTCAGACAGTCACTATCGTATGCACACAGCCTTAACCACTGGCGGACATACAACCAAGCATAATTTTTAAATTTACATATATTTTTTTCTATATTTCTTTAAATTCATACTGTATTTTTTTCTGTCGTATGTACAGATGGTTGTAAGTCGCATAGGTCAGGAGTGGAATTTTCAACCAGTGACACCGTCAAAAAGTTTCGGATTTTGGAGCATTTCTGATTTCAGATTTTGGGATTAGGGATGCTCAACCTGTATCTGTTTTCAAAAAAAGTCAGTAATACATTGCAGCAGTCAATGACTAGAGACAATGTTGAAGGAGCCAGCTGTTGCAAATGTCATCATATTCATCAGTCAGTTCATGATGTCTGTAGCTGGTTGGACGTGGGACAAGTTTATGTAGCATTTGAGTTACGATCACCTCAATCAAGCAGACTTGACGCTGACTTCTTGTTTTAGAAATGATAATTAACATAGGCATAATTTTTGTCCTATATTTAAATGAGCTACTTTTTATAGCTACCAAGGATCAAATGAGCAAGAGGAGCTCCTGTTAAGTAACATGGGCACCATGTTTAAATGCAGAATTATTGGGAAATTATGTGTGTAACATGACTGGAAAATGATAACTGGACTGCAAATAGAAATGCAATTGGCCTGCTACAGCTGGCAGTGCTGCAGGACTGACTTCACCAAAGGTAGATTTGACCTTCTGAGTCAGACAGACCCGCCATCGGGGACTTGCTCGCCTTGGGACCTTCAGAATCAGGCTCATTCTGTCACACAGGAAAACAATTTTAATGGTGTGCATGAGTGATAGGATAGGATTTTTACCAAAAATCAAACATGAACAGTGTAGCAATTCAGATGAGTAGTTTGAGGTTTTACTGAATAGACTTGACTAGGATAGGTTTTTTACTGAAAGGCAGGCATGAATAGATGTCTATACACTATAAATAAGTGATTTACTGTTACATGTAATGTTACTGTTCTTTGTGTTTGTGTATCTATGCATGTGCAAGTGTGCTTTAGGTATATTTCTGTGTGTTTATCGGTTTGTGTTTGTGCATGTGTTTGTGTGAGGTGTAATAGTTATCAAGTGCATGGACGTTTATCACTTAGTGTTAGTGTATGTGTGTGAGTGTGTGTATCAGATACTGTAAGTGTGTATGTGTGTGTTAGTGTGTCTTAGATAGTGTGTGTGTGTGTATCGGATGGTGTTGTACATTTGGCTTCTGCAGGTGGCACTGTAGATGGCATTGTGCTGTCAGCAGATGGGGTGAAGGTTACGCTCCTCTCTGTAGTTTTTGTTTGTGTGTTATTAGGTTATGCCAGACAGCCTGCCAGAGAGGAAAAAGGCCTTGATTGATCTGTTTTTCTCTGAACATCCTGACAGTTGTATAAGTCTGCAGAGGCAGAGCCAGACAGCTGATATTGGCCCTGGTGCGGTGACCTGCTGGTATTTCAAATGCCCCTCAGTTCTGCCATTAACGTTCTGAGTATAAATCTGTGTGTGCGCGTGCGTGTGTGTGAGAGAGAGAGAGAGAGAGAGAGATTGAGAGTGAGTTTGTGTTGAAGTGTATGTGTTAAAGCATGTGTGTCACTGGTCATTAGTTTTATGTTTTGTTCAAATCTCAGGCTGGGATTCAGTCAAGTGCACTTTATTTCTTTGCACACCTGTGCAACTGTAATCAAAACAAACTTTGCTCTCTTTTCGGGCTTATGCAATCCAATAAAACCAAACCTTTTGCAAGAATCCACCATTAGTTCAGAAAGACTGACAAAAAGAAACAGGTGAAGGTGTGACCGTAAGTTTGTGCATTTTCTTTTCATTTTAAATTTAAAAAAAAAAATTCTGATACATTATGTCCAAAGAACTTCAAAGAGAAACAAACAACATCAAATCAATCCTGTTATACAAACAAATCCTATGATTCAAAAGCTGAAAAAACCCATGCATGGATTTCAAAGATTTTCAAATTCTGTGACCATGGCTTTTCATTCAAATTAATAAACCAAATATTTTAACAATGCTGCAATGTTTTTTCCAATTTAACAAAAAAGTGACCATATTTCCTTAAAAAAACTTGCAAAGTAACTACATTATCAAAAGAAATTGTATTACATTTCTATTCAGACAGTAATATAGTTATTTAATTTGCAAACCCCTTTCCATTCTGTGGAAATGTCAACTTGAGGATGAATGAACGTTCTTTCACCCACTATGACAAAATTAAAAAAAATCTCACTTGCCATTCTATGTAAGTGCCAAAGACCAGGCAAAGTAATATCCATATGTATTACATGCGAGTAGGGGTACATTTTCTGATGTAAAAATATACTTTTGACAGGTAAGTACCTTCATGAAAATGTTTGCCTTTAAACCACAGCACTTATGACATTTTAACAAATACAGATATTGAAGAATGTCTCATTGTCAGCTGTATCATTTATCCATTCATTTGCTATACTCACATCATTAAGTCCAGGGTCATTGGGGGGTGCAACAGCCTATCCCAGCATGCATTGGGTGAAAGACTAGGAGACACCTTGGTCAGGTTTACAGTCCACCTCAAGGCCAGACAGACAAACACTTACACATATTCTTAACCTATGGGCAATATGGCAAGTCCGGTCCGACTAATGTGAATGTCTTTGGACTGTGGAAGAAAAAACAGAACACTCACTTGAAAACTGGAAGAACATGCAAACACAGAAATGGTCCCGCATTTGTGGGAATTCATCCTGCTGCTTCTTGCAGAGAGGCCACAGCGCTGATAGCTATGCACCTTTCATTTGTAGAAGTTATTGTGAGTCAAGATCCAACTGGATTGAGTTGCACTGAAGCTGAAATGGAAAAAGGACAAAATGTCACCATTAACCACATGTATTGTGGATACCTGACCTGATGTAGGGCCCTGGCCTACACTGCATGTTCTGTCTTAAGGTATTTCTGTGTCATTCTGTGCCAAATCAAACAGGTGCATATTGTTGATGTCTTCAAATCTGTTGTAATTTTGAGAGAGAGCACTGCAATTATAACCAATAAGACACCTTAGTTCAGTCCGACCCTTCGTTCCAGGGATGGTCCTCTGAAAAAAGACCCATGACACCCCAAAAATTAACCACAAAGCAAAACTGAGCCATAACAATTTTTTCTAGGACACCAATAGAGCTGAAAATAGGTTCTCTTGGGTAAAAATTTGAAGACAACTAAATGCACCTGGTTGTTCTGGCACAGAATCACCATAAAGGTTGCGGCAAGTCTAGATAGTTTTATCTCTTGAATCTTTTAAACATTAGTGATAACTATCTCCCTAGCTAGCAATATTTAATATTAACTAAGTTATAAACAAGCTCTGTGTTGCTTAGCAATGAGAAGAAACTGCCACTCCTTGCACCTAAAGGGCTCTTGTTCTCTGTGTACTACAGACCCATACATCTATGACTTGCGTTTTAGCATAAAAAAGAAGCATACAATGTGATCACAGCCTTCCCTTATTAATTATTGTAAAGTAATCAAAACATTTTCAATTTTAAGTATGTTATTGGCTTGGCAAAAATATATAAATTTACATTTTGATGGGGTTAATATATGTGCTAGACCTATTTTTCTGCGTTGGTTTCATGAAATTAATGGAAGCGAATTGGAAGTTAGGATGAGGCCTAAATTAACTGGCACAAGGTTCACCTTGTTTGGAAGACTGGGTTAATAGAAAATTATTCTGTCTTTTTCATGAAGACACAAAAGATGTAACAAAACTATACAGCTTAAGGAGTTGTCAATATAACATTTATAACCTCTGATACCGGTAAGAATGAACAAAATAATAATTTTGCTTATTTACCTACTTTTTATGGAAGAATTCACAACAATATAAATGTCAAGTTGAATGAATCATACTTTATATTGTATGAATAATATGATGTGTCTAACTGCTGCTACCTTGCGTTTGTCCATGATACAGAAATGCTGTTTGTTGTTATAGCAATGTCACTAACACAGAAATCTTTGATCAGTTCAATTCAATCATGGCAACGGACCCAGAAAATAAGTGTAAATACAGGGACACAACAATTTTAATCACAGATGCAAAGGGACTAATAAATTGCTCCAGTGGTCAATCAATGGTGTGAGAAATCAATGCAGCTCTGCCACTAATGTGCTGGAGGGGAAGTCATCCAAGAATGAAATGGTGTGATAAAATGACTATGATGTTCCGCTCATCAATAACATGTAAAACAGAGCAGCTGCACGGCCGGCTCTTGGCTTGGGGGTGGCACAGCGCAGACCTCACAAGCCTCCTCCAACCTTAATTACTCCACTGAGCGCAATACAAAGAAGGAGGTCTTCAACTCCAGCCTGTCAAAAGAACTCATTCAGCTCAAATTAGAGGCTGCTCTTTTAACGAACCACAGCATTTATAACGGAACAATTTCGATGTCAGATTGAGGTTGAATTGATCGTTTTGAAAAGCATGGTCATGTAAGATGTTTTCTTTGTTTTTTATATTTGTATATAAATGTAACTGTAATTTAAAACCCTTGTTCATTTAATAACAACATGCTTACTTAAAATACATCAATTCTATTTTAAGCTATTATCTTGTGTAACAGAGTCCTATTTATGTTTTTCTGTTCTGAGCAAATGTCCCTTTGAATGCTCATGTCACATCCAAGACATTTTGTCTGATATTTTTTGAAATAATTACTTTATAATATATTATATTATGTAATATATCCTTTATGTTGAAAATGGTACTGCACAATGAGCTAGTAAAAGTATGGCTAGTTAGACTGTAAAAACAGTCTGACATTGCCTTAAAAGGATTTTTACATGTTGTGACATGCTGTATGCTATTGTATATGTTACAGATGTGACATTACTACCCTGCTGCTGCAGTCACTGAGAAGATTAAGAGACATTATCTTTCCAACTAATTTGGTGAAATCCTGCATTACCGCTCTTTGCTTCTGTTTATAAATATTTCTGGGGGTGAAATGAGGAGGTAAGATTGCCTGGAGTTGGCCATTAAATAGCTGCAATTGAAGAAAAAGTAACAAGAGGGAATCAGGTGAAATATGAAGGGTTCAGTAAATGTAGTTTTTTTTACAGAGCAGTGGAGAGATGAGTAGATTCTGCATTGTTATTTATAGAAGAGTACAGTAGAGAGGTGTGTACATTCTGGTTGTTATTTGTAGAAGAGTACAGTAGAGAGGTGTGTACATTCTGCATTGTTATTTATAGAGTACAGGTAAGGAGGAATAACAGCTGCTGCAATAGTAGTGTAAAACTGCACCCATTTTGTCTGAAGAGAAAGGGAGGTAATCCCAGAGAGACGAATGGGTGACAGAGGCCAGCTAATCCAGTCCCTGTGTGAAACTGTTGACATTTGTGCTTTTTTCCCTTCATTATGTGACTGGGCCTGTTTAGTGCTGGATTAGCCACAAATCCCCCATGCCGCACATTCAGCATGCTACTCCTACTTTAACTTCATACATAATGGAGGAGAAGAGAAGAGAGGGGGAGAGAGAGTGAGTGTGAGAGAGAGAAATCTCTTTTTTTAATTGCAAATGAAACCTCTAGTTGTTCCCTATTGCTCGCAATTGCTTAAATCAATGCTGAGGTTTACTCCAGACATCAATTGATGACGGAGGAAGGCATGCTGGGAGATCCTGGTGTTTCTCATGTATTCCATTGATTGTGTTTACTCAGGCTTGGCATCGCTGGTTATTACCTATAAACAGGATAAGCCTGATCACAAAAAAACACAGGACAAGCCCACACCTAAAAAACACCGGCGGAGCATGCCCCCAAAAAACACAGGACAAGCCTGCACCCTAAAACCACAGGACAAGTGTGCACCCTAACAACACATGACAAGCGTACACCCTAAAAACACAGGACAAACCCACATCACTGAATTGCTTGGTGCACAGAAAATGCAACTATGATTATTGATTATTCAATTGTAACCAAATCAATCACCCCCCCAAAAAAGTTATATATACTCTTAAAGAAATGTGACTAATGGCTGAAATTTCAGTTCTTTCTCACTGTGATTTCTGTATTGGGTCTTTCTGTGTCTCTCTCCTCCCTGCTCTCCATGTTCTTGTGGTTTTAAGCAGAGCAGCATTCAGGAAAGGAGTGTCATTGTGGGGCAGCAGGGACAACGTTAACCAGCCAGTTGTAATCCTGGAGACGCACCACCCCTCCACCTCTTGTAAGTGTGTCACCCTCCGCTGAAATGGAATCATTCAAATGAGGAAGAAGAAGGGCCTGCTTTGATCTTTTCTTAAACCTTTCTTCCCTGATGAAGGGCTGCTTGAAGACTGGAAGATTCTCTCCTTCCTTTCTTACTCTTACCAAGAGATGGAGAACCACTTCACCCCACTGCATATTTAAAGGGTGGATACGGCAGCATGAGTCTTGCATTTGCTGGTTTTCATTCTAACCACAGCTGAAACCCCTCACTTGTAACAAAGTGTTAATCGCCCCTGATTATACATTTTTAATGTGTCTAGGGTTGAATTACTCTCTCAAGCCACATTATGTCAGAAAACGTCCGATATTTTACATCCCAGGACTTGTTGAGTTAAACTAATGTGCTCATTCTTTTATTGTCCTACTATACAAATCTTCTATAAAGTTCCTGTAGAAATAATTAAAATGACAGGTTATCAGGCCTTACTCTTAACAGTGTGGACACTGGACCTCAAAAAGTAAACCTCTTGTTTGATTTGTAAAAAGGCAAGGTTTTACCTAGAACCATTTGCATGTAAAGGCCCTTTATTGAAAAAAAGGTTCTTTGTAAGACAAAAAGTTCAATGAAGAACCCATTTCATTTTAAGAATCATTTTTGGTAGCTAGAGTTGTCTTTTTTTAGAAGGTAACAGGATGCTACATAGAAGGCACCTTCTTCAAACCTAAAAAAATACATTTTGTATTGTAAATTGCTTGTTGCTCTTTTTTAATAGAGCTGTGTTGAACCAGTGTTTATGTAATGTCCATGTTGAATTTTTGTTTTTGATTGGTTGAGGTGGGTGCACATGCTTTTCATGTGTATGAACTAGCTATGTATGAAGTTTCAGCCAAGAGGCCTAATCACCATTCCACATAAAAACTATGGCCATGATAACTACCTAGGAATTATCATAGGAAAGGTTGATAGCTACAGTACGAACATGTATAAAAACAAATGTTATATTAACAGTTGCATTATATTTGTATCTTATTTATTGTCAACTTTATTTGTAATGAGTCAAACACATAGCGAGGTTAGCTTGCTATTATAAATAAAAAGCATCCATAACAAAACCAACTAATCAAAAATGGATTTCTCTGAATTTATTCTTATTTAATCTTTACAATAAATATTGACCCTTTGATACATGGAAAAAGCAAAACAATACAAACAGAAAAAATGCCAAGGTAAGAAGCTTGGTACCAAATTAATTGGTAATTGGGCAGTTAAAACCTTATCAGATTTTTACCATTAGATGCGATGAGTGTTGCCCTTGCAGCCTGCAACACGGAAGCCCTTAATGGTCTGTTACATCATTTTATACCTTGGTGTAGTGTACAAAAAACATTGATTACAGTGTAGTACATCTACAAACACTTAGGGCAAGCTTGAATCGCCACATAATGTCATTCATTATTGTAATTGCTAATAAATGCAGGAAATACAGGAAAAGTGGTTGAGATAAAGGTGCCAATCCATCCATCCAAGGCGTACCTCCAGCTCATCTGAAGCTCTTCTGCTCTCTCTCCTCCTGCTGCTGCTGGACTAGTGAGCAAAGTCTGGTTAGATATCCCATTTTGCCTGCCCAGGCATGGCAGGGAAGGAGATTGGCACATTGAAAGCAACACAGAAACCAAGTATGAAAGTAATCATTATGTTTATTTATTATGGTTTTGTCACAGTTTACACAGTGTGTACTACTGCAGGAACTACACTCTGGAAGACCAAACGATAAACTGAGCAACATCACAGTCTTGTACTTCTGAATGAACAAATGAACAAGAGAGCCAACAAACAAATTGTTCAAACAAATGGAGCAAAAAAAAAACCCTAGCTCACTAAAATTATCTTAAGTTCCCATCACTTGTCAGAGATCTACTGGCCTAAAAACACTTTCTATAAAATAAAATTACAGCAGAGCAGTCCACTGCAAAAGATATGTCCTTATTCATACATGAAGGTAATATAATTTGTTTGTACACGTGAATAGACGATCATTACTTTACAATTAGCAAAATCATGGTGTGTCACTTTGAGAAATGAGCAGCAATAATAAGTCAGTAACATACAGAACTCTGCTGGAAGAAATAATGTGAACAGGGACCCTCTGGACCAGTATGGTGGAGGTACAACTCTAAATAACAGTGTGAAAGTGATTTTACTATGGAGCTGGAGTGTCTAACGTGGTGAGCAGCAATTGCAAATCACCACTTTTAGCTAAACTATCACTCTTAAATTACACTCAATTTTAGGAAGCCAGTTTATTGTTTTACTTGTTTTCTTCATGATTTTACCTGTGTATTAAATATTAGCTGCATGATAATTGATTGCCATGCCCAGTATAAACAAACAAATTAAATTTCCTCCCACCTGTATTCAGATTTTTCAGTGGGAATCTATTGGAATGAATATAGCATAGGCCTGCTGTCGTTACTCTGTCATAATCATGAATTGTCTTTAGAGGACGATCATTGTCATGCTCCTCTAGTGAGGATGGTGCTGTCCATTCTGGGTTCATCCCATTTACTTCTCTCAGAAAAACTGTGCCACTTTCATTTAGTTTACTGGTCGGTTCAGGAGCTGTGACTGATCTTTGCTGGTCATGCATTACTTTAGGTTGAAAGGGCCGGAGTTTCATGACCTGCCAACCAGAGTAGGACCCCGGATCCCAGGCAAGCAGCCTGGCTGAATGATATTGTGCAGTTTAGTATTACATTGTTATTGAACATGAGTGAATTTGTCAGGTCTACTGGAAGCAGTGTTGATTGTAAAGTCTAACAGCTTAATAATATTCTCAGGCTAAAATGTACTTATCTGTAAACCATATTAACTATGAGGAATACATATGTAAGTTCCTACGTAGTAATCAAATAAGGCCCAATAATATTTTTCCATTTATTGTTTAATCCATTAAGCCCCATTGTTTACAGATTAATACTAATGCACAGCTATATACATTTCTTATCTTTATCATAAGTTTATTTTTGCAGATGCCTTGCCACAAGGGACTCATTTGGTTCTGCCTTTTGGAGGAATTCATGCCAGTGCCAACCAATCAGAACTGGAGGTGCATTCCTTTTTGGAACTTTCCAAACTTCTTGGGCATCATTGATGGCAAACATATGATCATCCAGGCCTGTCCTAATTCTGAGTCATTGCTCCATAATTATCAGGCAACACTCTCTAATGTTCGTCTTGCAGTTGTGGATGACAGCTACATGTTGCAGGTCATCGATGCCAGTGACTACGGACCCAGCAATGATGTTGGGACAAATTCTGGACAGCTACAACTCTGGCCTCTGCCAGGGATAGACCTTTCATTACTACGTGCCTCTATCAGAGATAGACCTTTTCACTACTACATGCCTCTATCCGGGCTGAGACCTTTTCACAACTATATTGCCTCTATCAGGGATGAGATTTATCAGTCCCTGTCAATCCCACAATGCCCCACGCAAGCCATTTGCTCAATTCATGAAATGCAAATGGACACATGCTGTAAACCTCACCTTAAATGTAGTCAATGCATGTCCTAACACATAGTCTGAACCACTGCCTGTTGTGCAGATCAGACCTGCAATAAGAACAGCTTTTACAAAGCATTAAGCCTTGTGTGTAGCATGTCTGTGCATGTAGCGTGAATGCAGAGGCCTGATTTAGGCTTAGAAAATTTCTGGTGTTTTTTTTTTTGCTTTTGGTCACCTAAATCTTGGACCTAGATTTTGTTTTTGAATTTTACTTGTATTCTGCCATAATAACATTTTAATACCTTAACCATAATTTCATGTTACTTGTTAGACGTGTTAGACCAAGTTAGACTGTATGTAGATGCTGTAAGTCAGTGGTTCTCAAACTCTGTCCTCCTCTGTTAAAAAAGTGTTTTGAAACCCCAACAACTGTGGTTACTCAGCTGTCACCAGTTCAGGGAGCTTGAAATACCAAGTTCAAAGGCTATGTTCACACTGTCAGCCCAAATCCAATTTATGTGCATATCTGATTGGAATCTGATCATATGTTATTTTTTTCAGGTCTGTGACTTTTGACGCCACGTAAAGTTCACGTGCACATCACATGTACAGGAAGCATGCTAGTTTGGATTGATGAGCAGTAGTAAGTCCCTAGTCAACTGGTCTGTCAGGTCCACACTCCTCACTGGACAGTGGTGCCAGTGGTGACGGCTGCATGAAATATGTTGTCACTAAATAATTCAGAACATTTGTCTATGGTTATCCCAAAGACGCTCATGTATGCAGCCTTCTTGCGAATGGTAAAAGCAGAGTGGATGCACCTGGGATAGGAGATCACTAGCTGCAGTAAGCTGGACTGACCCAGAGGAAGTAATCTAAAAGCTGTAAAATAACAGTGCTAGATATATAATATGTATCTTTTATTCTTGTGTTATTTTTGCCTCTGACATTCCAACAAGATTTACAGAGGATAATGTGTATTCCTTTAGAATTTTTACAATGAATTTATAATACATAATGTACAATTCTTTACTGATGCTTTTACAGAGAGTGGCAGAATGCAATGTGTATATACTGGCACTATTCTGCTATTGCTCAAATAAAGTGCACTTAAATTTCTTTATTTTTTGTGTGGTGGTAGGCAATGAAGAGGAATGTAAATCCTGAAAATTAAAGCCTTTTATGGTTATTCATTTTTGTGACGTTTAGGGAAAATCACTTAAAAAGTGCCTGTCAAAGGAACCACCAGCTTTGCCACTAATGGTATGGACCTCTTACTGACAGAGCCATGTACAAAATAGTCATAACTTAAGCCTTTAGAGGTGAATGCAGGAACTAATAGATCCCCTAAATAGGTAGCTTTTACACTCAAAATGTCAAAACTAAGAATGTGATAGCACAAGGCGAATCATTTATATATATAAAATCAAGAAAAAGCACCTGGGGTTTGATCTGGGGGTTATACCGAAGTGCATCAGAATCTACTGCAGATTCTTTCAGCTTGAATGGGCTAAGAAATATATAAGTCAAATTTGTGTACAGTTTTATTTTTATAGATGTATATTCCACTTATAATATGCCCATAAAAGAGACATTTTCATTTAAATGGAGCATCGTACTAGGGGAATCCGTCATGTGTAGGACATGTGGGACTTGAGCCACCATACAGAGGATTAAGCTGGTCTGGAAGCATATATCTTAAGCAATGCAATAGCCCATAATGAATTACCTGGTCATATACCAACATATCCTCTCACAGGAAACACCTGAGGTGGAAGACCAGCATCACAATGTGTCGGGAGAACATTGAACCTTCACCATCATTGCTCTCATAGGACATACTCTTGCTTTATGTCATTTATAGATAGCGCGAATCTGGTGCTTTCCTCTGTTGTACTAAATGGACTGCAGCATGCTGCAGCTAATCATCCTTTTGGGTATTTCGTGGCTCTTTTGTAAGATTTCTGTTAGTGTAGTAGTGCCACACTTATTCTTTTATCAGTCATAATCTAATTCCTGCAGGACATCAAAGACTTGAACAGTGGTTTCCTTGGTCACTCACCTGTCAATCAAATGCACTTTTATTGCTGTCTATGATAAGCCTATGTATTGTAGACCATGGAAGATACCCTAGGCTGTCAGTTTATGTGTTCATTTAAAGGTTTCACTCTCTCATTTGAATTGAATCTTTTATCTCACCTGTAAAATACAATAGCTTACATAACATATATTGATTTTAGAATTAACCAGCATGGAGCTGAAGCAAATATTTGGATGTGTCAGATGAAATAAAAATTGAAATAAGCATAATGGCTAATGTAGCTTGTCAATATTAAAAAAGGAATGTATTTAACATTTTCAAAAAAACAAATCTATCATTACAATTGATTTCAGTGGTCAGCATATGAAATGTTCTATAGGGAAAACAGCTGTTCAGACAGGTGTTCAGGCATTTATTTTGAAACAATAGGTAAGAACAGGTCAGCACTGACATACACTACACACTTACACATTAAAATTCATTAACCATTATAATGTCTGTGGTGACCACATGTAGCCAAAGAACTGTCAGAAGAGTCTGACTTTACATTCAAAAGAATTAAAAAATAAAAACATTTTATGGTTTAAATGGTGTTAAAAATTCTGAGACAGTATTGACCTGTGATCACAAAACCTGAATAAATAAGTTTCATTGGGAATGAAAAGTGCAGTCCACACCCCCACATTGTATTAATGGTATCTATTTTACATTATTTATCTACCATCTACTACAGTTCCATGAAAAAAGTATTTTCCACCTCTGATTTCTACCCGCTTGCATATATTTTTTTAATTTTTCCCCACCCACAACACAACTGAACTCTTTAGCCCAGTGCCTGGACATAACTGAACTGTTTAGCCGACTGCAACAATCTGCTCCTGCGACTCATGAGAAGGAAGCTGTGACATGTGATTCCTCCAACTCATGCAACCCCTGCTTCTTATCAAGCTGCATGCTATGTATACCAATGCCATTGGAGGATTGAGGCCCATTTGCACACTTTTAACAGCAAATCAGAAGTTCAGTTATAATAATAATATTAAATACAAGGGAACAGGCGTGAGCACATAATAGCTGAATACTTATTTGTTTATTCAAGAAATGTCATGAGAAAATTATGCAAGAACCATATGTAGTTCCTTTCAACTTAATGAATGGTGACGCCACCTTTATCAGCAGTGACTGCAAACAACTTCTTGATCAGTCTCTCACAGTGCTGTGGAGGAATTTTGGTCCACTACTCTGTGCAGATCCACTTTAACTCAGTGATATTTCTGGGTTTTCAAGCACTAAATCCTTATTTCAAATCCTACCACAATGGGCTTAAGGTGTATGCTTTTAATTGGTCATTCCAAAACTTTTACATTTTTTTGGTTCACCAAACACCTCAGTGTGATCTTGCTTGTGTTTCAGGTCATTGTCTTGCTGCATGATCCAGCTGTGTTCAGCATCTTCTGCTGATGGACAGTTTGACATTCTCCTGTAGAATGCACTGATACAGAGCAGAATTCATGGTCAGTTTAATGGAGTCACCCTGGACCTGATGCAGCAGAGCATCCTCAAAGCATGAAACTATCACCACTATGTTTGACTGTTGCTTTGAAATTCTTACCGTGGAATGCAATGGTTGTTTTTCACCAGATGTAACAGGACCAGTGCTGCCAAATAAGCTCCACTGTTTACTTGTCTGTTCATAGGATTATCTTGAGAACTTTGGCAAACTTGAGTCAAGTATTCATGTTGGTCTTAGTGAGCAGTGCTTTCCATCTTGCTACATTGCCAAAAAAAAAACAAATTCAAAGACAAAAATATACAGAAGGTGCACTGCATTTAATTCAGACTGGAAGGACTGAAAATAACTTGATGATCAGGTAGCATTGCTAAAAGAATTGCCAAGAGCTAGCAGTAATTTCATATCATCAGAGCAAGAGATCCAATTTCTTAGAGTCATGCAAAGATATTTTGTTGACTGAATGAGTAAAAAAAAAAGCTTTGACTTTTTGTATTGCAGTATATTGATTTTTATGAAAAACACATAAAAAAATTAACATTTATTTCATACTAAAAACCAATACAATCCAACATGTCCTAGCAGTTTGTACTTTTTAACAGATACATTCTTGTCATGTATGTTCTGTACAACATTAATTGTAGTCTGAACAAATATAATCTGTCCACACATACAGAAACAGATAAATGGACATGCTGATTCCCAATTCATTTAAGAGAGTGAAAGTATGCAGAAAAATGTATATCAGTAGTTTGGAAGTTTCTGAATTTGTATTTCTGTCCTGTCTCTGTGCAGTGTGCTTGTCTGGCTTCCCTGAAACCGTGGTTTATATTTTTAGGTCAATTTATAAAATCCAACAAATCTTTTGTGGCAAATATAATTGACTGTTAAATAAATACATAGCTGCATCAGAGTTTTTTTAATCTCCTTGATTGCAATGACTCAGACCATGAGGTGCTTGATGGGCATATCTTGCACCAATCAAACATCTCTCTGTGCCTCCATCCTCAGTTTTCATGATGCAGTAATTAGCTCTAGTTAAGAAATATCATAGCTAAATCAGTCATGAGTGATCTATGAATGTATTGTATATCACTCTCCTTGAGGGTGCCGTCCTATTACATCCTTGAATAGCATTTAGGGGTCATAACATGGTCCCAATCTGATAACGCTGAATACCCCTTTAATAACATCCAATTTGATGGAGGCCTCACACTATATAAAGCATTCCCCACATAAAGAACACCTCACATAAACACAACTCACTAAAAGCAGCCAAGCAATCCGTCTGGCTTTTTGGGTTTCAAGCAGGAGGTGTCAGAAAAGTTACCGCAGGGATAACTGGCTTGTGGCGGCCAAGCGTTCATAGCGATGTCGTTTTTTGATCCTTCTATGTCGGCTCTTCCTATCATTGTGAAGCAGAATTCACAAAGTGTTGGATTGTTCACCCACTTATAGGGAACGTGAGCTCGGTTTAGACTGTTGTGAGCCAGGTTAGTTTTACCCTACTGATGACGTGTTGCTGCAATAGTAATTATTCAACTAACTTTACCAGATCATCCCTAAATGATTTAGACTGAGTAGATAGAGTGGAAGGACCCATGTAATCTGGTATTTCTTCTCTGAAATGATATTAGATATTAAATGAGCTTTATTGAACAAGAAGTAAATGCCCATAGCTATGCTGCCACTTTTGCTTATGCCCAACCAATTTAATTTAGGCCTTGTTTTAGAGGGACTGACTTCTACTTAACATTGTGCTCAATGAGAAGGTCCAACAAAGTACCTTGCTTGGATTATTGCTCATATAAATGGCTTGAAAATGTCTCAGCTCTGACAGATGGAGTTAGTTGTTGCTTCTCAATGTCACAGAAAAATCCCAATCACAGAACACACCAGCAGCAGCGTTCAGCATTTTCAGAGTATTACAGAGGATGATGGCTAGTTCAAAGGCTTATGTGAGCCAGAGGATCCACAGCTTATTAGACAGCACCCATTTTTAAATATACTTGTGTATTTGAAAAACTATTAGCATTTATTATAATAATGAAAATGATTAAGTCATAAAAGTTTGAGATCCAGTTAATAAAATGACATGTTGTTCCAGTTTTTTTCTCTCCTTGCAAACCCTACTTTCCGTAGCAAGTCCCTTCCCCTTACTATATAGTTAGTCACTCAGTTAATCATTGATCATTTTTCTGCTTCCCAATTCTTGCTATTCAGAATGTGGTGGAGTCTCCATTGTACAAAATTTAAAGCTTTTCTAAAAATCATATCATTAAAAAAACATCTATATAGCTTCAGACATCTATTAATTTTGTGTTGAGTTTTCGTTCAATGTGGACCTTTGACGCAATTTAACCCTTTGGTAAACATTGATCCTGCTGTTGATGAATGAGGATGCAGTAGTGTGTTTGGAATTTCTGTAACATTACATTCTCAGTGTTTACCTAAAAAAATCAGAGATAATGAGCTGGCTAATTGAAGCAAATGTTGAATGTAAACAAAAAGAGTACATTAAATAAATACATTTTAATCACAAAGCAAATGCCATTTTACAATGGTAAGCAGTATTTGAACAGAACAATAAAAAAAGCAAATAAAAATGTTGCAAATATAAAAGCTATTTATCTAAAAGGAATGTGATTTTATGTAAAACGAATGGTGCAAGTAGTGCAAGTAACTGTCCTTACAATCACTGCGATTCTAACCAATGCCTCACTGTCGATAGACACTATATAATGGTAAGCAGTAAACTGCTTGCTAGTTCAATGTAACAGTAGCCTGTATCTAGCACAATAATTAGTGTTCCAAGTGGTAGGCTAAGCATTTGAAGCTTCAGAAACACACATTTGACTCCAATATAGTATAGTAACCAGTTATAGAGACCAGTTATTCATGTGATCTGGCACTGATGCAAAATCAGAGTGAATCTTGGAATTAAACCATAGGACTGTGACTGATTTTTTTTTTTTTTTTTTGACGTTAGATGAACTTAAACCATAAAGGGAGCATAGCATTCAGTCTTCCTCCTTGCAAATGAAAGGATGTCTGAAAATAAGACACATCCACATTAACACACATAACAAGATGAAAACATAACAAAAATTAATGTTACAATGGTGATTTAGTATTGAGACTGTTTATGGTTTATAGTTGAGGATGGGTGGTTTGTGATTGAGACTGTGTTTGTGGTTTATATTTAGGCTGTGTGTTTAGTTATTGGTTGAGACTGTGTGTGCGGTTTATAGTTGAGGCTGTGTGGTTTATGGTTGAGGCTATGAGCTCAGTCAAATTTCTTGCTAGAGGAGTTTCAGGTTCAAATGTAGTGAAAAAAATGTAATGCTTTTGCAGTGTTTATACCTTTCCCCACATTTTAACCCTGATACGATGTCCAAACTTTTTTCCATGTTTTGAATGTCACTTGAGCTTAAACCTCCTTCTTTGTCATATACTTTAATTACAAATGCTCTGTTCTGCTTTTCAAAGTGAATACTGGAGGGTGAAAAGTAATTAATTAAACATATTGCTCATGTCACTGAAAACAGCTGTGCTACCTTTTGTCACAAATATTAACAACACTGTAGCACCGGTGAGTTATAGCAGGGAACCATGGAAAAAGGCTATTTTTAACACCTTGTAATTGAGGAAGGAGGAAGCCATGCACATGTGACTGCTCTGATTCACCTGACAGTAAGCCCTCACTTTTTTCACAATGCAGATGCATCACCAATTACAAACTGCCATTGCTACTGGTAGAACTCAACGTTAACATATACTCAGTTCATATGCTTTCAGGCCATTCCAGACATACAATAGTAAAATGAGAGCAATGACAGTGATGATTTTTTCCATGTATATATAGGTTTAACCCATATAGTTTCCTCTTGAGGCTGAGCCAGGTGTGTCCTCTGGCTGTAGCCAATCATGGTATAGCTGGGATTCAAACACCAAGACACAGGCCTTACAGCTGCACCTTAAACACAGGTCTCTATTGTGAGAGCCATCCACACATCCTTTTTACTCAATTAATTAATATAGAGACATTAATATTAATTAATATTAGTAGAATTTGTCTCTGTCCAGGTTACTTGTAGGTGATATTTTACTAAAGGGGAATTTTGTCAATTCCATCTCTTCAGAGAATGTGTAAACAGAGCAAGGACCAGAAGAGCAGTATACACTTTATGATAAAAACAGACATTCATAAGAAATCAAAGTGCAACAGACACCTGTATAAAAATTGAAATCTCAAAATCTCACACATACTTAGGTCAGCCTGGCAACAAGAAACATTATTATTGAAAGTCATGCACCAAAAATTCCATAGTGGATGAAACTGTAAACATTTTAAAAGACACTTCAGAACAACACCTCCATCTTACAAATAATGATGTACACTATTTATGCTATTATGACCATGTTGGTGAAAGTAGCATATTAGAAGCATAGCCTATGAGAGTACTATGAGAGTACCGTAAATATTATTAGAACCATTGATGTTGTTAATTAATTTAACATCCCATTACAATTCAGAACCTATTAGCTTAAAAACCCATGAAATTTTTCGTGCTTGCTTTCTTATGTAATTGCTTCACAGTTGGTCACACTCCAGGAGAAGTAACACCCATCGGCGGTAGTCCTAAAATTTTATGAGAGGATGTTTATGAACGCAAATTAAAAAAAAACTGGAAAGCCGTTTTAGACGTGTTTGGACATGAATATTTGTGGGAATTTCCCATAATTCTCGAGTAACGCTCAAGACATAGGCTACAGTAAAATATGAATCACATTTTGATATGCCTTAAATTAATTGTAATATAATTTTAATATGCCTTTAATTAAATTTTAAATTTCGTAAATTAATTGGAGGTAGTGGAAACCGACCACCTATAGGCTATTCCAATACAAATTTTGACTAAAATGTGTTATTGCCGCCTTTTGTTGCAAATGTTGTTTGTGCTTGAATGCCATTGGAGGGTAAAAACTTTTCTCGAATTAAAACATGAAAAGTTTAAACCAGTGCAATCTTATTGCTGTCAGATGAATGCTTGTAGGGTAGTTGATCTGGTAATTAAGAATTTTGGTGAGCGCGTGGTCAGGTCACCTCCGTTCCCACATCACACGCCCGTCAGAAATTCTTTCAAGTGTCCTTCTGCGTCGCCAAAGATGACAACAGCAAATCGATAAGTGCTTGAAATGAAAAGAGGCTGCTGGCTAGCCCCCGAGGCAAAAGATTCCGTAGCGCCAGCCTTTTCTGAACTTCAGGCATTCCTTTGCGCCCTCTTTGTGAGAAAGAGAAGCCTTTCATTCTATACTCCAGATGAAGGTAAGCGTGGTTAGTGTAACGGCGTGCTTTCAAGACGCTTCTGTTTCTCTCTGATATGACAAACGCCGCTGGGCGTGATATGGGCTGCAGAGATCCGCGAGTCAGCATGCTAGATTATTCTTAAATGAACAGTGATGCAGGGCGTCATAAAGATAAGCTAAATGTGTTTTTATTTCTATAGTTCTATAATTAAACATATAATTAGGTAGTGTTATGAAAAAGCGCAGAGTTTACTTTTCTCATTGTTTTGAAATGCAATATAGGATTAGAGCGGTTCAGCATGTCAGAGTAAACAAAGGGTGTCGCGTGACATTGATTTAAACAACTAGCCTAATCAATCATTCACTTACAGTTCTGCTAATCAGGTCGGCTTATTACCAGATAACAAGTGAATGTGGATATTTCATTTGTGGTGTGTGTGTGTGTGTATATATATATATATATATATATATATATATATCAGACAAAAATCTTGTCATGTTGTACTAATCGTTTACTTCACGAATTTTCATTTTATGCAAATTGCTATGCACATGAGCAAATACATTCGTGAAATTGCTGCAGAGAATATTTGTATTTATATATCACCGTATATCAGTACCACAATTAAAAATCCACATTCTCTTGTTATCTGATGCTCCATTACACCGAGCTTAGTACTTCAGGGGTATTCTGTTCCTGAATGAAAACTACACATACAAAGAACATGTTTGCTTGTCTCCGGTTAAATACAAAAGAGTCGAAGAAACTTATCTTGTAAAATCAATTTTGATTTAATTGCATATAGCTACCCTAAAGGAGACAAGTGTGTTTGACTGGGTACCGGCAAAGGCATTTTTGTGTGTTTTTTATTGATTTTATTCCGTTCCCCCTAAATTATCAAATTTACACATGCAATGCGTTTTCGCCAGCATAAATAGAATGCTTTTATGGCGTGTATTTTTATTAGTGAAATGCCATTCTCACATTACCAGCCCCCTCACTGCCGCAGAATTCCCCTGTGATTGTGTGCATTAATTAGTTATTTAATGGGAGTATGACTAAAAATGTTAAAAAAGGATTAGGCACGTGAAACTGATGTCCGGTCCATTTGGTTCGTGAATTAAAATCACAATCTTTCTTTTCTTTACTACACATTTGCATCCCGGCCAGATGCTCACTTCATCTGCAAAAAAATGGTCTTTTCCATACACTCTGGAGCAATATTCTAACACAAATATTTATATTTTCGTTACATATTTTTTTGCTTTTCATAGCTATAATCAATTACCAATAATAAACTGCAGAAATTTCATCAAATTATTAACATTTACCAAACTAATTGAATTGCCTCACCATTGTCACACTACTAGATGCAACGATAACGATAAAATGTTAATTGTAAAGATGAAAATGATTTTAGAAATGTTGTTCAAATATATAACTGTTCGCCTGTAAAACGGAAGTTTAAGCATTTTCAGTCTGAATTCATCCTGACCTATAATATTTAAATTAAATCCCGCTCACATATTTTCAGATATGTAAATGTAGCCATCAGGATATCCAAGAGTATAGTAAAAGAATACTATACTACGACTACTAGCAATAATAATTATACACGCTTATTATTAGTATTATTATTATTAGTCGTAGTAGTAGCAGTAGTAGTATTGTTTTACGAAACGACATTTAGGTAGTATACATATCTGCGATTATTATTATCTGCTGTTACTATTGACCTGCTTTATTTACTCAGTTAATTAATTTAATTAGTTAGTAGCATGAAAAGGCTATGATTGACTTGACATACAAGCACACACACTCACAGACACATACATATAGTATTGTGATATGAATGTGTGTTCAGTGGGCGTGTTTGTTGTACGTGTGAAAACCAAACTAAAAAAAATCCGCTACGTATTCCGAGAGTTCTTCACTCTCTCTCTCTCACACACACACGTTTAAACCATATACATACATATATATGTACACTATACTATGTGTGTGTGTGTGTGTGTGTGTGTGTGTGTGTGTGTGTGTGTGTGTGTGTGTGTGTGTGTGTGTGTGTGTGTGTGTGTGTGTGTGCACTTTTACAGTAAAATGAAAAATCATCAGCAGTCCATGTAACTTGGTACAGGCTCGCTTAAACTTCTAGGCTTACACATGAACACACCCATGGATGGACACGCACGCTCTCTCTCTCTCGCGCACACACACACACACACACACACATATGCTGTTTCCTGGTTGGAGAAGAAGTGCGCCACTGCTGAGTGTGTTCTTGAGAAAAAGTTATCAAACCCGAAAACCAGCCAGGAGATTAATATGATGGACTACAGTGACTTCGGCTATACTAGATTTGCAATTTCATTTCAAACTAGATGTGATCTTAGAATAATAAACTTGGCGTGATGTCTTTATCAGAGAAGCGAACGAATTTAAACTACGAACAGCTAAGAATTGGAAATTACGAGCAATAGAAATAAGGCTTGTTGCTTTTTGAGTTCTGTTGTAGATTCCAACGGATCTTACACTGAAGCAAGTGAGAAATCTGGAGTTTGTATTGAAGCTGACAAGAATAAAAACGTTGCACAAAAAAAAAATCCGTTGCTTTTTTTTGCGACTGGTAAGTACAAGAGCAATTCTGTTTGATATATGAGATAACGCTAGTGCAGGTTTTCTTCCACTTGGTGGAAATCTCCGTCAAAGATGTGCGTGTCTTGTCTGAATTGCGTTTCTACTTTGGTTACTGTAAAGAAAGCGGTCGAATCGTTTTGAGGATTCGCCAAATTATTATTTATCATCTGCACCGAATGTAGCATGCAAATGAATCCCTATACATGCATTGATATTACTGCTTTGTGTACTTTTCGCAATTTGAGGTCTGCTTTAAGTGTTATCAGAATATGCAATGTAAATAATATTAATGTAAATCTCTACTAGCTACTGCTGTTTCGCTGTCTGTGTGTGGAAACCATTAAAAAACGGAACAAGGCATAATTTAACGATGACAATTTCGTCAATCTTGCAATTTCACTGGTTGTTGCACAGAAAATACAAATTGTGTAACCAAATTAACTTGTCAACAATAGAACGATGAAAGTATTACAGCGATACTAATAATGCAGCGATTTCTATGTCCGTGTTGCAAGACATGAAAAAACACTTAAGAAAACTGGACTAAATGAATTTAAAAACTCTTCTCTAAAAAGTATCTTGAATTCGGTCATAAATAAAACACTCGCTCAGGCATTCTCATCGAAAGAGTATACCATCAGTGTATTATATATAAGCCTATGTATATTATATAGAGCAAAATGGCTTTTAAGAATTAAAGTTGAACTATTTGTTGTACTATTCGTTGTATGTTATTTTATTGCATAATTTGTTTGATTCATGATTTTATATTACAACAATCATAAGATTAAAATGATTGTTATTACTATAGAATTATTATTACAAGTAGCAGCAGTAATCGCAGTACGACAATTGAGAATAGCGGCGATAGAACTTATTCATAATCACAATTAAATGTGAGAGTTGCCATACATTTTGGCATATACACTAAGAAAAATGTTATAAAGAGCACCGAACGATGGTAGGCTTTTTAATATATACAGTTATTAACAAACAATTTACTACAATGGAACCGTCTGTAGGTTTCATGATAGAACCGTTTTTTTCGTATGTATGAAATTGTTGTCACCAAACCGATACCAAATTGTTTGTTAGTAGGTCTATGAAGTACGAAAAAGGGCGTCCCTGTCATTAGGAGCAAACAACCCCAGTCGAACCTTTTTTTAATTATTTATTTGTTTGTTTGTTAGTTAAAGTGCGTGGCAATAGTGATATAGACTGGAAATAACGAAGCCATTAACCATGTTTATATCATTTAAGTGCAGGTCGGACCTAGGCCCTTGATTAATTGTAGATCGAATACATGTCTTTGCATGTTTCAGTCATATTCTCACAAACATTTAATTCGATTTTACACCTAAGGTTTTCCCATACAACTGCAAAAGAAAGCACATGTACAAACGCTATTAACGCAGACAGGACCCGCTCCTCCATCACATTGGAGTTAAATATGAAAATAGTATAATCATTGAGTTATTTAAGGTGCCATCCCTAAACGCCACGGGTCTTGTAAACTGAGTATATTTGTAAATAAAGTTGACATGACCCAACGTTATGTTAAGGAGTGCTTTTTTAATCCATTGGGAATTGTAAATTCTGATTATGTTTCTGTAGGAAAGGCCGACATTGCTTGGGGAAGGGTCATATCAGTACACGGCATGCACAACTTCTCTTACGCTACGTCGTGCTTTTGAATAAAAGCACAGATGTAGGTGAAACAGAGAGGGGGAATAAGCGGCACATGCAGGAGAAAAGAACGAGAGACAAAAAACGGTTAGCTGTATGATTGCATGCAAATTTCTTTCTTAAATTACCATAAGCAAACAGTGGAAGCCCGGACTAATAAAATCCCATCTGTGTTACTTCATATCGCGTTAGTATAGAGCTGCGATAATGAATTTTGTAATATCCCACCGACAGACATCTCAATCTTCCCTTAATCCCGTGGTTTCACTCCGGAATCACTAAACTCCTTCCCGCCAAACTATGAGCGTTTGGCTCAACCCCAGAGTCTAGGTGCTGCTGATACTACTGTCCGGCCTGGTTTTAAGCCCCCACTGCGTTGTAGCCCATTAGCAACAACAAACTGGCCTACTAATCCATTATAATATATTATTATTGTTATAGTTGATGCAGGTAAGTCTCATTCTTTCTTTTATTTTATTCGTATGTGCGTATTTGTCTTGTGCTTTCCTTATCAAGCTTTACCATACGACTTTGAAGTACACACGACTACATATATAGATAAATCGAGTTTTAGAAATTCTAATATGATAACACTGATATTTTTCCTTTCTAGAAGCTGTAACCAAAATAATAGCCATGGAGTCTCACTGCCGCAAGCTTGCGTCAACTTGCGCTCAATTAGGTGAGTTTTTCTGTTGTGTGTATGTTTTTAAAAAATGTGTTTTTACCCCTGTCTATCAATTTGTACATTATTACCTTCTCTGTTCTGCATTTAAATGAACACTGCTTTAGAATATCGTGGAAATCTTTTCCCCTGAAAATTCCGATACTAACAAATCTGTAACACTATCCACTGTAGTTTTGCACATAGCAACAACATGCTTGCCAGGAGACATGGAGTTTCAAATAGGACTGGGGAAATGTCACTGGTTGAATTTATATTATTAGCCTACTAGAAAATAGATTTTTGGTGTGCTACACGTTCGCATTGAGAGTATGCTATGACTTGTATTTGAATGACCCCTGGTGGTGGAAGTAGGTACCTTGCGAGTACTGCGTGACAGAGCTATATGGGCAGGCAGACATCCTCCCAGCTTTAAAACTTTGGAATTTTAAATGTTAACGTGCAGGCCCAAGCTTTTGCTAGTATTATACATGAAATGAAATCGTGTCAGACAAAAGAATTTTGATTCACGAACACATCCAATGCACAAATGTTTGACAATACATAGAAATATAAACGTAGTACATTTTTAAACGTGACGTTTAAAAAGCGGACAATGAAATAATTCCTATTGCTGGAAGGTTGTCTCGAATGACTGTTACATGTGTATTTAAAACGTATTTAATACATATACACGAAAGGAATACACTACATATACAAAATTCTTTATCATAGTGGTAAAGTAGTGAGGTTTCCATAACATTGCTTTGCAGGAAAACTCGTGCCCGCAGAAGTGCATTGGGGCCGTTCTCAAAGATCCGGCTAATGCTACTAAATGGTTCTTAACCTTGATTATATCGTTATATTTTCACTTTTAAAACGTAGTGAGTTGTACAGAAATATGAATGGGCCTGTGGGTGCTATTTAAAATAGAGTATAGGCTATGGATTTTAAAACATTCAAAAACATCTAAACGTATGTGATAACAAGCTTTAATAAAATGAACAAAGGAATTTTACAATGCCCGGTTGCCAGATAGTTCTCTCACCTGAAACAATGTTTTTGAACAGGTATAAGAAGGATAGGTAATCTAAAAATTAAAGTAAAGGTGGGTTCCATTGACATTAAATTATCAAGTCAAACACAGCACTCCACAGTGGGAAGCCCCAAATTTCAAGAAAATCTGTGTTAAGCGTGTATATTTAAAGACTGTCTCAGTTCAAAGAAGACAGCCAGAGGTGAAGAAACGCTTGTATTTTGTGTTGCAGTAAAGATACATTCTGTTTTAATTAGAAATTGTATATATAAAAAAACAGTTTTCTTTGCAGTTTACTGCAGCATTTAGTCGAGTATAAAGCCTCAGAAGAAAGCCAAATACCAGAACAGAGACAAGAAAGCCTTGTCTTTATTCCATTACCAATGCCATAAAAGATAACCAGGTTTGTCTTGACACATGACTCATTTAAGGTCCTGAGTGTGAATATGGAACATTTATTCTTCACAGTATGTGTTGATATTCCTGGGATGTTATTTAAAAAGTTGTCATTCAATAGACATGAATAGTGTTTAATGAAGTTCCGCGTTTTGCAATTCCGATATTGGAATTATGGTTGGTGAGGTCCCGAAATCAGAGCTTTCAATTAAGCTCCCAAGTTTTCAGTTGAATTAAAGACAAGCATAATGTCATTAAAATTCCACAGTCTGCAATGATAACATCACTCAGATGCTAGCACAGTCTAAAATCATAACATCTTTCAGATGCTAGCACAGACATTAAACCAAGTGTACATTCAGAACATTAGCAATCTAACTTTCTTATTTAATTCAGTTCAGGAGAGCAGTAATAATAAGTAGAAGAGGAGGAAGACAGAGGACCTCTGGTGCGTGTCATATATAATGTGGATGGTATTGATTGTGTATTTTAAAGTAAATGTATTGACAGATTATCGTAGAAAAATAAAAACAGTTATCGCAACTCATTTGTATGGGATTATCGTAGAAAAATAAAAAGTTCTTGCAGCTCGTTTGCATGGGACAGTCAATGTTTACTTTGATTTGTATGTTGTATGGATTCGGTGGAATTAGAAGAATAGAGTGAGAAAACTACTGAAACTTCTCTAAATCCACTGTTGAAAAGATTTAAGCAAACGAGCGTCTTATCAGATTAAAAAGTACTATGTACAAATGTGAGAGCACAGGGTTCATGGAAAACGTCGCAGGTCTTAACGATATATTTTCCCTCAAATTACTTTGAGAGCATGTGGAATGTAAAGCATAAAAGTGTAAAGTAGTAGTTAATCAATCGTAGCAGTTAATATCGATGACAAAAGAATTAAGACATGGAAGATTGTGAAACATGCGGAAAATTGCCCAGCCGGTATATCCTACGCTGATATTCTTTATTTGCATAAAGCAAGGACCAAATATAACGCTATTATGAACCAGATGTAGTCCTGAATGAATTATCGTAAAATCACAACCCCGGAAGAGAATGAAGTGTATTCAACTTCAGTTGTCTTGTCCTGGTATATGGTTTCATGTCATTTGACTGCAAATATTTACATTTTCATCCGTAGGCCACTTACCTCAGTCTGCAAGTCATCTCTCAAAATAAAAGGTGACACCACTCTGTTGGTGGGAATCATCATCAAAACAGTTGTAGTTAATTTATTTAAGTCAGAATTGTATTTATGTACTGACTCATTTCCTCCACGAAAAAAAATCATTGATATTTCAGGAACAGTGGGAAAATGCCCCTTCGTTAACATGGCTTGCTTTAACTTTTTACAACAGTTCAAGTCTGCATACAATTACCAACAAGTACAGAAATAACTGAATTGTGATTCTAATTTATATACGATCTGCATATACATATATATTATACACATGTACAGGTATATTTACAGAAAGCTACAAAGAACTTCCGTTTCTGGTGAGTATGAGGTGCGACATTTTTTTTAATCACCACTAGGTTTTTTTTTTCTTTCGATTAAATATTAGGATGAAAACCGTACCAGCGCCACAGAAAGGCATTGATAGGCCTGTTTTCGTTTCCCTCGAGCCAGCTCGAAAAGATTGGCGGGCAAAACCATCCGGTCTGATTTTGACAGTCTGTCAGAGAGTGGGCGGCCTTCAATGACGTCAGCGTCCTGAAAAGTGGATCAGTCGGACAGACAGGGGATCTGGGAACAGCTGAAATGAGACGCGAGCGCGGGTGTGTGTGCCTTTGGATATAATATCGCCTATCTGTCCCTGTCACTCCGATACGCACTGCCGCAACCAGGGTCATTCGGGATACTTTTATCTGTTCCGGATTCTTTCAAAACGTTCATTAATTTTGAAATTGGTAATACAGGCAGGGTTCTCCTTTAATACATTTTAAACCGACAGTGGAGTTGTAAGCTTTATTTGAGGAACAGCACCGTGAAATCTTCCTTGCCAAATATTTTCCCCTCTTCTCTTCCTGCCGGACAATTTTGCTTGCGTCAAATAAATTCAATCTGATTTTAAGAACGTATTCATATTGGTAAACTCTATGAGGGATCCACTGAATTCGGACCATCTCTCCAGTAAAAATCCCATCTCCCCATACCAAAGAGAACGAGCTATGGCTTCTGGTCTGCAGCCGCTGCAACGGGTTGTAGATTCCAAGCACCGTTTGGAGGTTTCGGACACCTCCAGTCCGGAGTCCGTAGGTAAGAGATATTTAAAAATGGGATTTGCGCTTTTCCGGAAGGGGAATTCGACAATCATATGTATATTTTTATTTCTTTATAAAATACGCCGGCGGACGTCCTCGTCTTGAAAAAGAGTCTAAAAAATAGCATACCAAGGATACCATTGGTAATTTTTTTGATGTGTACCATACAGTGTACTATAGTCTTGGCTTGTTTGGCAATAGTTTCCTTATGTGACTGTATTAGCAACTTTTTGAATCTTGTTTTAATTTAAATTCATATATGTCGACCATCACTTAGATTACAATGAATGAAAACCATAAGTAAAATCGAATGACATTTAAAATTATTTACGTAACATCATTGTCAAATGTATTTTCGTATACATGTGCTCTGAAATTTGCATGAAATAACAGTCTGTGCAAGTCACTCGTGAAACGCAGATTAAGCTTCGATAGATTTATTTACGGGCGATAGTACACCGGAGTCAGAAGTATTTTTATTATATAGGCTAACGATTTTAGTCAATTACTGAACTGCCTGTCCGAACATTTGGACGTTAATATGCTCCTTGTTTCAGGTTAAACATCTCTCAAAAACATCAACCAAGATTACGTATGAAATTATCTGACTTTGTGCGCTAGACATAAAATGCGGAGTAATAGTAGGCTAACCGGAACAACAAAAGCTGCCTTTTCGTTGCAGAGAAAGAGAAAGGGCAGAGCAAAAATGACGATTCTTCTGATGACCCTTCGAAAAAGAAGCGGCAGCGGCGGCAGAGGACGCATTTCACCAGCCAGCAGCTGCAGGAGCTGGAGGCCACGTTCCAGCGGAATCGGTATCCGGACATGTCCACCCGAGAGGAAATAGCGGTGTGGACTAACCTCACCGAGGCCAGAGTCAGGGTAAAGTCTTGGGAATAAACAAACACTATATAATGCCTGTCTAACTATTTGATGGATTATTTGTTTTACCTGTCACGTACGCTCCCTATGACAGGTTCACGGTTCACGCTTGCATTGTCATGTGAAAAACTGACTGCGCATTAATTATGCTTCTTGTAAATACATATTTACACTAATGATTTAATTCGTATTTTTATATACCTATTTTTCGTAAATACGTACTAAACAGCAAAGTGACTATATTTCGATATTTGTCCAAAGTAACTTGTACGGATATTCGACTGTTCTTAGGCCATTTGGCTGCATATTCGTTTTTTAGTTGCATGTCTTTTTGCATAGCCTAGCAAATTAAAATGGTAGCAAGGCGGCGCACTTAGTATGTATCCAAGGACACATTTTTAATAATGTAATCACATAACAAAGAAAGATATGTAGCACAAGGTATTTGATAATTAGCTGTCTTTGGTGTCGTGCCTCAGATCGGGACACTAGCTCAGGCGGAATACACATATCTGCACTTTGAGGCTTCGCAGGGAGGCCGAGACACTCAGATGTGTATTGGAATCGAAACAGCCTGTTTTTTGGGCGGGATACGTTGGCATCGACTACATTATCTGTTTACGACTCTATTTAAAACAATGCTGTGAAAGAGTGAAACTGAGCGTCAACAAGGACGAGTACGGAATCCATTAAAACCACAAGATGTTTTTTAATTTATGTTTTGTCTTCCCAGCGACCACATTTATGAGTTAGATAACATAAGGTGCGCAGATGCAGCTTGCAACCCTGTGGATGGGTCTGATTTAACTCACAGATAATATTTATGAGCATGTGCCAAAACACGACGTTTGAGAATACACTTGCCCCCTTGTAAACTCTTAAAGCTTGTATGGCTGCATGATTTAATTTTCTGCAAAATCTTTGCCAGTATAAGAACGCCACATGGACGGAACTAAACTTCTTGCATTGAAGTTAATGTATTATAGTTAATGTATTTTGATGAACTATAATTAAAGCTTGTTTCATTGTATTTTTTTCATAGGTGTGGTTCAAGAACCGACGAGCAAAGTGGAGGAAGAGGGAAAGAAACCAACAAGCCGAGCTATGCAAAAACGGCTTCGGTCCTCAGTTCAACGGACTCATGCAGCCATACGATGACATGTACCCCAGCTATACCTACAACAACTGGGCAGCCAAGGGACTTACGTCGGCCTCACTCTCTTCTAAAAGCTTTCCTTTCTTCAACTCCATGAATGTTAACCCACTCTCGTCCCAGACAATGTTTTCTCCACCGAACTCCATCTCTTCAATGAGCATGTCCTCGAGCATGGTGCCGTCTGCGGTGACTGGCGTACCGGGCTCCGGCCTCAACAGCCTCAATAACTTGAACAACCTCAGCAATCCATCTTTAAACTCGGGCGTCCCGACGCCGGCCTGCCCATACGCCCCGCCGACTCCTCCTTACGTCTACAGGGACACTTGCAACTCCAGCCTGGCTAGCCTGAGATTGAAAGCCAAGCAGCACTCGAGTTTCGGATACGCCGGCGTGCAGAATCCGGCCTCCAATCTGAGCGCGTGCCAATACGCAGTGGATAGACCAGTGTAATACGCGAGGACTCACGATCCTTTTCACAGGATTGAAAGACTAATATTCATTTTCACTCCTTTTTTAAAAAGGCACTAGAAGACAACCACTGAAATGAACAAGACACCCCACCATGGAGTTAAAAAATGGAACTTAGAGGCACCGTCCAATAAGTATGAAGATTCTTTGAGATGAGGTGTAAACTTTTACTGGATACTTTTATTTTATATGCTTGTTATTTTGAAGTTTCGAATTTTGGGACACTGGTGATGGACTGAAAGGTTGTATATATTGAAACGCCATCTGCATTTTATAAAACAGCGAATGCCCTAGCTTTTCAGTGTTTTCAGTTTAACGCATGAGGAAATCGTCAAGGAGTAATGTTTTGATTTAAAATCAAGGGAATGTACATACTAATGCACCTGTAGTGTGTTTCTAACATATAAATTTATTATTAAATGTTTGTGTGAAGATCGGTTTTAGAGTAGCACTTCTGGTTATAAAGACGCATCAAATGTTTCAGCGAGATGAAATTAGAAACTTGATCTGTGTATTCTATTTGGTACAGGAATTTGTTTCGTTTTACAGCAACAAAAATAAATATTGTGTTTTATTTAAGATAAGTAAATATATTGTTCAAAATATTTCCAAACGTTTTGTTGAAGATTATTGTTCAGATGAGGAATGAAATAGAATGCAACTGGAAGAGCTGGCGCATTTATAGCTCTCGTGATCAGTGGAACAAGTGGGGGAAAAACACATTTTAGAGACTTCTCGTAGGAAGATGTCTCAGCCAGATAAAGCGTAAAAATATACTAATGCTAATTACCTAATCGCCTTGTATAAAAATAATAACAATAAGAAGAAGAAGATTACAATATTAGAAATGAAGAAAGCATGACACTGAATTGCACTGTACTTAACGAAAAGTTCAAATGTTAGGTTACACAGGAGAAAAACTGGTACTGCGCCATTGGGCCTCCAGATATGTTTTAAATGCAGAATAGCGTCGCTCAGTATTTTCTTTGTGCCTTTATTTGTCGGTACTTAAGCAGCTTCCAAAGAGCCGAAACGTGCAGTGCTCACGCGTTCTTTACCTTCTTTGTGTTCTACTTCTGGACTTAATGGATGTAGATACGTTTACTGAACGTTTAACAGGCCGAGTGATGATACCAGTTAATTTAAATGTATTCCTAAAATGTGTAGGCCTATATTATAAAAAGATTAGTGAAGTTCATTCACCAGATTTATCCAAAAATAATATGGAATTTGTTGTTTTTCAGTGATCATTTTAACTAGAGCTTGTTTCACAAAAACATTTCTTGCACCAATGACTTTCCAAGGTTCTAAAATGAACTTACCACTTAAAGGGTTTAGGGAAACGAGGCTGTTGATGTTTAACTGAAAATTAATTTATACTGAACGTATTTACCTAGCTGTTATCACTTCGATAGAAAATGTATTAAATAAGATGTATGACTAAAGTAAGCATTTTATTATCTTATTTTTCTGTATATGAAGTCTTCACAGTTTTAAACAAAAACAGCATGCGAAACCCAGAAAGTCTGGATAAATATACACGCAAAAGTAAATTTCGAGCGCGCATTAGGCTACATTTAAACACCACTGATTTAAGACTGCTGTCAATTTGTTTTGTTCAAGGAGTGATTGCATTGATTATCATCCCTGTTGCCCTGTATTGGTTTTCTCACTTTGGTTAGTTCTTTAGGAGAGTAAACACTGTTAAATTCACTGCTCATACGTGCGTTTGTGGTGTTGGTGAACTTGGGTCCAATATCTATGTAAAATTACCGAAAATTATGTTGTTGCTAGTCGAAGGAAATTAATTCGGAGTTTCCATTGTCCTAATATATGTTAATTAATAAGAATAGATGGAATAACGTAACATTTCTTAGCTACTGACAGAGGATCAACAAGAGTCTTTAGGCTTTATTCGAAGTTCAATTTCGGCAAAACCATTTTCGTTTTCTTGTCTGTAGTATTTAAAAATGCACGTTTAATCCGAGAAGTATCTCTTTGTCTTTACATAAATACACCGGGGGTCCCGGTATAGTGAAAGAGTTTCATTTTTAAGTCCGATTTATTTAAAATGCACGTGTAATCCAAGACTTGTCTTATTGTATGTACCAGACGTATTGCGAGAGGTGTCTTTTTGTTTACCAAAAATACCCCGCTAGTCCCCGCCTTAGAACGTGTTCTACGTGTATTAAACCTTCGCAGCCATCGGTATGAACAAATGCACCCTAATTCTCTAACAGCAGAATTTACCCATTCCAGAGGTGTCTCGAGCCTACGAGCCTACGCGAAATAATTAAGTTGCCTGAAAAAAAATAACTCACAGTCCAGCGCACACCGCCGTCTGGGACTCAATACACATTCCAATAAACATTAAGATTATGGATGACCCTCCCTGAAGGCAAGGCTTAGGAGACGAGCGGTGTAATTCGGACAGAGGCTGCGAACCAGAGACCATAACACCTTTTCTCTAAACGGGAATTCTAAAGGTAAGAAATGTTCTCAAACCGCAGAATTGATGCTATTTGACAGTGACCCGAGTAAAGGTGTACCAGCTCAGTTCCAAGATTTTACCATATAATTTGAATTGTAATGGGTCTTATATAACATCGTAACAAAATTTGCTGACACAATGCTTTGATAAAAAGCAATACAGTTGTGCTGCCAGTGTGATTGTTTAGATTTTTAGATTAATCATTAATAGGCTACTACATTAATTCTAAAAGCGTGTATTTGATCTGTTTCTAAATTATATTAATTTTCCACAATATGTTACTTCATATTTTATATACAGCTTGGTATCCAAGACCCAGACCACGTTAACTTTAACACGTTTTTTACTTGTTACACTTTTAAATTGCACATGGATTTTTGCCAGAAATTAAACTGCAAACAACACATCTACATAGAATAACAGAGAAATAGAATAGATTAATAAATTAATGCAGCATAGTATTCTATCTTAATAAAAAAATAAATATCACACACACACACACACACACAGACAGACACACACACACACACACACACACACACACACACACACACACACACACACACACACACACTTTCATGTTATTTTAAACTTTTCCCTCTAGCACAGCCGTACAGGCATCAGACTGGTTACGTTTCAATGTGTTGCATTTATGGATGGGGTTCAATGGCAAAATTTTGAAATCGGACAATAATTAATAGAAATAAAGAGAAAAACGCTGGATTAACATCGTTTTTGACACAATCAAATATTTTTTGTACTGCACATCAATTGTCGTTTTATATGTACATTTGGCGACGTTGATTTAACTAGGACGCTTGATACATATCTCGGACACCAGTGAAACATCACTTAACTCTAAAGCTGTCGTTTTAAAAACGAATTTGCCATGACAATTTACAAGATTCATAGATGTCATTGATGAACTCTATGAACTCTACACTCTCAGCTGACATTAACCGAAACCTTTTTTATTTTTACAAAATGAACATGTAATCTTAAACAAATAACCAGTTTTGGTGTTTTTGAAGAACACACTTGAACACGTGCCAAGCTAAAGAAGAAAATATACATTAGTGATTTTCTGCGAGCACAAACTAGGCAGTTTATGTCATTTCTCTCTGGACCATATATTTATATTCACTGACTCGTATTGTAGAGTTACTAAGTCGCAGTAAAAAGGACTTTACACATGTTTCATATTAATGCCAATACTAATTCCCCACATATTACAGCTATAAAAGACGTTTTAAAATCAACACTTGACTATGTGACTTTTTAAAGCACCATGAAAGATCTCCCAGATTTTCTAAGAGGTCAAACAGAGCCCAAACTGCAGTTGCAGCACTTGCACGACAAAATTACTGAATGTGTCAGGTATAGAAAATCATGACGGCATACAAAAAAACACTCCACTACTCCACCAGGAAACAGCAACAGTTATCACAAGTCAACGCTCACTACCAGGGATAGGCGGACACAACAACAAAACAGAGGCCTGAAAAATGACCACAGAAACAAAAACCTCTGTGGTCCAGTCTCAATAAAAAAGTAGGGAACCTAGCATAACCTGGCGTAATGAGCCCGAAACTGGGACATGGGTAAAAGTGATATCGTCCGACGAGTCGTATCGTACCCTTTCTACATCTGGATGGTTTGAAGAGAACTTCAGGAAGTCTTCAACTGCATTTCCTGTTCCCAACTGTTAGTCGTCGTGGTTACGGAAAGCCGTCTCATAACGGCCAAATAATATGAAGCCGTTTTAAACGAGCAGACACCTTACACTGCTGCATGGATTTAAGAGTGGCTTCATAAATAACATGATGAAGTGAAACACCGTTCTGGGCCTCCACCATGACCAGGTCCACAGATATTTTTGCAGATAGTACTACTACTATGATCAGATAATCGTCTATCTCATTTGAAAACATGAAACTCCAGACAGCTTAAAATATTTCTAAAAATATTATCTCTCATCAGTACTCATACTCTGGGCAGTCTCATTATTGAAAAACATCATGGCCAGATTTGAACTGTCCTATTAAACTGAAGATTATTGTAATAGTAACTATACACTCAAAATATAAAGTAAAGTCAGCAAGGGTCTGGTGGAATGACCCATATTGACCTGTGTGTGAGAGAGAGAGAGAGAGAGAGCAAGCGTGTGTATGTGCTTGTGTGGTACTTCATTTTTATTAAGCTAGAATAATGATGTCTGTGTGTGTGTGGTCTTTCATTTTTATTAAGCTAGAATAATAATGTGTGTGCGTGCATGCATGTGTGTGTGAGTTTGCTTGTGTGCATGTGTGTGTGCACGCGCATGCATGTGTTTCATTTTAATTAAGAATAATATGCTGAATTAATTCATTAATCTATTATACATCTCTGTGTTATTCTATCTGGCTATGTTGTTTGCTGATTTATTTCTGGCCAATGTCCATGTGCAATTTAAAAGTGCAATAACATTTTGAAATTAGGGAAACCAAAGCTGAAAGTGAACATTCACTGATACAGCTGGTTAGAAAACAAAGCTCCATTTCTGTTCTTTGTAAACATAACATTAAAATATATTCCAGTGTAAAGACTAGAACATTTTCATGAATGCTGATTTCATTCAACAGCATGGAGGATATGCTAAGCTAGTTGTATGGTGCGGATTTGAACAGATAATAAGACACTAAACACACTTAGAAAACATATTTATCCTGTCAGGTCATTGTGTGGAAAGTGCATTTTATTAGGCATAAGGTGAGTGATTGTAAGCTATTCGAATCAGCTTTATCAGATCATTTTAGTTTGTTTGCATCATATTTCATGTAACTGTTGTGCATATCTTGTGCTTTTTGCTATCTATATTAGTATATTAGTTCTGGTTAGCATGGTTAACTTCTGTTAGTGCTTGAGTGATGTTGCATATAAACTAACCGGTCTGGAAGTGTTGTTTGTCAGGTCCGGCTCTATTAATCAAGTGAATGCACTCATTCTCCCACATGATAAATACTTCTGGCCATTGGGGTCTGCTAAATTACTGTAGCTATTCTGGAACACGTTTGAATTTTCATTTTCATCTTCTCTATGCAGTAATTATTTTAATACTAACTGCTTCTGTCAGAATAAAGGTCACTGTAAAAAGTGTTGCAGTTTCAACCTATAATTTTAATTAGCACTGCTGCCTCAATATTGTAAGTTATGTCAACTCATTTGATCATACTGAGTGTCATTTAAAGTTCAACTACTAACTCAAACCTGACAGTCCAACTGCAGAGCAACATTTAACCGTTTGATTAGACTATAATAGTTTCCACTGCCTGGATACTAACAATCATCAGTAAGGAAACAACTGTGTACTAGTGGAATGTGTTTATGTGAATGCATTGATTTCCATACAAACTTTTTATGGCATTTTCAGAGCAAGTTATTAGTGCCTTATTTTGTCAAATTGAGTTCAGTTCAGGTGAAACGTTTTCGGACAATAGATAGTATGGACATTTATTGAGGGTGGTTATGTACTGGTTTGGGCTGGAGTCCTAAGGGGAGCGGTGTGAGCTTTTCTCATGGAGAAGAGCACCCCCCGAAGAGGTAGGAGATGTAGAGGAAGGTGGAGATGGGGGAGGGGGTGGGTGCCGGAGATACAGAGCACGATGGGAAATGAGGTACGAGGCACTTTTATACTTGTGGGGAGACTGGGAATAGTTGAAAGGGGTTGTCCAAAAATGATTCCCCCAAACTTTGTTTTACCAAAACTCCATTTAAAATGCCTTACATTATCATTTTGTTCATTATAATTTACATCAATGTCTTAGAAGACTGCCCTTTAGTCCACCAACCATTGACATAACTTGAAGTGAAATGGTTGCTAAATTACAGTCGATGAGCTGGCTTGGGCTGGGGCGGGTTATCTCGGGCTCATGTGCATATACCTTCAGTAAGCACTGAAATATTGATTGAGTAGTTCATTTCAGGTGAGGTAGTGGACATTTTGTTGATGGGTGTGCGGTATTCTGAAATGACTGAACTTTGCATCTGCAAATTCACCAAGGGTCATGTTAGAATAAGGAATGTCATCGAAAATCCCAGTGGTGTAGTGGTGGATGTTGGATTTTGTCTTTAAAAAAGTTGTGAAATATTGAGGGAAATTGTGTTTTTCATATAGAAATTTGTACTTAAACAGATATTGAGTTTTTTGAATAGAGGAGCAAATGGAGCATGCATTTCAGAATAGTGTGGTACTCTTGGAAACATTTTTTGAATAGGGAGAATCTTTTGTAGCTGAGTAGGATGAGGACAGGCCTGTCTAAAGTATTCTTTCCAGGATATTTAGTCATCAAAATAATGCCTAAAACCTTTATGGTGGTTATTTGGAAAATTTAGTAACGCCAGCCTTTGCCTATTTGTACTTGTTATTTAATTCCAAAAAAATTAAATATGAATATATGAATGAAATATGAATTTTTAACATTTAGATAAGCTGAACTTGAAAGACATGTTCATCCACCACCTGCATCTCTGATCAAATCTCAGAAGTGATTATTAGATATAATGATTATAATTTTGGTATAAGTAGCACATAATACCACAGAAAAAGGATCATTACTATAAGTGGGAAATAGAACAGGCCCAAGAATTGAGACTTGAGGCACTTCATGTGGATGGGCTGTACTAGTAGAATCTAGGCTCTAGTTAAGTTACAGCTATGTATTGAGATATTGGGTCTAATCTAGACCTATACTTACTCTATTCTGCATAACTCACATGGAAAGAGTGAAAGGCGTACATGGAAAATGCATAGGTGTGGATTCTGTCCATAATTAGCAAGTATCCTGAAACCCATACCTTCTAAATTTAGACTGAAGAATTTCATGATCTATTTGTATCAACAGCATTTAAGTCTACAAATATACCAATAGAATGTTTATTGCTATCTCATGCAGTGGTGATTATATCAATTAGATGTAAAAGAGCTATATATTTTGAATGATTTGTGTAAAATCTATGTGATCATGTAAGATGTTGCTGACACTCTGTGATATGATTCTGTGGTAGAAATAGATATCGCTATGTAGCCCATATGATTTATATTCATATAATTAATAACAGTAGAATGCATGCCATTGCTTTGTCCTCTGAAAGCCACATTTCTGATAGGGCAGTTACATGAAATATAGAGATTAATGCTGATAAATTGTTTTGAGATTTAGCTTTCACATTGTGGATGCCATCAGTTACAGTATTATTCTGTTATGACTGGTTTTAAAGGTAATCAGTTTTGGGAAAGAGCTTGCAAAAAGAACATTGGATGTTATACTCCTTTTACACCAAAATCCCAGGTTCACCAGTGGATATTGAACACAGGTTTGACCCATTTTGATAACATTTATGTCAAATCAGAAACAAAGATAATTAAAAAATTGTGAAAGTTCACAGAGGACCCAGACTATCAAGTTTAGTTCAGCACATCTGCCATCTATGAAGGCCTTTGGCATTTATGTCATTTAAAATGTAGACGCCAAAGGTGGTTTACTCAAGGGCTCAAAAGAAGAAAGAGGTTTTGCTAATGAGGTCTAATCAAGTATGTTATTACAGAATTAATTGTTTAGCCAATCCACACAATCAACCCTGCTTCTGTTTTGGTTGTTGTCCAGTATTTTATTAAATTGCTTCCTCAGGACCTTTGTCATGAGAGTGGTTTTCTAGTAGTATTCTAAAATTGTTGCAGGATTGTTTTTAATTTTTATTATAGAAGAGGAGAAGACAATAGGTGCATTTTTATTGCACCCTGTCTTCAATTTTGCTTAACTAAGGTTAACAAAATGTGCTCGTTAAGCAGCTTGTCAATCCTTGCCCTTGTTTTTGCTGAAATAGGAAAATCAGTAAATTATGAAAAATAGGATAGTTAATGTTCTGTAAAGTCTGATTTATACCTCATCAAACCAGCATTGGATGTGTTGCACATTTATTATGACATCCTTTGATGTCATTTTTTTTTCTGTAGGGTTTTTTGGCTGGTCATGTACAGGCCAAAGGTTTTTATTCACTGGTTGAACTGTCTGACTGATTAACTAGTGGTGGTGGGAATGGCTTTGCTTGAAACAGGTAGCAGAGCAGAGCAGAAGAAGAAATGGGAGTCAAACAATATATAAGATCATCAAACTAGCCAACAGACATTTGACAATCATCTATTGTACCCCTTGGTCTGACCAGCATTCATTCTCTGTTGAGTGACCACACAGGTGAAGAATTTTTGGTTCTTGGTTGAAACCTATGATAGTGTTCAACCTAGACCTCTGTCAGAGGGTACTACCAAGAATACAAGGGGTATACCTAGACCTGTCTATGAAAGGTTTCACACAAAACCCCCTATGAGGGGTTCCCTTTTATGGTGTAATATTTTCATCCAGAAATTTTTTCTGTTCTGGGGGTTCTCCCCAAGACCCCCTGTATATTCCAAGGGTTTAATCTCGAACCCATACAGGAGGATCACCCCATAACCCTGTTATAGTCCAAGGTTTAATCAATTTTCGCATAAACCCTTCATATTCCAAAGGTTTCATCTAGAACCCATACAGGATTCTAAACATTGCATTTTTATAAGGGTTTCACCTACAACCCTCTTGTCTTCTGAGTGTTTTACTAAGAGATATTATAGTCTAAGGGTGATGCATAAACTTATCATATCACATATATTGTGTATTGTGGTCATCCATCATTTTAAAAATCTCTGTTGCAGTAACCAATGCTTACAAAGCTGAAGTTGAAAAACCATTCAATTTCAATTCAACATTCAGTTTTAATGAGAAGGAAATAAGTGTAACTCTCTGAAGATAAGTAGAACAGGCAGTGGACACCCCAGGGAGAATAAGTCAAAAGTGAGCATAGAACCTGTGGAATCAGTGCAATGACTGAGAAGACACAAGCCAGGCACATCAGGCTGCCCTTGGCAGGTGAATTCATGTTATTTCCAGCAGTGGTGACATAGCAGAGAGGGAAGAGAAAAATGGTTAGAAGCAACATTCCGAAGTCCATTTACTCCACCAGATGAAGTGGTCAGTCATCTACAAAGAACAAAGCAATGCAGGGCCCAAGGGGAGCAGTATGACCTGGGGCATTATAATGGGGCAGTGGAACAGATTGAGTAAGCTTGTCCTCCAAACATTCCTGTACTAAGAGCTTACACTGGCATGGCTCATTGGCTTTCCAAGCTGTGGAAATAATTTCTCCCCAAAAGCAACAAATGCTAGCATTAAAAATAGGCAATCTTCTACCATAAAAATTCTTAGCTACGCTTCAAGTTTGATGTTAGATGTAGTTTACCTCGATTCTCGGATGTTTCTGATCTTCTTTTACTTCAAACCAGGTTCCAGTATCCAGTGATTATCAAACACTAATGCAATTCAGTAAAGTATTAGTTGCTTATTGCTTTAGTATGCAAATAACAATTTACCCATTGCCAACCCAGGTCACTGATGAAGTTAGTGTATGCATGTTTTCTTAACAGAAAGAGAACATAACATTGATATCAAGCAACAACATTGACAAGATGTGGAAAAATATTTTCAGGAAAAAATATGTGACCAATATGTAACTTATAAAACCTATATGTAACCTATAAAACTTAATAATTTTAATTTTAATAATATTGATACCTTTTTAAAATTCATTTGGCACCCAGGTTCAGGTCACATGTGCTCTGGACATAAAAATTAGATGGATTGACCCATAGGAGGTGCTATAATCCCCACTCATTGTTAAAACCTTGTATCTCCGACCAGGTTTGGTCTGGAGGCCTGAAGTTGTATTACCTCATGCTGAACAAATTTCCAGTTGGGACATGTCCTGCCCATCAGACATTTTGAATTTTTTTAAACACCGATCAAAAACTTCCTCTCAATAATCATATATTTTATGTGAGTTTATTGGACGTTCTTTCACATAGAGAAAAACTAAACATTTTAAACATTTGGCCAGAAGGTGGCAGATTTTGAAATGTAACATAAAAAATGTATGCTCTCCTCTTTTGTGAAATGTATTTAGCAAATACGTTTAATATTGTTTTCTTATTTCTCTCACCCAACCATTAGTTTTACAACTATATCATGTACAGGTAATGAGGAATTGTGAATCATGAATGTTAATATGCCGATCAATCACAACAATGGTATTCATGTATTTTGAAGCTTTATTAGTCAAAATAAAAAGTGGTTTTATAGATCAGGAGGTTATCACTCAAGACAATAATGAACTTGTAAAAAGACTTCCACAGTGATATTTGTTGTGCCAGTTTTTTCAATAATAGTGAGTGACTAAATGAAATTCCTAGTACTAGTTCTGTATATTTTTGTCATGTATTTTTGTGGTGAGAAATTTGGTCTAAAATTTGTGTGCGACCTCACTGGACAGTTTCTAAAAAAGCGTGTTATGAACTGTTAGTTTGTAATTTATCTTTGTTTTCAGGAACATCATGAAGAAAATTTGAACCAAGCCACATGGTGATAGTTTGAAAGCTGAAGAATGCATAGTCTCTTCAGTTATATATATTTTGGACAATGGAAAATTATAAGAAATGTCTATATTCTGAAGAAATTCCTGTGTCTCTACCAAAACCATGTGTTGGACTCCAGGCAAGACTTATTGTTGATTTAAGTAGACCAAGTGGATAGGAGGACAAAATCAGTATGTTATATTTTCTGTAGTTCAGATTCTAATGCAAAAATGTATATTATTATTATGATTATACTTATGATGAATGATAATGAGCAGTCTTTCAGTAAGTCATTGATGGAGGGCATGACTGTGGATATCATGCCTTCCCAACCTTGCCCTGAGTGTGTACACCAAGACCACCTCAACTGGGTGCTCCAGCCTCCCCCTGACCACCTACCTAGCATGGGAGACTGGACAGAGGTGAGACTATGATGTCCATGATCTGGGTCAGATCTGGGTCACCAATCCGGCTGAAGAGTCTCCCAAGATGGGCCATGAGTGCAAGGAGCCCAACACCAATACGTATGAGGACCAGGTTCACTCTGGTGAAGGGTTGTCATCTTCCCTGTGGATGGGGGGTCTTCCCTTTGCTCCTGGGCTCCTCATCTGCCAGAATCAGTCCCCTACCACTCCAAACTCTTACCTGCTGCTCTGCCAGCCTTATTTCCAGTGCCTGCCTTTAGCCACCAGGGTTACCCTGCCATCTTGTTCCACTGACCAGCCCAACCAGTGTGCTCCAGCTCCAGGGTTCGGCACCTGCCTTCAATCAGCTCGGCACTGCCATGGTTCAGCCCGAAAGCCCAGTTAACCCTCACCAATAATCCAGCTCAGGGATCCATTCTGTCTGTCATGAGAAACAAAACCAAACAATTAAAAACATAACCAGACCATACCAAATTAACCTGAACAATGACAAATGAACCAAACTCACACAAAATCCTCACAACTATATACAATATCAAATTTTTCATCATTTACAGTATTCATCCTTTACACTTATTTCAGCCCCCATTCTTTTGGGGTGACTGGCTTATTTATTTATTTTTTTACAGAAATTCCTTGCTATTAGCATCTTTGTGCATTTTTCCATTCTGCTCATAAACACCTCTAATGTCCAGTCTTAGGAGGTGGTTGTTTCCAAGTTTGCAATCCAAGTAATTCCAGAAATGCTAAGGTCCTGGCTCTGGAGTGACCGTTCCTCTGAGAACACCAGTACCTTTGTTTGCTGTGTGCAAGTGTGCTTGGGTAGTTATCTTGCTGTATTGAATTTCTTCCAAATTAAAGTTTTTCCAGAGGGTATCATGTGATGTATTAATATTTCTTGAATTTATCATCAACTCCAGATGTTGTTATACATGTCCCAACTTGCACTGATCCTCCATCATGATTCAGCGATATTCGTAGAAATGGCTCTGAGGGTCTTTCATTACTTCAGCAGCATACATACTGCCCCCTGTTACTTCCAAAAAATTCTAATTTAGATTTAATGTAATCAGTCTATAAAACCTTACTTCACATTTCAGATGTCCTATTTCTGTGTCCTGGTGGAAATGTTCCTCTTTTCTCTATCTCACTATTTGACAGCTCACACAATTTCTCACCCATAGTGAAAGGACCAACAGAGGATTTTTTTTTAGATCTGAAGCAAAAACGGTTTTAAAAAAAGTTTTTTTTTTAAATCTCCCAAAGATGACAGATACTGTCTGTACTGATGGTGATAGTTTCAGTGTTCTGTGACATCTTGTACGGTTGTTAGGAGTACCATTTTTTAACTCCAGTTTCGGAAACTCCTGATAGATTTGACACTTAGTGTTGGAGGCTTTTGTGCAACTCGTTTAATATGTTTCCTGCATTATTGTTTGACGCAAAAAAATAAATAACCCATATTGAATAGCTGTTTGATGGGAAATCAAATCACTTCTGCTTCTGTATGTTTACTTACATTCACTTTATAAAGATAAATATATAGATATTTTCACAGTGAGAATATGGACGGTTATTATCAGCCTGAGAGAAGTGATGCAGCCTGTGTATCTTCAGAGCAGCGGGAGGGAGAGAGCCGGGGTTACTATGGATAAGTTGCCTATTATGGAGTGGAGCACCTGTGTGCTGCAGCACCATGCATGGCTGGGGTGCAGGGTGGACTGGATTCTGTGGGACTGCAGCTTCTGCTTAACCTTGGCAGTCTCCAGTCTGGGACCACAGCCTGGAGCTGGCAGAGAATGGCCATCCCGTACCTCTCAAGGGGGAATGGCACTGCCACAGTACTGCAGACAGACCCCCCTCACTGTTGCTCTCATCTGGGCTGCTCATCCTGTAAGCACACACCCTTCATCTCTGGACAGATGGCTGTAATACAGTACAGAAGGACAGGCAGAAATCTCTCTCTGGACTCCTGTGCCACAAGTTTATTCTACCAGCAGGTGCAGGGATACACATACACAATACACACCACCCCCCTCCCTACCAACACACACACATTTCCCTCTCTTGATCTTGCAAGCACATTCACATACTCTCAAAATAGTAGACATAATTCATAAGCACTGTCATACAACATGCCATACACGTAAAATCTCTCACATGCACACACACTCCCACACACACACTTTTAGACACAGAATTACAGGTGGGTGACAAATTAATGGAAAATCTGAATAAATGAGTGGAGAAACTTAACGAATACAGATGCTTCCATACAGGTGTACTGCATTATGTAATTAAGCAATTAACATGCAATCATGCTCTGTAGCATGTATAAAAATGCTGAGTAGGCACAACGATCTGGATTTTGAATCAAGATTGCAAGATCTAAGTGACTTTGAAAGAGGGTTCATTGTTGGGGCATGGATGGCAGGAACTTCAGTGGTAAAGATTGCTCAACTGACTAGTGTTTCAATAGGAACGGTGACTGAAGTGAAATCTGCATTTAGATCAATGGGAAAAACATCAGTACATAGGGTCGGAAATTGTGGTCAACAGTGCAAATTCGATGACCATGATACTTGTGCATAAGTGCGACATGTAAGGAAAAACAGAAGAGCAAGTCTTCCTCAGGAGACGGAGAATGTCAACGCAGGACGTGATCTGACTGTGTCAGCCAGAACAGTCCGTCAACAATTACATAGAGAGGGATATTATAGTAGGGCTGCAGTGCGTAAACCCCTCATTACAAAGATGAATGCACATTTGAGAGTTCAGTGGTGTGAAAACCATCGGCACTGGTCTACAGAGATGAGGAAAAAAGTGACATGGTCAGATGAGTCATCCTGCACCGTATTCTGGATAAGTGGGCGAGTGCATGTGTGGCATACACCCAGAGAACGGTAAGGCCCTGAATGCTTGACCCCAACAGTTAGGGGGTTTATACTCTGTTGTTTATACACTGACGTTGGCTTGGTTATACTCTGGGGGGCAGTTTGCTGGCAGAAGGAAGGGTTACTGCAAATCAATACAAAGTTGTTCTGAGCATTCACCTTTATCCTATGATGAAACACTTCTATCCTGATGGGAGTGGTCTCTTCCAGGATGACAATGCCCCCATCCATAGGACACAAGGGGTCACTGGATGGTTTTATGAGTATAAAAATGGTGTGAATCATATGCTATGGCCTTCGCAGTCACCAGCTCTCAACCCAAATGAACACCTATGGGAGATTTTAGACAGTGTTCTCAACCACCATCATCATCAAAACACCAAATGAGGGAACATCTTTTGGAAAAATGGTGTTTCATCCCTCCAGCAGAGTTCAAGAGATTTGTAGAATCTACGCTAAGGCTCATTGAAGCTGTTCTGGCAGCTTGTAGTGGCCCAGCACCTGACTAAGACACGTTATGATGGTTTTTACTTTAATTTTTTACTTGTCTGTACATACACACTCAGAGATATGCAGACATATGCTGTGCACACTCTCATGAAGATACACAAACACACACACTTTCTCATATACATTAAATAGAAACAGACACAGAAACACCAACTCTGTTGCATCCTTATACAGACAGACAATCATGCACACTTTCTCACATACATATTGTTATGCAGGACAGGGAATGTATCCATATTGCCCTTCCTGTGCTCTGGTCCAGCTCAACCGCTCTGCTACCTGGTCAGCCTTTCAGGACCATGGACAGCAGCAGCCTCTCAGCCAGAAGAGGAATAATCCTGGAGAGCGGTGATACGGGAATTCCTCCTCACACCCCTCACTAATTAACACAATTAACACACCTGACGGCACTGATGAGAACAAGGAGACAGAGCTGCCGCTACCCTGGGACATTACTGAGGAGGTTTAAAAAGAGGCCTTGGCCAGGTGCTTCCTTAACACTGTGTGTTTACGTTACAGTCATTTAGCTGACACTTTTATCCAAAGCAATTTACAGTTAGGCTAACCAAGGGACAATCCCCCTGGGAGCAATGTGGGGTTAAGGGCCAAGCTCAAAGGCCCAACAGCAATGGTGTTCTTGCTGTGACTAGACTGGGGCTTGAACCGCCAACCTCAAGGGTCCCAGTCATGTACCTTAACCATGAGAATACAGGCCATATTGCCTTATCTGTGCTGTACATTCCATACTGTGCTGCAATATACAGGCACATAGACACACAAATATGCAGACTTTCTCACATACATACACAGGCATATAGACACACAAATATGCAGACTTTCTCACATACATACACAGGCATATAGACACACAAATATGCAGACTTTCTCACATACATACACAGGCACATAGACACACAAATATGCAGACTTTCTCACATACATACACAGGCACATACACACACAAATAAGCAGACTTTCTCACATACATATACAGGTACATAGACACAAAGACATGCACACTGTTTCAAATACACATGCAGATGCATCTAAAACATGCACACTGTCTCACATACTCATGCAGACGCATAGAAAAGCACATACATATATAGACACATTGACATAGACACAATCAACCCATTTCAGCTGATATCTTCATTCCCTATTTTTTGTGTGGGTGGCTTTTGAATCTGTTTGTGGACTTCACGTTTTTATTTTACAGGCACTTTTTATGGCCTCTCCTTTTTCTCTAACAGATGCTGTATATTGCTTGTCATTTCTTATATATCTTAACAAATGCATTTGGTTGATATGTCGTACTAATGTTTTTATATTGCTGTATGTAGCAAATCATCTGTCAGGTATATGGTCTGGTCAAACTGAACATTTCTAAGCATTATAAGTGTAGTGATTTCTATTAATCACACCAGGATGAGAGTGTTCAATAAGAGCTATGTATATATCATCTCAGGAACATCTTGATCCTAAATATGGATGATAAAGTCTTTGAATTTTCAGAGGAGGACACCTTCCATGGTAATTTTAACAATACAGTTTACAAAATCACTTCAAAGTCATTGCAGACCATGAAACAATGTCTTGGAATAAGATGCATACCCATTGATAATGATAAAACGGGCAGTTCCAGGTGCTGAGCACTAGAGCTTGACCCATGTGACTGGGTTGTAGTGTGCTAGAGCTGTGCCAAGCACAAAAATGCAGCCGAGGCTCCCGCAGGCCTGCTGGGACTGTAACGCAGGACCCTGAGGCTCAGTTGGCTCGGGCAGATTTTGTGGTTCAGACTGAATTTCACAGTACAGTGCTTGCAATCCATTTCACCATGTCTCCACCACAAGCACTGAGTGCTGAGGGGAGGCCAAGAGTCCATCAACCTCAAATGATCAGGCCTTGCTCTATAACCTTTCACATGATGGCTCCCATATCAGATAGCTTAAAGGAGAAGATGCCAATACTTCTATGGTCTTGTCCTGGTTAGGTGGCATGTCCCAGCAGCCCCTTGTTGAGGCTGAGAGGAGCCTCTCGTTGAGGTTGAGGCTGAGAGGAGCCTCTCGCACACTGAGTCAGTTAAGGACTGAGTATCACCACCTCAGCCTTAATGGTGGACTGTCGTGTCATATAGTGAACGGACCAAACCCGAAAAACAAGCACCCACGACTGCTGTTTCCTGCTGCTCTGGCCCCTGAATTATTATGCTGTTGTTATTGATCCAGTTAGCTTTCAATAAAGTTGTAGGCTGGGCACACAGGCTATGCTATTGGCCTACAGTGTTCGAGGATATTCGTGACTGGTGTGAGAGGTGTGTTATGGATGGGTCATTACGTATCAAATCATCTAAGGAGAGAAGATTTTGACACCACCCATCACGTATCTTCATGACACTAGGCAGATCATACAAAGTGATTTCAAAGATGATATTTGAGCATTTGTTTTCTGAAAATATTGATTTGTTGGAAAGAAAACAATAAAGCAAATAGACCAAAACTGGTTGGTTACATCTTATGTTTTTTTTAATAAATCTTCATATTTTAAAAACTATGGCAGATTTGGACCATATTTGGTAATAATCATAATAAGGATAAGGAGAATCCAAAACAACAGCTGATGATTTTTAATCAAGCCTCTGATACCCAATATATAAATATTTATCAAAAGCAGGAAATTATATCACAATTAAGTAATGTTTTCACAAGCTGAACATCTCCAGTGAATTTCTCAGAACATTGATGGTCACTGTGGAGAAAAATTAAATTGTTTTTTTCAATATTAAGATATCTATGCTCAAAAATGCTTCAAATGCAAAATGCCATAGTACTATTTTTCTCCACTAGATGGTGGCAGACTAATTACCAGGGTTACAGCAATGCAAATACAATCACGTATTCTTCCTTCATGAGAAACAAGTTGGCCAGCAGGATGGTAGGCTGGCAGGGAAAACTGGTGTTTTTTGGTCTTTTATTGACTCAGAGCCATATAGTCACCATCTGATTTACAAACCTGGCATTGCACTGATGCGTCTGAACAGGTTGTTCAGTTTCAAAAGGATTGATAGTGATAAACTACTTACCACACAACAATAAACGCCTTCAAAATACATTTGATGCTGTCTGAAAAGGAATTCTACTGAACTTGACTTTGAAAAGGAACTTTTATCAACCCAGACTTTTATCACTCAAATACCTCCATCTGTCCAATCTATTCACAACATTAACTGTTCATCATAACATGACTTTCATGCAGTCAAAATACCTTACAACAAAATTCCTGTAAATTAATAAACAGCTTTTGCCTTTTTTACTACACCTTTACCTGACAACTAATTTCAAGAGGATGTTGACAACCCTAACATTTCATATCTAAAAAATCGAATGTTTGGACTTTTAAAATCTACTGCTGTCTTTTGAATGTCACTTCAAAACATTTTTCAAATGTTCAAGAATTTATTTTAACCAAAAAATCTTATGAAAATAAACTTACACCTAAATTGCTTCTATTTCAACCAAAATTAAAAATGTAGCCATTATTTTGTTTACAGTACTGTGTTCAATTTAAGAGATTTTTTATTAGTTGGGGTCCTCAGGGAATATGGTCACATCTAAACATCCGATTTCCTTTGGTGACTCCTAATCACTGCCTGTCCCAGCAAGAATAGGGAAAGCAAGGTTAGCCTTTCTAATTCTCAAGCCCATCTGGAACTCCAAGGAGATATCCCAGAACACCAAGCTCTGAATATCCAAGACCAATGTCAAGTCAGTACTCCTCTACGGCTCATAAACATGGCGGACAACAACCAGGTCAAACAGCAAACTTCAGACTTTCATCAACGAGTACCTACAGGCCATCCTGAAGATGCATTGGCCAGAAACTGTTAGAAATGAAGATCTGTGGAAGGAAACAGAGCAGGAGAGGGTAGAGGTCCAGATTAGGAGAAGGAAGTGAAGCTGGTTGGGCCACATTTTCTGGAAATCCACAACCAATGTAACCATGAAGTCACTGAAGTGGAATCCGCAGGGAAAGAGGAGCCGTGGAAGACCTAGAAACACCTGGAGAAGGTCACTGGTGGCAGAACTGAAAGAGAGCAGTTATACCTGGAAGGAGTTGGAGAAAACAGCCCAAAACAGAGTGCACTGGAGATCTGTGGTAGATGATCTCTGCTCCATCAGGAGAGAAAGGGTTAAAGAAGAAGACAGAATACACACTGCCAGTGTAGGAGCCATACTGTATATAAAAATATAAGATGGGTTGTTGCTTTCTGCATGTGTTAATAATTCAGTGTACATTTTGTGTATTATTCATTGTTTGGTTATTGATCTACCTATCTGGCTGTCAGAACATACCTGGTGGCGTGGTCAAACACATTCAGGTGAGGAGGGACAGGTGGCAGGTAAAGCAGAAGGGACACAGTTTTCAGACTGTGTTTTTTTTTTTTTTTTTTGTCAAAATCTTGTAGGGGGAACCTGAGTGTTAGCTATGAGTCTGATTGTGTTTGTATCTTGCCAAGTTTATATCTTGTTTGCTTTTGTGTTCAAGTTACGCTGTGCTGCCCTGTTCCTTTGTTTGAATTCAAGATTAAACTTGCTGGCAGGAATCCATTCAAGGAGAATCAAGGAGGCAAAGAATGGTAGAAGTGCTGGTGCAGCAGAGGACTGCAGCAGAGGGGAGTTGCACAGGAGGTTGGTTGTTTGCTTGTTAAGAGCTGGGTAAATTCATCATTGGAGATTGTCTAGAATGAAGAGGGACCAGATTCTGGGGTTTTGGTGGTGGGAACCATAACCATGAGGCTAACAGAATTCGCTTGAAGAGAATTGCAGATATTTGTCATTTTGGATTCAAAGTATGAGGCAATATCATCGGCTGAGAGGTTAGACGGAGGCACAAGTGGAGGAGGGTTTGCAAGCAAGCAAAAGGTTGCAAATAGTTTGCGTGGGCTGTTTGTTGTAGCTTCACTGTGTTTTGGAAGTAAGCCGTTTTGGCAGTCGATGGTGTGGTGTTTGGTGGGACTGGTGACGTATACTGCATGGCATTCTAAGGAAGACAAGTTCAGCTGAGTGAGTGAGAGGACAGTATATTGCTATTAGGTGGAGATTGGGAGGCCAGTACCACCGCCGTGTCAATGTGGTAGGGGTGTATGAGAGAAGGAATGAATGGTGGATAGTGCTGCTGGTAGTGTTATTCGGATAGATCCATGTCTACATGAGAGCATGGAACTGCAGGGAGAGGTGTGAGGCGTAGGCAGAAATAAAGTCAGCTTTGCGCACTGCTGACTGGCAATTCCAGAGGCCACCAGACATTGTTAGTGTGAGATTAGGATTGCGGTCAGGGCAAATGAGGTTGGAATGTGCTCCGCACCACGGACAAGAGTGCTTCTGGGGATGTGCGATGTTATACTGGGATGGGTTATTGAACCATAATGACTTAGGTTATTACCACTGAGTTACGTAGCATGGCTTTTACCCCCCAAAATTGCAGAAACTGCATTGGGGTAATGCAGCAGACCTGGGTCAAATACGTATTTCAAATATTTCATGACCATTCAACTACATTTATTTAATTTATTTGGGCAAAAAAATTATTTGCAAATAAAAGTATTTTGTTTTTTATTTAAAACAATTGATTATTTAATTTTTTTCAAAGCAATCAAATAACATATATTTGATGCAATATTTGTAATTTGATCTGATGACTTTAAATTCTCCCAGTAGATTTAATCCATATTGTCATTGTCTTGAAACCAATATATTCAAAAATGCATACATTTCACAGAAATGTTATTTTATATATAACTATGACTCTAACTTGGGGGAGGGGGATAAGAGGTATAGTATTGAGAAATAGTTGATAGTTACTAATTTTTTCAGATTATATGTTGTGTTACCTTCAAATAATAAAAACATGATAATTGTTTATGCTGAAGTACATATTAAAGCTTTTAGGATATGAAGTCCAAAGAAGGTGCCCCAATGTTTAAACAAATACCATCTCATTGGAGTCACCAGAGACCCAACTTCTTTAGACTGCATTCAGAAAAATACCGTATTCAATGAACAGAACTGAATTGTGGACAGTGGTTCCACACAATTGGGATGAGCTGTTTTAGAACTGCAGAAACAACTTGTGTTGTGAATACACAAGTAATTTAAGCTCAACCAACTGAAAGCAATTGTGACACAGCCACAAATAGGATATCAGATCGCCCATACATATGCATGCACTCCACTGGTCACACAGGGGTTTTTGTGCTCAGGTGAGGTGACAGTAAGGGGGGTCTGACTTCATCCACTGTATCATTTTAGCTGGTTTTGAGTGACCTGACAATGTTTCTTTTTTTGTTTTCTTTCTATGTCAGTTTCTTTCTTTCTATATTATGAATATTGGTTTGTTTGATGTATTGCAGTCTAAGTTGTATTTTTTGTCATGTAGTGAAAAAAGGACTTTTAATTTTATAGTAAAAGGGTGTCTTCCTGTGGGGAGGAGACAGGAACTGTGAAAAGATACTTATCAGGGTTAGACAAGGCGAACCAAAAAGGCTAACCAAAGTGGCTAGCAAGGGGCTGGAGAATTCCTGTTTGGGGCCTGATGCCAGTCCCACTGAATTCCTTTTTTCTCTCTTTCTGGACTTGATAAATTTGATTACCTTTGCCAGATTTGATACTTTGGATTAAACTACTGAGCCCAGAGAAGAGGACAGTTTTTGGGTGAGACCAAACCTTTGTTTCTCCTTTGTTTGTTGGATTATCAGAGCCTCACTTGGGAATATGTGAGTTCTTCCCTCTTTTTTTGGATACTAATGGACAATTTACTGGACAATTTAATGGACTATTATCGAAGTTAAGATTGAATTGATTGAAAGAGTTTTTTTGTTTGTTGCATCCCTAAAAGAGAAATTGATTTAAGTTGCCTCATTATTCATTTTGGTTTGTCACATATTCAGTGTCCCGGATCTTGTGGTGACAGTTGGTTTTTTTTGTTAAAGGGCCGATTTGTTACACAATAATGTTCAGTGCACAAGTTATGTCCAACCAATAAAAGTGAATTATGCTCTCTGAACATCAGTTTTTCGTTTTATGTCCTACTTAATATATCTTTTGTAAGAAAAAGTTAATGTAGTTCAGGATTACCTGAAATCATTTGATCAGAGGTAGAGTGGTATGTGCAAGATCTGTTTTACTAGAATAACTATTCTCAGCCCCTGGGCGCAGAGAGCAGGACTGCCTTCAACTCCTCAAAGGTGCACTGGCACTCTACCCCCCATTCCACCCTCTCTTACCCCGGGCCAGGGTCCCCTCCAGCAACCGATGCAGGGGAGCAACGATCTAAATGCGGGGATGAACGGTCAATGAACTGGAGCTTCAGCCCGTACCGGCATAGCCATTGAAACACTGCCTCCAGGTGACACAGATGGCCAGGAAAGTCTGGGGAAAAAAATCATGATATCATCCAGATAGATTAAAATGGAATCATTTACCAGGTCCCCCAGACACCTCTGCATCAACCATTGGAAGGTCGCTGGAGTGTTGAACGGCATCCGTTCAAATGGAAGAGCCTGAGGGGCGTGGTGAAGGCGACCTTCTCACAGTCCTGTGGGTCCACCCCCACCTGCCAGTACCCGCTCGCCAAGTCTAGGGTCAAGAACCATTCAGCACACTTCATCCCTGTGAGTGATTCCTTGATTCGGGGGAGTGGGTCGGCATCCTTGTGGGTGACCACGTTGAGGTGGAGGTAGTCCACGCAGAACTGCCAGGCACCGTCCAACTCTGGAGGAAACAGAGGGCTACCCACCCCCAAGGGCGCCTGTGCGGTCCGCACATCCACCTCCACCTCCCCCGGGCGGGGGTCCGCAGCACCAGGTCATGGACACCCTGTATCTGTGAGGGGAGAATGCAGGATACCATGGCCAGGGGTCGCTGCAAGGGCAGGGAGAGAGGGTAAGGGTGTACGTTAACCAAGCGGAGTCCTTGCCTTCCCCTCCTGCACACAAACCACAGCCCGGCCCATCTGCCGCTCGCCACCATCCCCCACCCCCTCCAGTAGATAAACCTCCCCATCCACCTTCTCCCAACCTTCCACAGGGAGCCACTGGAGGACATCAGGGACTTGCCTCTGTATCTGCCCTCTGGGTCAGCCGAACCACCCCTTCCAACGGAATAGTTGCCTGTGCCCATATTCGACGGCAGGCAGCAAAGGCTTATTCCCACACCCAGCGTGCTCGACCCTGAAAAATAAGTGAGCCAGACTGGACATCCCTAACCACCACCTCAACAGTGGGCAATCATCAGTGGTTCATACCCAGGGCTGGACTATCCATTTCCAGGCACTGCTCCCAAACAATGATCAGCCCCTTCCCCGGCACCTTCACGCCCCCGACCACAAAATCTATCAGGATATAATGACAAATGGAATATCCAACCCACTGGCCGCCTGGAGAGCCAGCCACTGAAGGTTGGTGGTGTCCCGCACTGGCAGATCTCCATACCAGCACTGGAAAAAGCCCTCACTGAACAGGGTGACCTGCGAGCCCATATCCAGGGCACACTGCAATTTTACCCCACCTGCTTCCACCACCATCTCAGGGCATACCCCCAGGATGTCTTCCCGAGGTGGGCTAGTTTCGCTTTAATGCTGTTGCTCCCCGCCCACATGCCCTACTGTGGAGGGGTTGGGAGTTTAACTGTGGCCACTGAGGGCAGTCCAAATTCAAAGCATATCAAATAAAAAGGCTTCCATCGCCCTAAATTTTATCATGCAGATCAATGCTTACCTGAGATTGTTCAAGATTCAGAATCAAGATTCATTTGTCACATTATCATACTTTTTATCACATTTGAGTGAAGGCTGCAACCTTGCAGAAGAAGGAATACACTAATAATAATATGGAATATACAAAAAATATATCAAAAACACAAAACATACAGAAAATACAAAAAAATAGTGTATAAAAAATGTACAGCACAGCAATAAAAGAGCAGACAGTGAGGCATAGGCATTTGACACATAGAACATATGGCATTTATAACGCCATAACAAGACTGTCAAATATATACAATATACAGTATACAATATATACAATCAGAAATCTGGAAAAATACCATGTTTGGGGGTCCTTGTTAGCATAGGGGATAGGTGGTATGTCCACAAAAAATATCACAAGAAAGACCTGCTCTTTGTCTTCAGTTTACTGCAGGCTCATCTGCAGGCATGAGTTCTTCCTCAGTGAGGTCTTAAGGATCTCTTTCACCCTTACATGCTTCCATGAACTCTTCTTTCCCAAAGCGCAGGACTTCTCAATTTTCTGAGACTGGGTAAAAGTATACAGGCAGTGAAGCTTTTCCTATTGAGCCCCTCTCATGTGGAACGACTTACCTACTGAAATTCACAGTCTTTCCTTCACGGTTAGGCTTAAAACATACCTATACAGCAAATCCTTTAGTTGAGGGACATGGCTTGGTGTAGGCATGGATCATGGAGTCTCTGGTGGACTGAGTGGTCATTGCTGTCACTATATCTTGGAATGGAGACTCTGAGTTAAGTTGATCCATCCATGATCTGGGGTTGACCCTAGGGTCGCTTTCATGCATCTACCAGGCATCTATCAGGCATCTTCATTCTGTCAGTATGCTGCCATTGTGCTAGTCTTCCAGGGTCTTCCTTATTGCACACAGGCATCTCTTTACCCGTCTCCTCCTCTCCTGCCTCTCCGATTTTTATTCCTGCCACATTTATTGTCCACTAATCAACGTTTTGTTCTGTTTTCTTCTTCCAGCTCTGGGCTCCTGTCTGGAGCTGTAGCACCACAACTTCCAGTTCAGCTGCCTGTCCTGCCCACCTTATATCACCTTCCTGGATTAATTATATATATAATTATGTAATGAAACAATATATATTAATGATGAAAATTATATATTATATATTATATACTGAATATACCCCACTTGTCAAACTCACTGTCTGCAACGGCTAGAGGCTCCCCCTCTGTGCTGGGTTCTGCTCAAGGTTTCTTGCTTTTGACAGGGAGTTTCTGCTGGCCACTGGTGCCTTTGACATGATCCGAGGGGATGTCAGACCAGGCATCTGTGTAAACTGCTTTGTGACAATATGGGTTGAGAGAGGCACTGCAGAGAAAAACTGAAAAAAAAAATAAGTCATTGAAATCGAAAAAATTTAATTGGATTGAAATAATAGCTTGAAGCTGATAAGGACATTCATGTCGATTAACTTAAAGTTCTTTGCAGTAGTCTACCATAATTTTAATTTTATGAACACTGGAACTAAACTTGTCCCTTTAAATGTGTTTGCTTACTTCACATAATGATTTATGGTGTTTAGCATTTAGTTATGCAAATAGAAATACAATGAATGGTTTAAGATATGCAGAATGTGTATCATTAACAGCACAGTTACACACAGTTGCCACAAGGTGGTGGTGTGAGACTCATGTGTGTCAATGCTGCAGGTGTATAGAGCTAAGTGAGAAGGGTAAAGAAAAAGAAATCATCTTTGGTACGTATATGGTGAGCAAAATGTATATATGGTGAGCAAAATGATCACGATGAAACTTAAAACGCTAAAATCATTCACATGTGGCTATTGCAGGTGGTACTGCAGTATGTTCTGTGAAACTCCAGCTGTTTGCACTGGGAAACTCAGCTGTCTGTGTTGTGAAACTCCAGCTGTTTGCACTGGGAAACTCCAGCTGTTTGCTATGTGAAACTCAGTTGGTTTGTGCTGTGAAACTCCAGCTGTTTGCACTGGGAAACTCCAGCTATTTGCTCTGTGAAACTCCAGCTGTTTGCACTGGGAAACTCCAGCATCTTCCAGTATTTCCAGGAGCCAAGATCCAACACCAGTCCAGATGCAGTGAGAAAGTATTAGTCATACAAAATAATTCTGTCTGTGTTTTGTCCTCATTTTCAATTATAATGAAAAATGAAATCAACTCCTATAATGCAATCATGGCATGCAACCAGTAACCACGAGATCTAACACTATAAAAGGAAAATGTTTTATGTGTGACTCTCCATCTATTAAGTGAACATATTAGCCTATTCATGTTTTTTTTAAAAAGTAAATTTTACTCTGCAATTTAGCCTAGGACTACTACACTGATTCTACTTAAACATCTCCTCCAGTTCATGAGATTTTAAGTGTTATTTTTTACTATGAGCAGCTGATCATAGGCTTCTATTATATTAGCTTCTATCATGCTTTTATCTACTCAATTTAAAAGTCACACACACACACCTGATCCAGAGCAACACCTATGAAAGGAATGCAGGGAGGAGTACTCCTCCACAGAAGAGTGACCATGAGCACCCAGGAGAGTGAGTCTGAAGTTGCTTGGACATGCAAGTGGATTAGGGGAGTAATGGTATGAGGTCACAATGGCACCTGAGCAAGGAAAGTGCAACAAAACTCAGAAACTGAGAAAAGCTGGCATTGTCATAGCAACGCAAATACAGCACAATTTATTAGTTGAGTGACATGACAAAATGGTTTATTCTTAGATTGACATTTTGGAAAGAGCAAGAGAGAAAAATAAAGATGACATCTATGACAAGGATCGGTACAGTTTATACATAATTCTCTTTGCAAACAAATACTAATTAGTGGTAATTTCGTGATACATTGAGGATAAATAAATTTGGCTAAAGAAACTAGTGTTAACATATTGTTATTGATGTGTTTACACACTATTTCATATTCTCTCTCCAAAACACTAGAACATTTTTCATTTTTGTTCCATTAATAATTCTGTTCATTGGCACATTAGCTGCCTATTGTTAGCAACATATTGCTATTTTAGCTACTTTAATAATGCATCGTTCACTACTACTGAGGGAAATTAATCTGGGTGCAAGGCAAAAATTATTGCTTTTATTGGCCATCGCTATCCTGCAAAGTAGCCGGAGAGCACAAAAAGGTCAATTTTCAGTTCTCAGTTTATGCACCAGAAGTTAGAGTCACCATCTGGTGGTATCTGTACTTGTTCTATTTTCCCCCATTGGACTCCTTTCATTTTTGACTACATTTTAAAAATATCTCTCCTTTTATACAGAGGATCAAACTTAGCTCAATACAAACTTTAATTTTCTTGTGTTCTTCACAATGTGCAGAAAAAGAAATCAATATTTTCATTTTCCAGAAATACCCTGATGTCACATCTATGTGCCTAATGAATTAGCAGAGGTGCCGAAACTGTCTGACGAAATTAAATGGGTAGCTTTTGTAAGCATGGCACAGTGAAAACATGTAGTAGGCAGTTTTAGCTCATGGCCACATATTCATTACGTTTTATTGAGTATGTTGAACACAATACATTGATTATGATGAACTAGTTACATAGGTTAATTTGCCTACTTATGCTCATAATATGGACCAAAGTTAGCCAGATAACCTGCGAACCTACTTCACACTAAAGTTAGCTTACTACTGGTTAGAATGTGCTTGCCTGCCTGCTGGAAAGTATATATTATATTTGCCTTTAAGACTATATGATTGATAATTACCAAGTAAAATTAAATCTGAAATTTAAATAAATTGACCTATTATATACTGTATAGCATGATTGCATTATTGCAGACTGTTAAAAGGGTTGTCTATTGTTTAACAAATGTGGGCTCTCTGTTAAAATCATTGAAACAAGCTCCAGTTGACATGTTAATTCTTACATTTAATACAATGATTCTAAAATGGTGAAATGCTTGGTCTTTATTCCTTATTTTGTATTTCTAAGGTTAATATTGCTTACAATATGTTACTGTTTTTGGCCTAGATATTGAATGTGCATATCTACAGGTGTGACTACTAGATCTACTAGATGTGACATTGCAATACTTTAGCATGCATTTTTTCCATACTTAACTGAATTTTTCTCTTTTTTTCTAACATTTAAGGCAAACAATGTCACTTTTTCCTTCATTCATGGTGTTCAAAGCACAGGTGTAAATATTAAATAAGCTACACTAAATGTATATATCGGAGACAAGAAATATTCATGTTTTATTATTTAATAGTTTTCAACATTTGGTAAATGTTTGAAACATTTAGCTAAATGTTTGATCATTTAGCTAAATGTATGAAACATCTAAAAAATAGACATTTATTAAAAGTAGAAAATATTTGTGTAAATGTATGACACTTTTACTATTTTTTACATATTTTCTGTATGTAACATTTAATGGGAACAAAAAAAAACATTTGCTGTAGACTATATCAAAATGGTGTATTCTAGGATATATTAATATAAAATATACTGTACTAATTTAATGCCAAAAAGTTTGTAAGACTTCCAATGGCAGTCTACCTAAAACAGTACAACTAAATTTTTATCCAATCCAAAATCCATTTTCCCGTTTTGGTTTTTTATTGGAGGTCTTGGACAATGAGGAGGGGCTTAAACATAGCCTTTTCCACTCATCTTTGCTCTGCATTTCCCTCTTTGAACACATGATTGGGCATGAGAAGCCAGACACAACTGAGCATGTCTGTTGGGCACAAATATTACACTTCCTGATTCAGTAGTAGTCCCCAAGGGGCCATCTTTCAGCTCTCAACCTAAGCACCGGAAAAAGTGTAGCTATGCAGCAGGTTGCGGGCAGAAACACTATTTTCTCACAGGACTCCATTCATTTTCAACAGCATTTTAAAAATGTTTATCTTCATTTAATGATATTCAATCTAAGCTCAAAATAAAATTGATACTCTAGACATTATATTCCAGGAGTTTTCCCTTTTTTAACAATGTCCTTAAAAAGATACAGACATTTTTATAATCCCCAAAAATGCAGTGATGTCAGAGCTGCGTGTGAGGAATTTGGAAATACTTTAGCTTGCTGGCCTCAGTTGTGGGCTTGGCAGAAAGGAAAGCTTCATACAGGAATGTAGAATCTTTGTGCCTGTCTCATGGAAAGTTTACAAAAATGGAAACAATTGCCATTATGATTGCATTATTAAAGACTGTTTGTTCATATATATAGTTGTACATTGTTTTTGTATAGCATGTAAATGTGATTCTCATTGTTAATAACCCCTCCTACACCTTTCTTTTTAAGTTTAATTTAATCCTATATCATATGTGTTTTCACAATTATTTTTTGTGGCTAATTGTGAATACTAATTAAAATTTAGGAACATATAAGTATGGTATTGTGTCATTTATTTAAGACAATAGTAGGTGTAATTGATACTTTGAAAAGTTTGTAAGATAATGAATTGCATGAAAAATGAATGAATACGCAAATTCTTGTTTATTTACTATAAAATCTAATTATAAGTTATCGTAGGCTGCTCCAAATGTGGAACGGTAAAAAGCTCAGCTGGCAATGGGGAAGGCTTTCAAGTAACTTGTTCAACACGTCATTGCTTTGCGTCTTTTTCTTTAAAAATGAGACACTGGAGACAACACCGCATGCCCAGTGGGTGGCCAAAATTACACTTCCTGGTTCTGAAGTTGTCTCCATTGACTTCTATTGGAGTGGCGGTCTCTACATGTTTATATACTCTAAGGTCTCTCTAATAAATATTACATACTCTAAGGAGAGCACAGACCAAAAATTACTGTTACTCAGTTGAATAGGAAACAAGGTAGCAAGGTGGCTAATCATGACAACATATATACTTTTATTATTGTATATTAATCAGTCTAATGGGGCATCCAAGGTGTGCTTGTCTTCCCAGAGTTTGCAAAAAAAAATTAATTGATTAAAAAAAAAAAATTAAAAAAAGAGAGAAAAAAAGTGAAGTGAAGAGAAAGTTATGTTTTTTCTTTAATGAGAAAGTTAAAATCTAAAAAAGTAAAAGAAAATCTTTTTACCAGTCGCTGCCACTTGGAGTCACAAAATTGCCCCATCCCCAAAATGACACACCTAACCTTACTAACCAAAATCAATGTTTACTCTTGCCTGAGGAGAGCAACACAGTGGTTGGTGTTTGATTTCACCATATAATCAGAACAAGGAAACAAAGTGAGTTTACTGTACAATCAAATGCTTTTATTAATCTATTTAGTTTTTTAAAACAATGGAATGATGGACATTGCACAGCTCTGCAAGGATGTGTTTGAATACTACTGTCCTGTAAGATAGGATGCATTATATAATTCATATGTTTTACATGTTCTCCACAATTCATTTTCTCAGATCATTTTATCATTTAGTGGGACATGGAGGTAGTATTCACTTTAAAAAAAGAAAATACACCAAGGTTTGACACATCTTTCATTTGTTTTGTGTTCAAAGTAATCAGATATGCAGTATTTGGCTATAAATGCAAAAGTGACCTCTAGTTAACTAAACATTGTTTCAATCCTGAACAATCAGGCTCGGCTTTGGGCCAGCCCTTTCCAATTGAAATCTGACGAATCTGGACCCTTACCATCAGAACGAAACTAGTGGCACACAAGTTCTAGAGACACATTCCACAGCTAAAAAAATTGTTGATGTTCAGGCCTGTCAATCTGGAGTTTATGAAATGATTTCTAAGGCTCTGGGGCCGCACAGTTGGAGCCATATTGCTGTCACGAAACAGGGAGGGACTCAGACATAGACAGATGAAGAATAAACTGTTTATTAAGCAACCGCAAAAGACAAAAATCTGAGTTTGGATGGGGAAAACTGGGGTAAAATAATTTAAAATAAAAGGACACTTGACAAACATGGGATTCATGGCAGATTAACAAGGACGACCACCTTGAAGAATGTTAATGCTTGTCTTCAGTTTGTTTCCTGAAAACCAACCATTGCATTCCACAGTAAGAACCAGTAAGACCAACAGTCATCGTGGTGGTGATAGATTCATGGTTTGAGGATACTCTACTGCATCAGATCCTGGGTGACGCCATTGAACTGAGCATTAATTCAGCTCTGTAACAGCAAATTCTATGGGAAAATGTCAGACTGTCTATCCATTAGAGGCAGCTGAAGCACAGCTGGGTCATGCAGCAAGACAGTGACCTGAAAGTTTACATCAGAGTATCAGAGTGGTTGAAGAACAAAAATGGTAAATGTTTTGAAATTGCATAGTCAAACTCCAGATTCAACTTTCTCAAGGTATTCTGGTAGGACTTTAAACAAGCAGATTGAAGTTGGAAGCACACAATGTCACTGAGGACAGCAGTGGAGTGAGACAACATAGTTCCTACACAGTGCTGTGGGAGACTTAAGTTAAAAAAAAAAAAATTAAAAAAAAATATATATATATATATATATATATATATATATATATACATTCGGAACATGAAAAATCTACAACGTGTATTTCAATAAATAAATAAAATGAACCCATGTTAAATGTATCTTCAGACACAAAAGGGTGAAAAAAATGCAGTGTTCAGAATACTTTATGAACTCACTGTACAAGTGTGCTTAATTGATTTAAAGCTGTGAAGTAGTCTGTAGTAGAATCATACACAATATAAATCACAATACAAAATTTCATCGACATCATTGTCGGTTAAACCCACTGCTTTTTGCGGCTAAATTCCTGGTTATCATCTGTACATGATCAACGTTTTCAGATCTCAACAAAGCGGTACATGGCAGACTAGTCGGGTTTTCAAAAACTTGATAATTGCTGGTGCAAAATAAATTTTTCGCCACATCTAATAGCTTATCCAAAAGGTCGAACCTCTACCGAAACGTTAAGACTGCATTTCATAATAGCCTATACACGATCTGTACACGTCTCAAGGAGAGAAGACGGGTCTACGGCTTTAGGACCTGGAATCTTTCTCCTTGGTGGAGAGGGCGTATGCCGGCAGGAGGTGGAAGGCATAAAGACTGACATTGGAGAGGAATAGGGAGAGTGTGTCTGTGGCGAAAGCAATGCCAGATAAGGGGTACAGCTGAGTCACATCGATACGGACGAAACGGCTTAAATTAAATACTTCTCTTCTACTCTACATACGTCTGTGTCCATAAACAAGGGACGAGGAGGGGAACATGTCAGTCCTTGCTCTGCAGGAGTACGAATTTGAAAGACAGTTCAATGAAGATGAAGCCATCCGATGGATGCAAGAAAACTGGTTTGTATTGAAGTGATGATTATCCATAAATTGTACGCTACCATTGGTCCACCGGTTATGGATTAACTCGTTATTTTAAAAGATGGGACTGTCAGAACTGAACGAATGTGCTACCCATTTGTTCCAGCTAGCTCTACCGTTTTAGGAATGTTTCGATATTACTGTATGGACATGTAGTTCGCTTCATTTGCAGCAAGTTACACATACATAATGGGTATCGAACTACTACATGATGGCCTTCTGCATGCATCAGAAGCCCATTTAATTGTATACCTAAAGTCGGGTGTAGTGTGGATGCAAAACCAGCCTAAATCAGCCAATCATCGTTTGATGCAAATACAGCCTTAATTTGTTCTGTGGCTCCTGGTGATCTAGCTAATTGTCGGAGGAAACGCTAGGTATTTTTAGAATCTCCACAACAATCAGTTTCCAGGTGAATCTTGAAGAACACACCACTGTTCACTATCTCCTTACACTATATACATCATCATAGGTGCGCAACTGCTGTCAGCAAGATAAGAACACCCCCGCCCCCCAAAAATAAATAATAATAATGCTAATAATAATAAAATCGTTGAGTATAGCCACTTATATTTTTTCTGGTGATAAATGAAATTTGACTTGCCCTTGGACAGAAAATATTTTGCCTTATCTTGCTAGTTGGTTTAAAAAATTAGGCCAATTACTTTGTTACAGGCGTTCTGTTGTACTACTGTGTGTGTGTGTGTGTGTGTGTGTGTGTGTGTGTGTGTGTGTGTGTGTGTGTGTGTGTGTGTGTAAATATATATATATATATATATATATATATATATATATATATATATATATATAGCCAGTCATTTAAATATAACTTGTACAACCTGTCCAAGCAAAAGGGTACTATAACCTAAATTTCGACAGATGTGTCTTTCATAATGTGCTCAGAAAGCATCGGGAAAAGGAAAAATAGGAGGACAGGTGACCCTTCAACTCGTTTGCGACAACGAGGAAAAGCTGTGACTGGGCAAAACGCGCGAGCTTCAATAAATCGCAAAACCTAGTGTGCTTGATGTGTGCAGCAGCGCACGATGTGAACAGTTCTTAAGGGTGATATCTCATGTAGGATCGATTAGCATCATGTCAACATTGCTGATTATCTATATATCAAACAGTCATTTAACAGAGCCCATAACACATCGATCAACTACTGGAACATTTTAAAAATGTATTTAATGGCAATGCTTCATTAAACAGTTTATTATATGTGATCTGCATTACACGACTGCACTTATTATAACACGTACGTTAAAAAACAACCCAAGAGGAGGGGATTTTTGCAGAACAACGGTTATGACGTTACCAAAAGAGTCCAAATAAAAAGTGAACACTAAAGAAGCCACATAATTTGAAGGAAACATAAACCGGAAACAACTGTAAAAGCAGAAGTTATAATGTATCTTTTGACAGGAATCAGTTTTCGTTCGTCCACGTTTGCATGGTATACAAGTATTAAAAGAACATTAGTTTATGTCGGTATGGAATAATATTCATGTTTCATTGCGCTACAGTACAAATTGGCCATGAAGAATGGAAAGGAGTTTGGTTCCCCGTCAGTGGTATAGAGTAGCCAATTGCAATTATCTTGTGATGTCTGCTGACAGTGTGTTGACCAATCACGTAGCAGTTGTACTCTGTCGACCATTCAGCGCTGGCCCTGCATCACCGTGTTTTTGTCTGTATGGAGCTTTTTAAACCAGGGGCTGCTACATTTATGCAAGTTGCGTACACACAGAACTCCTCAGAACGTTTTTCACAAAAAAGTCAGTATTTATAAAACTTAAATTTGACGTAAGAATGTGAGTATCTTTAAACTAACAAACAGTCACGTATACGCACATATAAGGTGGGCACATATGTGCAGTAGACACCGCACCATAGAGAACCAAAGTTTAGCTACTGTTTCATTATTACTTATAATTAAATTGGCTTAAATCGTTACTCATCCAATCAACTGTTACTCAGCCAATTTCCTTCTCTTCATATAAATACACCTGGCAATGGCTTTGTTGAAGCTCTTACCCAACCATTCATAAGATACCGTGAATGGTGTTGTGAAATTGGAATGTGTCCACAGGAACTGTGCTGACTGTTTCTTTTTTTTTTTTTCTGTTCATGACGATGACTGGCTCAGGAGTCAGTGTCGTTTTACTCAAGCTGTGCTCTTGGACCTCTGTACTGTACTGGAGCTCCCAGCCAAGCAGACACCTTCCTATCTACAAATCCTGTCCACTCTTGGGGGTCCTGAGAACAGAGACCTTTTCAGTGTGAAATAGGTGTGGGTGTACCTGCTCAGGGCTCACCTAGCATGTGGTTCTGTGAGCCAGTCAGATTCACAGCTATTGTAACCTCCTGTCATGCAAGATTATCTTTGTTATGTGAAACCCCTGAGGTGTGTAAGATCAACTCCACTATAAATCTTTTTTTAACTCTTCTCTGCCATGGTTGTGCATTCATATTCTTGATGTATCCTGGATAAATTGTAAAGATATTGGTTAATTGAAATAGGCATCGTAAACACCATAGTTAAGTGTCTGTGTTGACCAAGTGAGGTCATTGCATTCATTCACAAGGCATATTTTTGGGAAGGATAGGAGTTGTAGTTGTAATATCACTTACTATTGTAATATTGATTTAAAACTGAATGCATGCATATGTTTACACATTTGATTTTGTTAAAAATGAAATCAAAGCTTTGTTAGGCCCCATGTGTTGTGTGATAGACTGAAGACAGGGTATTACTTATCTAAATCGAGTGAATTTGATGGGGTTTTTAAGTTAAAATGAAGCAAAGTGAGTCAGTAAATTTCTATGATGTCTCTTTTATATTGTCAATATTACTAAGATTAAAAATCTTCCTTTGCATGGGAGTTCTGTCCAAAATATCAGCTAAAAGTTCCACATAAACAACATTTAACACAGACCACAGTACAAATATAATAAGAAAGTTACAAACACACAGAAATGCCAAAACAACAACAATAATAAAAGACAGAAATATAAATATAACCACAGCATTAAAAAAATGAAAGAACTGCAAAAACAACAAAACTGAAATCTGACATAAATACAAAAATAACCACAACATTGAAAACTGACAAATACCAAAAGCACTACAAATACAGACAGAAATGCCAAAATAGGTGGAACAGTAACAAAAACAGACATAACCACAATATAAAAAATGCAGAATTACAAATATAGCAATGACATTAACAACCAGATGTACAAAATGAGAATGATGTGTGCAATAAGTTGTAACTTAAAGTAACATTTAATCAGTAACATTAAATCTATTTAAACATGGCTTTTGCAATCATCTAATCAGAATTACTGACTACTAACTGGTGTCTTATTCATGTAAGCTATACAGAATGGTGCCCTGGTTGTGTAGTATTCAGTTGAGCTTCACCTTTTTCACCTTTTCTTACCTTTGATACTGTACCTGCTTCTGATTTTACATCTCAGGATGTCTTGGTCACCTAGGGCAATCACAAAAGTGTAGGAAATGTTTGATATCCATATTTAATACATTTGAATACTGTTGGCTTTGATATTGTTCTCATACAAGTTTGCAGGCAGTATTTTTTTCTGAATGTTGTGTATTCCCAGGGTACTTTTGTGCTTGTTACAAGTCAGTCTGTTGTAGTGTGCTGCTGTTGTTGGTCTTGGAAAAGGTGCTAATTATGTATACATAATATCCTTTTGATGAATGTGTCTTGTGTGTGAATCCTCAATATCTCCATCTGCTAACCAAGTAATTGCTGCAATGATGTATTCTTTGATTGTGGGCCATGCTCATTTCTACTCCAGCAAATGCAGGATGTGCTACAGAATCACGCTCTCCCGCATTAAGTTCCGTTAATCACAGCCAGTGCAGAGCACAGATGCAAAACTGCTGAACGGTTGTTGTCATTGTGTCCTTTGATGTGTTGCATTAAGTAGTTTCCCACTTACTTAAATATGTCAGTGATGCAAAACACTATCGTTTTCAGTCAAAGTGTCCCAGAAATATTAATTTATGATGATGTTAATGTGATATATCTGTACTCTTTCAAAAGCTAAAGACAAAAAAGGAATAGCCATCATAAGCATTTACAAACTTTGTAAATACTTGTATTTTTCTATATGCAGTAAGATTTTTTTATGTATCTTGTTATTTTATCTATTGGAAATAACATAGGCCAAGGCTATCTGAGTACAACAAGGTGCAATCAGTAGAGGATGGGATTAGTGTTTCTTCCTGGGGCCTGTGTGATGTGGAAGCGAGTGTCATTTACGTTCAAAGTGTGGGCGGAACTGTATGGTACAAAGTTTATCCCAGAATCAGCTGCATGGATTTGTGTGAAATTTTTTCACATGTTCTAAGGTCATGTCCAGTTCCAATTTTATCCAATTTTGTCATTATTTTGCATGATGATGTAAGAATATATTTATAAAATATTTGAAAAATCATTTATATCAGCAGTATGATGTGCCTTTTCAGAATTTTATTAGCAACATTTTAATTGTAAATGTTTTAAGTTTATTCACACAAAGATGCCTGAGTTTGGTAAATTTGGTTTCCTCAACTGTGTAAAGTCATGTTCCAGTCAACCATCCCGTTGTCAACCATTTTCTTAAGGATGCCATTGAGCTGAGTTCGAATTCCAGCACAGACAAGTCTTCCTTGTTGACACTTATACTGTGGAAAAGTGGTCACAACAAACACTTTCTCCATTTGTTATTTCTTCTCTATCTGTTGTAAATATTTTAATTTTATTCCCAACAATTTACCAGCTTTGCCTATGTCACTTTGCCACCTGAAGCTGTTAGAAGGCATGGTCAATGTCCTTCAAGGTCCTTCAATCAGTAAGTCACCTTCTTGGGAGGACACAGTGGTCTTGGGTTTGAATCCCAGTATTTCTACATGCTTATGAAGTGCTTGGACCCTGTAAATTACTACTTATGGCTATATTTGCCTTTATTATCGCCAAAGCAAAAATGAATTAAACAAAAATGAATCATGCTTTATTTCTATAAGTGAATGGTAATTAATTATGTTCACCTACCAGAGAAAGTCAGTCAGATCTTTCTTTTTGTTAAAACATTGCCCTGCAGCACAATTTTGTTTGGTAGGGATTAAAGAGCAACATTTTTCCAATTTCATTTAGCTTTGAGCAAAAATTGTAATATAATACCTCTGTTCCACTAATAAAGGACCATTGGAATTACATTCCCATTTTTCCCCATCTTTCCATAATATGTTGTTCCAGAGCAACGTAATGTACTGTACTTTTTTGCAATACGTAACCTGGCCATCCTATTCTTGAGGCTGACAGGGGTTTGCAACTTGTGGTGAGCTTATACTAGTGTAGTTTTGATGGTAGTCTTTGACACGTCTATGCCTACTTCCTGTATAGTGTTCTTGATCTTCTAAACAGTTTTAAAGAGGTCTTTCCTTCTCTATTCAAAGTATTCTTCTATTATCCACTACACTGGTCTTTTGTGGTCTTCTAAGTCATTTGAAATTACTGACCTCACCAGTGCATTCTTGCTTCAGTGTAACTCACAGTTGAATTCAGCACACCTAAGATTTTGGTTATGTCTGATTTAATTTAATTTTCAGCCCCATGAGAAACTGCTTTACTGTACAAATGACAACAACAACAGACTTCAAATGAACATGTCACAACTGGAATTAAATCTAGACCTATGAAATCAGTATGGTCATATTTGACTGAACTGTGGCCACCAGGTCATTGATACAAAATCATTTGTGGAAAATGAAGAATTCACTGGCACAGCAAATGGATACTACCAAATGTTGCATTGTGTTAATATTTTAAGAACACAATTATGGTAGAAACTAATGCCATGTTTTCAACGACCATAATTGAGCAGGACATTGGCTGTTCAAACACCATACACAGTTTCAGATGATACACAGATTCCTTGGACTGAGTCAGAGAAAAGTGCTTTAGAAAATATGCTGTTTTCATGCAGCAACTCTCAAAGCTCTGACTCCACCTGTTTTTCACATCCAGTCTTTTTGGGAAGCTGTTCTCACAATACTTTACAAGTGACTAGATTAGATTCTTGTGTTCAGATTCATTACTGGCTAGTGATCATTGACTGAAATTGCTGTGCTGCGGTTGTTATCACTTTTGATATTGAATGATAACACAAGTCAATGCTGTGTTGTGTGGGAAATGGTGAAAAACATGAGGGCAGAAGAAATCTGATTTGATTTGTTAGACACAGGCAATATGAGCAGCAATTTTATTTGCTCCTGATGTCAAGAATATATGAATGTGGTCAAAATAGGATTTACATCAAAGAATGTCGCAGCGTACTGTAACAACAGACTATAAAGTTTTTATGGATCAGGATCACTTTACTGAGCTGGATGTGGGTAGCCGCTGTGCTCAGGTCAGTGCCAAACTGGGTCATGTGAAAAGTGTTTTTGGGGAGGTGTGAGAGGGAAGTGTGGAGAACTGACAAGAACAGCAGAGTCTTACCTACCTTTGTATCACAGTGGATACAGTATGATTCTGAACACTTGATTGGCTCATTCGAATCAATTTTAAATCAGTTTATCACAATTTTACCTTTTTACTTTTCTCCCTGCTTGGTTAAGCCATAAAAAATTGAATAAGAATAGAATAAGCTATGGTTTTTTTGCTCAAATGTGAGTCATATATAAACGTACATAATGCAACAAGTATACCGTATACGTATGTTACTCCTGAATGATCAGTATTTGCCCAGTGAAATGTTTAGTCCAAAAACATGTCACATGCATCCCAATGTATCCTGTTGAATCACACATTCAGTTAGCAGTCAAATATATAGCTGGTCAAGATGTGCGCTGACTGTGGTTATTGTAGTATTGTCATATCCATTGTTATATTAAAAGTACATAGTACTACGTACCACTTTGGGATGTTTCCCTAAAGTAAGCATGTTTTAGAGGTGAAAATTACCATGTTTTTTTTAAATAAAAAACTTTTATTTTGATGGGATTCAGAGACACATGTTGACCCGGTCTGCGCCCTGCAGGAAGAAGTCCTTCCTGTTCTCTGCCCTGTACGCGGCCTGCATCCTGGGTGGACGGAGGCTGATGAAGCAGAGAGAGAAGTTTGAGCTGAGGAAACCCTTAGTGCTGTGGTCCCTCACTCTGGCCGTCTTTAGGTACGTTTCTCATTTTCCTCATCGAACAAACAAATACAGAAAATTCACAAAGCACAAAAATTGGAAATAAAATATCTGTAAGAGGAGTAGTGCATATGATGTGTGCAAGAGGTGAAGGGAAGAGCCGGTGTGGTGTATGGGGTGTAACTCATAAGGGCTTACTCATGTTAAACTGATGTACCATGTTAATAGTTATAAAATAAGAGGGGAGCAATGAATAAAATAAGTTTTAAAATGTAAACATAGTAAATGTGTAAATCAGTAAAACTGACTCATAGATTTGTGTGTTAATGAGGCTGGCAGCTGTTGATTGGCCAGTTTTAAATAAAAGGGGAGTGATAGACAAGCATACTGAAGTGTTGCTCTGCTCTCCAACCTCGTCCGTCCCACACAAACCACTTCATTTCTAGTGCCAGTAGATCACTGCAGTAGTGAGAAATATTCACAAACTGGGAAACAGTGTTGCTCCCACAAGCACTAATAAGTGTGATTATTCTCCTTTCAAAATATAATGTTCAGAGCAAGGTATTATATTTGTTATTTTAATACTTAAATGGCAAATACATTTAGCAAAAAGGTGTAAGTAGAAAGTTTAGAAGTTTAATTTACAAGCAAACAGCTGAACAAATGACATGTAGCGATTAATTATTTATTGGCAATGCTATCAGTTTCATAACTTGTACACTTGAGTCACTACAAGGTTGCCATCAGGCAGTAGAACACACAGGGGGTAAATCAATGTTATCAGTTTCATAACTTGTTCACTGGAGCCACTTCAAGGTTGCCATCAGGCAGTAGGACAGGGGGAACACCCACCAGCAATCTGCATGAGGTGACCAAAGCAATTTCATCATCTACAGCTGCTTTCATCACCGAAGAAATTACATCACCAACATCTCTTTAGCCAGCTTATGGTTTAATGTCACCTTTGAGTAAAAGGTACATAAAATCTGCCTTTATCAAAACTCTATTTCCCATAGCCATTTTAGATAAAGCAAAGGACTGGTAGTCTACAGTGTAGCAGGTAAAGTGTATCACTCATAAAGGCTGGTGAAGCTGAGAGCTGAATGTGTTCTTCCTCTTTCTGACTGTCCAGTGCAGTGTACTATAACCATTACTCCCAAATACATGGAATACATAACAGGAAATACAGAAAGAATTGAAAAGATGTTTCACCTCTGTCTTCAGAGGGTAGAAGAATAAAAAACCAAAATACTTAAGAACCTATATGGATTGGAACAAATCATATTTTTAAAAAAACAAACAAAATACCAGCACAGCCTATTTCCATAAATAAACATTTCCACAACAAACCAACAAGCCCTGCAGCCTGGATAGCTGTGCTGTTGTAAGGAAGACTTTCCAAAAGGCAATGGTTTACATCTGGGCTGAATGCACACCCTCCCAGGTCAGCCTGCCTGTGAATGAGGCCGCTGCTGCTCCTATATGCTCCTATATGCTCCCCAGGCAAAGGGAGGGAACAGGAGGAGGTCCCTCTGCTCCCCCCTCCACCTTTTCTGCATCTCAGGGGCTCAGGACAGACAGACAGACAGACAGACAGACATGCTGACTGTGAGGGTCAGCCACTCTGAGCAGGGCCTTATGGAGGCAGAACAGAGAGAGCTGGCTGGACAAAATGTTTGAGGAGAGATCTGGAGTTATGATGGAGAGAGCACCAAAACATGCACCTCCAGCTATGTAGTAAAGGATTTGAGAGAGGGGTGGAGGATCTGGATAATGCTCTTGCACAAACCCCATTCACTGCCACACCCTGGGAAATATGATGGAAATGTAATGTGTGTACAGTAATGCCTGCTCAGTACCTGCAGATTTGATCCTCTGTCACACTCCCACCTGCAGGCAGTGCACAGACCAGTCGGAACAGGCCTGTATGTCATTCAGGCCTCATGCTGTGAAGGCCGGGTGTGTTGGGGATATGAAAAAAAATACAAAATTTAAACATCCATCTTTTAAAATCCATTCAGTTAAAGCTATATGAGCTTTAATATATAGCTATAAGCTATAAAAAATGAACATAAAATGTAACAATTACAATGCAAGATATTGTCCTACTGCACATGACCACTAGAAGGCAATGAGTGAATGAAGTTCCCTACTTGCAGTCACAGATGAAAAAAAACAGGTTGGGCCAGTTTCCCAGACATGGATTAAGCCTGGTCCAAGACTGAAAGAAGTGTTCAATGAAGATCTCCATTGAAAAAGCTTTTAGTATAGGACTAGCCTGAATTCATGCCAAAGAAACAGGCCCACTTAACTAAAAAATAATGAAGTGCAACTGTTGAGTATTTACAAACATGTTCGAGTTACAAACACTGTTTTGTTCTTGTCAAAAGACAAGTAAAAGTGTAAATGTGTGAGATCCATGCACCATGAAATGTGAAACAATTTCCACATGACCATAACTCCATAAGAAACAGAAATAGATAAGACTAATAAAGATTCTAACACAACATGACAGAAAACATTTCTCTATCAACCAAGAGTTGGATGGGGAATACTAATTTACTTTCTCAAAATAATGCCATCACATCACAGAAATAGTTTGCCTTCCTAAAAAATGTCTGAACGTTACCGCTGTTGTGCACAGAGTGCTTTTATAGGCCTTAACAGCAGTTACAATGATGCTCATGCCCAACTATATCATTGTAGTATTAGGAAGGTTTTATATTTTTTTATATATTTTCTTTAATGGTCATCAGCAGGACCTGGTGGTAGAGGTTTTGTGGTGACTGCACTGTGAATTAAATTTTGACATTAGCAATCCTAGTTTAGTTCAAAAAATTTCATGTGTAAACATCACAGGGAAGGCTGTGCTCTGCGATCACACAGGGAAGGTTTTACATCTTGGGTCAACAGTTTTGTGTTCAAGAAGTTCAGTCAAGTCATCTATTTTCCAATGATCCTTAAATGGAATTCTCAGTTTGCAGTCCATGTCGTAAAACATTTTTGGTGATAGACTTTACAGGTGCCCAGTTACTGCTGTTATAAAAATTTGTTTGGGCATTTGGGCATTACCTGGTCCCAGTTAATTGCACTGCAGGTTCAGAGATGTGCCCATTCACTCACTGAATTACAATAAAATATTTAGCTGTTTTATCATTAAATATTTAAAAGAATATGAATGAGATCAATGCTTCTCATCATACTGTGCTTATCTAGTTGAACCACAATACTAACTCAGCCTAAAAAACATGGTAGCTGTTTGTGTTTGAGGCCAGACTGTCAGTGTTTGCTGATTGGTTGTATGCCCTGACTCCGCCCATCTCTCTCTGGTGCAGCATATTTGGTGCATTCCGCACAGGAAGTTACATGATGTATGTTGTGATGACCAAAGGCTTGAAGCAGTCCGTGTGTGACCAGGGCTTCTATAATGGACCTGTCAGCAAGTTCTGGGCCTACGCCTTCGTTCTCAGCAAAGCTCCTGAACTTGGTAAGTGAAAGCCCAGCAACATTTACTTCAGTTTACTGTTTCGCACCACAATGTTCAAATCCAGCTGCATAAACTCTATATAGCATTCTGAAATGACTATTGATACCATATGATTTTATTATTTTGTTCATCTGTTTGTAATATTTCCTCAGGTTTTTATAATTGCCAATTTTATAATTGCAAATTGCCACCCTTTATTTGTATCATTATTTGTAATCAAATCTTTAACATGTTAAAGAAAAGCACAAATTGGTTTCCTGTAGGCATTAGAAACACTGAGAATGGATTAGCTGTAGGTGTTAAATCCAAAAAACACTTATTTTCAGCAAAAATCTGTGAAATTCAAACTTCTGAGGGAAAGAAAATCCATTTTGCTTAAGTAAAGCCAAAGGAAAACATTTCCCAAGCAACAGTCAAGCCATGACTAGTGTACCATTGCCTCAAGAAGTGTGATCATATTTACAGTTATTGTAACTAGAGATGCAAAAAAAACAAACAAAAAAAACCATCTTACGATAAAGATTGTTTGTTCATCAAAGCCACAGTGGAGGGTTCACTCAAAGAGGAGATTCCTCTGGCTGTATATCACCAACACAAAGCAAGCATGCATTGAGTTGACACCCACAGTAGACCTGTTAAAACTTTTTCCTGAAATATCCTGTTTATTGACAATCCACAGTTTACAGGGTGTTGTTTGCTTCATAAAAAAAGGCTGGTGCTAATGATTGGAATCTGAGATTCTTCTCTGTTCCCCCATATATAAAAGTGTGTTTTTCTCTCTCTTTCTCTCTCTCTCTCTCTCTCTCTCTCCCCTCATGTGTGCCCTGTCCTCTTTTAGGTGACACTCTGTTCATAGTGTTGAGAAAGCAGAAGCTGATCTTCCTGCACTGGTACCACCACATTACAGTACTGCTGTACTCCTGGTACTCCTATAAGGACATGGTCGCCGGTGGTGGCTGGTTCATGACCATGAACTATCTGGTCCACTCGGTCATGTACTCCTACTATGCACTGCGGGCAGCCGGCTTCCGCATATCGCGCAAGTTCGCCATGTTCATCACTCTTACACAGATCACCCAGATGGTTGTGGGCTGCATGGTGAACTACCTGGTGTATTCCTGGCTGCAGCAGGGCCAGGAGTGCCCGTCCCACATGCACAACATCATCTGGTCCTCTCTCATGTACCTTAGCTACTTCGTGCTCTTCTGCCAGTTCTTCTTCGAGGCCTACATCCACAAGACCAAGCAGATCACAGAGAGGAAGGCTCAGTGATGTGGAGGTGGAGGCAGGCCGGATGGACGGACGGACTTGCGCTCCACAGTGACAGGCTGGGGAGGGAGGGGGCGGGGCTGGGGGAGGGGGAGCAGCAAGGTGCCACCTCGGGCAATGCTGATGAACTGCTAACAGTGCGCTTTTTTCACACACTGTGTTCATTTTAAGAAATTGACCCCACCATATACACACACACACACACACACATCTACAATGGCACTGACAACACACACTGGCTCATAGAAGCAAAGCAAACTGGTGTTAAACGAGGATAAACAGGGAAAGCCCCACAGCTGACAGGAAACTGGAAGTGATGTGGAATCAGCACTGGGTGGAAAATGTATAATTGTTACTACAGTTATTGTGTTGCTCTGATCAATTGCATTGTTTTAAAATTGGGTTTGATGTGTGAGGTTGATTAATGAAGGAATTGATGTAATCGAAAATCATCCTTTGCTCTGGTGGCCTGTAGTCTAGTGGCTAAGATATATGACTGGGACCCTTGATGTTGGCGATTCAAGCCCCAGTCTAGCCACAGCAAGACCACCATTGCTGTTGGGCCCTTGAGCAAGGCCCTTAACCCTGCATTGCTCCCAGGGGGGATTGGCCCTTGGTTAGCCTAATCAACTGTAAGTCGCTTTGGATAAAAGCATCAGCTAAATGACTATAATGTAATGGTGTTTTATGACCCAGCTGCTGAATTCTGAACCAAACCACGATCCTCATCCTCAACACTGCCATTCATGACACGCCAAGCACGAGGCTGTCCCAAACCAATGTATGATTCACATTTATACAGTTTCAGGAGTCACATGTTGGCCAGGTGTATGTGATGGCCATCAATCTTCAGTCACTCTGAAGGTGCCACACCCTGATTGGATCCCTGATGGTATTGTTAAAACACACCTCTGGATTCAGCCAGGTGTGGCCACACAGCTTCACACTCGTAATACACATGCAAATTCAAAACATTCCTGTTGCATTCCTAGACCACTTCTATACAATTCCTTACTAGTCACTGATAATTCCGGATTACTGAAAATTCAAGAAACATTCAATTTAAAGAATGTTATTTTTTTTAATTGAAATCATTACATATATAATTGTTGCTACTCTGATTTTGTAGCTACCAACCTCAAAGCAGCTGCAGGGTTTTATGTCAACTATTAAAGACACACAGCTTTACTAACATCAGTTAGCCATCTCGGGCACAATCCAGACTCAAATTAATTCATGTGAATAGTTAGCACTGCCATTGTGGGGAGAGGGCAAATGTGAGGGGCTGATGGAGGTTCTGCCAACCTGCAAGGAGAGAGTGAGAGGGTGAATATGCTGCAAAGTATACACATGTAATGGTATCAGATTTGTAAACAGCTTTTAGAGTATGTTGGGTTCATTCAGTGTCACAGCATTTGGGGGCCTCTAACAGATACCTCTGGGAAACTCTGAAGCTAGGGGAGAGTTTATGGACTGGCTCAGATCTCAGCATATGTCTTTTCAGGTCTTGAATTCTCTTCCTGAACAGAAATTATGATACAGGAAGCAGAAAACAGTGCTGACTGAAGAACGAGGGTTAATCAGAAAACCGATTGCCTTGTACGAAATAATGATACATATGACTTCATGTTTTAACAATGTGCATAAAGTACAAAATACAGCCAACACATCTCAAATCATAAATGTGCAGACGGTATTAATAGTGAATATAGTACATAATGACATGCATATAATACAGAATGTATTTTACAATGTAACACATTTTATGTAAATTGTGGAATATGTGTATAAACTGCAGGAAAGTGGAATTAATTGATACTAAAGACACATTTTAATATGTGTAGAAATATATTGTATTTGCTTTTATTTCTTTTACCATTATAGAAAGGGACACCATCTGCACAAAATGCACAGTTTTTTTAAAAATGCATCCTATATTTTTCCAGGAAAATCCAAGTCAGATATGAAATTTCAGGCCCTGTCAAGAAATATATTCTCTGAAAATCCAGTGTTCTAGTAAAACATGCCGTTAAGAGTATTATGCGAGTGAGTTAAAGTGAAACATTGTTTGAGGGAATCAGTTGTAAATGATGCCTTGTTAGTCCAATGTGCACTGTACTGTATCACCGAAGGGTATAAAAATTAAAACAATATAAAAATGTTAATGACTCAGTTCTGATTACTTTCTCATGACTTGTCCGTCAGATTTTCATTTTGAAGTTTTGGTTTAGGTATTGGCCCAAATCCAGCCAACAACATTACATCCTTTCAATGTTACTTCAGTGCATTTGTCATTCCATGCATTGACGGCATTGTTACAATGTAATGCTGTACTTCGGGAACCCCAAGCATCTGCCCATACTGGTCTTTCTAAGCAGCTAGCCACACACCAATCGGCTGTTTGAATCATGTGCAATGTTCCAATGGGCTGCTAGAATAATGTGATGGCTGGCGGGGCATCAGTGTCAGAATAGGCTGTACTGTGAATTGAACTGGCTGTGAACACAGAGCACAGACAGTGTTGCACTGATCACTAAACACACTGTCTGGTAATTCTGTATCTTTGGCTTCACCTGGGGTGCCACACTGAGCATGTGCTAATGTATCACGTTCGGCTGGTTGGACCGAATCTCAGGTGGCATTATAGCACTGAAATCCCCCACACACACACCACTCGTTCAAACCTGATCCCCGAACCACTATAACCTGATCCCCATCACAGATTCACCCTGCTTCCAACCAGGGAAAAGTACACCTCCTACTGCCCATGTAAACACTCCATTAAGAATAGTTATTAGGTGTGTGGTACTGTTTTTAACAGAATAACCAAACTAACTGTTTCATCAGTTCTGCACCAAACCTCCCCCACTGACCGAGGAAGAATCTGAACCACACTGATGTACACACTAACTCAGGAGGAAGCCGAAGCACAGTGATGTACACACTGACTGTTTTAATGAGTCACTGGATCTGATTATTTCTCTTTATTGTAGAATTATGGCCAGGGAACCCAGGCACCCAGGTGCACCCTATAGTTTAAACATAATTTTTATAAGTTATTCCAAATGATTACTCCTCTCACACTTCAAATTGGGTTCAACAGAGGTTTCATTAACACCTTCTATGGCTTCCCAATTACCAGCTGTAAACATCACTAAACCTTTAGTGAATGTTCTAGAACACAGACTTTGTATGGTATAATTATAGCCAATGAAGATGAGTAATTAACTGTAGAGATTGCCACTGATTAGTAGTGCAAATACTGCCCCTCCAGTCTTTGGATGATGATGCATAGGGAAACTTTTTGGGCAACATGCTGGGCAACCTTGAGCAATGGGATGAGTCTCTGGGCAATAGTAAATGATGGGAATTATGCTCTGGGATAAACTGAAAAGCTAAAAGAAATGTGGCTCATATATGTCTTATCTGGTTATGTACATTTTATTTTCCTCAGACAAGATGCCACGTATTCAGGGGATTAAATGAAATATTTCCTCTCTTTTTCATTTCTATTTTTGCATGTACCAGACATTTTTATCCAGAGCAACGCACACACTGTCTGCATTTACACAGATGGGCATTTACTGAAGGAATTCAGGTGAATTCACCTTGCTTAAGGGTACAGCAATTATTAGCAAAAAATCGCAGAGCTGTACGGTCTTATGCTACAATGGAGACTTACTTCCTGCTTTTACTCATAATAGATACTCAGAAAATGGAAATACAGAGCAGTGACAAGGGAATTTGCTCAGTAACTTCATGAACTAGGCTAAGAGCTAAAGCACAAAGAAAACTAATTTTAGCAGGAATTCAGAAAGTTTACTTTTACAACCAAAACACGAACTTTGACTAAAATGTCAGTGTTTGTACTTGGATGACTGTGCAACCTTGTTTTCAGAGCACAGGCTGTGAGGTATGGCTGAAAGCATGGGCCCAACAGGACCTGCTGGAAGCAATGCTGGGTTAATGCAGCACACAGCTCCACCAGGCCTGTCCTTCAGTGTGTCCTGTGCACAGTCTCAGCACAGTATCCCCCAGCAACACTCCTTAAGAAACATTTTCTATGCTTTACCCATTGTTTGTACCTACCTGTACATTTTAAGTCATATTCACAAGCCAAGCTCGTTGCTGAGAAATGAGAAGCAAACAACAGGGAGGAGGATACATTGTGTCTCCATCCAGGATGAAAATTAAAGCGAGGAGAGAAAAAAATGTAAATGTTCTACCCTACTGAAATTTGACTGTAAGAAGAACCAGCATACACAGGAATCCTGATCCCTAAAAAATCCCATTTTTCTGTTAATATCAGTCACCCTGTATAACCAGTGATGTGGTAACACTGTCACCTTTGACCCTCCTCAGTGTCAGAATTATCAGCTTTTGATGCTAAAAAGTACTGAGAGAAAGATATTACGCATGGTTAGATAACTCAAACTTTGTGTGGGGCATGATGACGTCCCTGTAACACTATCTGCCAGTACTCTTTTAAACCTGCAGAAAGATAGCACTTTTCAAAGCTATGCCAATCACTGTCACAGGCAAAAAGATAACAGGTTCTGATGCACACGTGAATTATCAATGCATACACAGGGCTGCACCTTGACTCTGAAACATCAGTTCACTGAAGGAGAATGTAGACATTGCAGACATGCTTCCTTTATGTAATAACACCACATTCCTGCCCTTTCCACCAGTTTAGCGGTCGCTATGCATGTTCACCCTGTCTCAAGGGATGAGAAACTACCTGTAAAACACAAAACACATTCAAGCATAAAATGCACTATACAAGAACACACATGACATATCACCTACAGATAAACAATTTTTTCCATATGTTGCATATTGAACATAAAAATAATTATTGAGCCACAATTGGCAAACTGTATACACTGTACCAGTCCATATGAAAGTGGTCAATGTATCTGGAGATTTCTATCTAAACTATTCGCTTTACATTTAAAACCATATTTGCACATGCATATAGTACTTTCCTGCAAGGTCAGTTCAGTATAGGTCAGGTCAGTAATTTAGATTCCATAACACTCTTTGAATAGAAGAATCACAGCAATTTTTCCAATCTTTGGTCCAACACACCTCATTATTTTGTCTAAACTTGGACATTTTCATCACACTCTGTACACTGTAGTTCTAAGAGGTCCATATTGAGTTGAATTTGTATTGGTGCACATGATTACTGACAGCCCTGTAGGGTGCATAACTAATCATAACATCAGAGAGGCACGGAGTGCAATGAAGAATTCAGTAGTACTTTTGCTTCTTCTTTTGGTTTGACAACAAACAGTTCTCATACTTAACCCCAGGTTGGCTTAACAGAGCCAAGACAAAAGCACTCTCCTAAGCCTTTGAAGGGCTAGCTTCCCTCAAATGAGGATGGAAATTGAAACAATCCCACTAAGGACAGTCGTTCTGGGTTTTTTGTTTGGCCAATACCCCAAAACACAGTTAAGTGACAGTCAATGTAGCTCAAAATGATCCAGGATACCAAAAACTGACCCAGGTTCAGGTCATGCTGAACTGATCCTGATGTCAGCTTGTCCAATTGTAACAAACATATTAAAAGCTGGAACTGACATAAGTCAGTTTTTTTATTTTATTTTATTTTATTTTATTTATTTTACACAATTTTCCTCCCATTTTTCCAGCTTCCACGCCTGTCAACATCAGGAGAAGGATGCCATGTGCATGTGACTCCATATGACGTCAAGCCTTCTCCTCTGTACACACCACAGATACACCATCACATTCATACACCACTCATGGAACTAGCTGGCTTACCCCCTATCATTCTTCAGCAAGGCTGGGCCAGTTGACTATGGGGGCCTCTGAATTGAAGGGTTCATGCTTTTGATTACAGAAGAAGCATCTTTATAGTGTGAGGCATTTGGCAGTCTCCAGTTGTTTAGCTTTAACCAGTACCCAAAACCCTATATGAAAGCATCCATACTAATCCAGGATGAAAGTCAAGGCAGTCTTCATTTACTCTTCACCAGGGCCAAACAGTATGCATTATGCTATACTCTACACTGTGCTCTATGCTGTACTCTACACTGTACATTGCGCTCTATGCTGTACTCTAACAGTTTACACTATGATTGTTACATCTCAGTGTGCGTGTTATTGTTGCGTTGTTGCATGTTCATCGCACTTTTTCTCCCCTCAGACGTTTGCCACTATCGCTCCCCTCAGAAGTCCGCTGCCACCGTCCTCTTTGCCATCATCCCGCCCCTGCCATTCATCTTTCCGTCATTCGTCGTTCTTGCTGTCACGCATCGACATCCTGCCAATCAGAGGGCATCGCGACTTTTAAATGTGTGTGTCGTGCAGTGTTTTTGCCCATGTTATCCCTGCAGTGTGTTGTAGTGTGTGTGTTTTTGTTGTATCTCCTGTTTTGCTCTTTTGTTGGCCACGGCAGGGCTAGGAACAGGATAAATAGGGGCCCCTGTAAACAGCACACAGTGGGATACTGATGTGTAGACACACTAGGGTAGGAGTGACTGCCACCCCTTGTATTTTTTTTTTGGTTAGCCAGAGTAGTTAGGTAGGTTTTGCTTTGTGTTTTCGGTTGTTAGTCAGCCTGCTTTCATTGTAGCTAGATATGTTTGGTTTTGTTCTTTTCATTCCTTTGGCAGCACTCATAGTTCCAACCCCTCGGTCATGTGTTTCTGTAAATATTCTGTAAATACTAAACTGTAAAGATTGTCATCTGTGCACCTTCTTCACTTGGTCACTTAATAAACACTCTTCACCGTACTTGCATGTTGTGCTGTTGTTCCCCATACCTGTTTCACTACAATTCTTTCTCTTTCATCCCGGGTTAAACATATTATGTTCCCTTTCCCCTACCCCTAGACTGCCAGGGTAATAACAATGATCTACACTGTTCTATACATGGTGCTGTACAATGTGTTCTACACTTTACACTACACTGCGTTCTATACTGTACACAACAATGTACTCTATACCACACACTATGATGTGTGCCTTACTGTACTCTACACTGGGCAGAACTCTGTGCTGCCGACTATATACTGAAAAATGTTACCCATGGTTCTCATGTATTAAACATGTTCATTTGATAAGCCATCGTGTAGTATTCTTCAATGGTTCCTGATGTTTGACCCATGATTATTTGAAGTGCTTTACTCTAAGTGAAAGTATTTAAACACACAAATCCTATGTTCTGTATGATATGTGTGCAACTATACTGTAAAGAAATTACAATGTTTTGTTCATCTTTAATTTTGGTTCCTGGGTAAATGCAGTATGTTCATGAATGTGCCTCTGTTTTTTTTTTTTTTTACTCTAACCATGCTGGTTTGTGTGAAGCTTTTCGTGGTTGATTATGTTCAGATTCTTGTGCTTCATTAAAATGTGCTGGGCACCTTGTCCATTTTTGTCAAAAACCACACAAGCCTTCCACCTCCCTCTACAGGCATATCCACTGACTCTTGCACAAAATAAAGAAATTCACATTTCACCTGGTATTATGCAAGCTTTTTATTTCTCACAGAAAGCTGAGTTTGCAGAAGTACCATAAAAAGGTACTTTGCCCTCAAATCAAAGTCAGGCAACACTTGCTTTTGTATTCATGTCAAGCACTTTCAACAATGTTACCTTACCATATACAATAGTTCCAAGGAAAAATCTCAGAATAAATACTACAAAGTGTTTGGGGGAAGGCATGACCATGACTGTTGTGAAAGAGAACATAGGGGATGAATTTAGATTATAAATATTCACCATGAATAGTAGAACTGATTATAGAACTTACTATAAATGTTCATATTATACAATTCATGTGGCCTCATAACAGGGAGTAAAACATAAAACATGATTTCACTGTCTTGCCATTTAAGATACAGAATCAGCCATCATCAGCAGCATTTCAGTATCCAAAATGACAACTGTCTCCATAACCACACTGTCTGTATCCAAAGCTACAAATACCACCATAAACATACTGTGTAAACATAATAAAATGCATGCTTCATGAGGCAACATAGTTTTAAGAGTTTTCATGTGCAATTAGGAATGGGGTGATAAACCGTTTAAATATTTATCTTTTTCTTAAAATAATAAAAAAGAAGAAAGCTCTGGTAAGTTTCAGTTATTGAGATGGTGACTGTAACTTTTGATAAATCACTGTTAAACTTAAGTACAGTCCCGTATTGATCAGCTGTTCTATTTTGCATTACCACAAGGGGGAGCATACCTTGTTTATACTTCCTCTGTTGACCTCAAGAAAGTCCCCAGTTTTCAGCAGCAGTGCCCCAAAATTTATTCCTCGAAAAAAGCAAGGGCAGACATATTTTTTGTCTGCCCTTGTGTCTGTGCTTTAATTTTGAAGCACTTTGCATTTGAAAATGAAGCTCTGAGCAAAGACAAGGGGCTACCTTCAAAACCTGCAGGAGAAAGGTGTCCCATGGAGCAATACGGGGATGGGTAACCCATAATCCTCTGCTCCACATTCATTAGAAAAAACAGGCTCGGCAATGGAGAGAAACACCTTTGCTTGACTACAGAGGTAGCTGCATGTAGCTGCATGTGTTCACTGCTTTTAGCCACTTTGTGATGATAACAGCCCTTGAAGAAAAATACAAACAGAGAACATAAGACAAAGGCAAAGATTATCGCCGAAAGAGTATATTAATGCATGCTCAGCAAATGTAAGATTAATGAAGAACAATTAATGATAAGAGTTATATTAGTTGGTCCATTGGTAAATTAATTCTTCAGACTGACTGTAATTCTGAATGTTTTTTTTTTTCATTTTCAGACTGGTTGTCCAACAGCCAAACTGTTGAATGAAACTGTTCCAAATCCAAAAGTGCCAACAAGGCTATTTTTATTCAGAACAAAGTTCCTAAAATGTTCCTTGCTCAGGAAACCTGGTTCCCTGCCACCACCAACCTCTGGACTAACAGTGGAGGTGGTGGTCACCTTTACAGTCATTATGTATCACCAAATTGGGAACTTGAATATAGCTGCTTGAAGACCCTTTTCTTCCCAGAAGACCACACAGCAAGCCCCATCAAGGAGGTATGCAAGAGTGGGGAAGAGAAAGAGGAGCATGGCACCTCATGCTAAGGGTCAGTGTCATGGAGCAATTGTGCCAACTCCCTGGCTCTCATCCCCAAATTACAGCAGAACTGGCCTAAGAGATCAGGGTCATTCTGTCTGCATAAAACCTGTTTCAGTAAAATTTGGGCAGTGCAAAGTACAGTATGTCTGTCTGTGTCACAAGGACAGTGGCACTTTATTTCTTGTGAACATACACACCATGCAGCTCTTTTTTGTATTATTGTTTTTATTGTTTTTCGCTAAAAAGGGCCAATGTATGTGTGTCTAATTTGCAGAGACCAGCAGCGGTTTAATTTTATAGTATTGACAATTACTGTTTAAAATATGTATATTCTGTGATGCATTAAAAGGTTTGGTTTGTAACAAAATATATAGTGAAGTAACTGCAGTATATTTTACACAATTTCAAGATCTTAAAGCCTATCCAAACAATTGTTGAGATAAAATCATAACTTGTGATAATCCCAAGCAGGATAGCATGAAATGTTCAAGTGGTCCCATCCCTATGTGCAATATAAAAATACAATCCATTATCACTCACAAAACATAGGAACGCATGATGGTGAGAAAGGGCCATGCTGCCAAACTCAGGTCACTATTTACCTATTGTTTAGTGTCCAGCACAGTATAGAGGTCATCTCTGATAGACAGCATTTTATTCCAATAGAATACAGTTTGGGTGTAAATTATAAGTTATAAACTCTGTAGGTAGGAGTTAAATTAACGCTTGACCCTTTAACATTTTACTGTGTACTTTACAGTTGAGACTGTAAAGTCTTTTTGGGGTACATGCACACAGTACATTAGGTATAATCCATCTGAAAATTCATCACATTTTCATTTTTGTAGATGTATTTCAATGAAACCATTAATGACACCATTACTTCTGCCTTATTTTTGAATAAACTACTGTCATTTTGCTGCTATCAGCGGTCAAACCCGAATCAGGAGTTCCCGCCATCAAACAGGAACACATCATAAATATTTCTCTTTCTGTAGATAATAACTAAAAAATACAATGCCTGCACCTCTAATGAATTAAACAGTCCATTACAAAGGATTGCTTTACTGAACTCTGTCGGCAGAGGTAGGTACTGCTGCTGGCCATTAAAATTCATGCCATACAGAACACTGATTCCCCTTTGTATTCCATTCTTCAGTAACCTAGGGTGTATAGAAGTAATCAAGCAACCCGTTCAAGGTAAAGGAAGCTATTCCCTTAACCACATATATTAAAAACAATCAGCTTTACAGGGAAGCCACTTAAGTAACCATGCATGTTCAGTATTATTGTTACCTACATTGCTATTGAACGTAGCAAGCTTAGGCAAAAATTTAGTACCAATTCTCTCGAGAAAGTCAAGTATAGTGAACTTACAATATTAATTTTATATTGCTCTTTAATAAGCTAATCAAGGCAGGATGCATGTTTGTTGTGGTTATGTATATGCTTCAATAATCCACCTTGAGTTTGGCAACAAAAGCAAACCATTTTGTCAGAACAGCTGGGAGACTATAGAGACTCTAGCTGCTTCTCACTCAAGCAGTTTGGCCAGCAGAATGAAAGTTTTCTTGATCAGTTTCCTTTGTGTCAATCTTCCTGTCATTGACCTTCACTCAGATTCATGCTGACTAGCAACCAACCCACAGCAGGCCTGGTCCTTCCTGATACAGGCTGAAAACTGTGCTATTGGTTTTTTGAAAAGGCCAAGACATCATTATTCTTGTGTATGAACACCCCCTCGTGTCCAAAGTTAATATTACTAGTTTAACCTCTTTAAACAATGAATTTATTAGAATTTAGAAATTGATTTGTGGGCCCTTCAGTGCTTAAATATTTCTTACATTGATTCACTCAATGAAGTCACTGATGATCATGTCAATCATGTAAGTATATGAATGAATAATATGTATTATAATGATACATACTGGCAAAACAGTCTTGTTTACTATGTAACTTTTAAAATAAATTTAAACTTTATGAATTAGTCTTCCATCAATGACATAAAATCCACTTCTGACAAGGAAGAATCCTTTCCTTGAAATTAATGTGTCATGTTCATTCATTAATATCAGTTTGTCAAAGGTAGCTGTAAGTGTCTGCTCACAGTTTTATACTCCTGAACAAACATATATGAATATTGTGCCTACCAAATTACTTTTATATATTCTTGGAGAAAACCCAACATGTCTTTAATTGAGACAAAATTGAGGCTGAAAAACTGTTCTTTAACTTCTGTATCTGAGCTCCAGTGAAGAGTAACAGCAGAAATTGACATTGGTTCAATTTCATCTTCATTGAGGAACCAATCTCGTTCAATTTGGAGCTTTACCCAGCCTTGCCTCCTGCCCCTAATGGGGGCAAATATATAGATAAGTGTGTCCTCTCATGAAATCAATATCGATTTGGCTTCTGATGGTTTTTGCTAAGGAAAACATTTTGTTTTTTCTGTAAGATGAACGGCAGATTGCCGTTGGGGGCCTGTAAACCGTCACCAGAGGCGGCCCCGGGCAGTGACTGAAACGGGCAGAGCCTCAGTGTCACCGATACAGCACCCCATCCTGAGGCGCCATACGACTTAGAGGAGAGGAAACAGTCAGTCCTGGTCTGGGCCAGATTTGTTAATCTCACCCTATTACACTAATCTATGAAACAGTCATGAGTAGTGTCGTAGGGCTCCATTCCGGTCTCCAGATCAAATTTCAACAGTCTCTGCTTTTGCTTGAATTTGATGACAGCATTTTTACTTTGTCTTTACTCAGTCTCAGTCCAAAAGGATTCATATTTCTCCCCTTGAGACCAGAAGAGACCGATATAGTAAAAAATATATACAGAATTTAACCCTCCAATAAGAGGCCATCAATTTAAAAAAACTTACCAAAATAATATTTATGGAGGGGAAATTTTGTGGAAAGAGCACTGTCTAAAGCAATTTTGTCCAGGTTAGCCATTATAAAAATATTACCATTGGCAAATGGGTCTTTTTAAAACATCAACAATAGAGATCACAAGAGCAACATCTAACATTTACTCTCATTTGGAACAGAGAGGTAAGATTATAGAAATGAGCATGTTAACCATGTTTTGCTAGGTGAGCATCACTCAACAACACTCCTTAAAGCTTGAAAGAAGGCATGGAGGTTTGTCCCATCACTAGTTCAGTGATTGCTTGTTGTCACTGATGTGCTCTGACAGATGAGAGTGACAGAGATACAGCATAAGGAAGATGTGTTTGTGCTGTAGGTGAATTCAAAGTTATCCAGTGAAGACTCAAATCAAGATTATAACACCTAAACGTTATACTAGTTGTTCAAGAAATGCTGTAAGCCAGTTCTGGCACTATTGGTCATATTAATCAGGTAAATGTACTGTATTGAATTGAAAGTTCACTAGACAGGAACATTTGCTAAATAATTGTAATGTAAATATTCATTCACTGGAACTCTGTGCATGAACTTTTTTAAACATTGTCTTGTCATCAGGTCATGGGCTTTGGTCTTTGAATTACAATAATTTGTCTCAACGGCTTGGTTTCCTTTTTTGCATACTTCATCTGTTATTCAATGATAAAATAGTATACTGTGATGGATATAATGGGAACAGTTGGGGCTTTAATGAGAGGGTTCAATGGCCATCTGAACTTGATTTATCTTGTCATTGACCATGTGTACACATGCACTCTAATGATTTTATGAAGATGAGAGAGACAGCGAGGACCAGTATCAGGGAGGAGCCAAGAGTACACATAATTTTCCATATTTTGCAGAGCGTGACTGAGCTGGAAGCAAGTGACAACAAACATACATGTATGTATCTGGATGAGGCAGGATTCAACCTAAACAAAGTTAGACCACATGGCAGGAACATCATAGGTCATCAAACCACAGTGAATGTGCCAGGCCAACAACATGTGTGCTTCAATCTCAGAGAATTGTGTAATCCACCATGTTCTGACCATTGGACCCACAGCACAGCCCATCTTGTTGATTTCCTGGGGGGCCTTTACAATGCACTCATCCCTGAGAATGAGAGGGGAGTGGTGAGGCCTGACTTGCCAAATTATGTGGTGACCTGCAATGATGTCAGTTTCCATCACTCTTGTCAGGGAATGGTTTGCTGCCCACCAACAAATGCTGATGGAGTTTCTACCACTCTATTTACCCTCCCTCAATCCAATTGAGGAATTCTTCTGAGCATGGAGGTGGAAGGAGCATGATCACCAGCCCCATAACCAGTTGTCTTTGCTGGAGGCAATGGATGCTGGTTGTGAGGACATTACAGGTGAGGCCAAGGGTAGATGGGAAATGCAAGAAGGTTTCCCTTCCAAGCCTTCAAAGGCAAGACATCAGGTGTAATGTTGATGAGGTGTTGTGGCATAACAGGGATGAGAGACTTGATTCCTGTTATGACCCAGAAGTGTACCAATGTTTTAATCACAAAGAGGATGAAGCTGGTCATAAGACTAAGCCGCCACAATCATAAGGTCACAATCAAATATAACTAAACACACCCAGTTGAGCAGTTCAGAATACAAAAGACAAACAATATGTTAAAAGTAAAATACACATAAGTAACAAATAGCATACATACGTTGTTTGGCAGAAACAAACTTAGCTAATATCAAACAAAGCGTCTAACGGTTATAACTAAATTTAAATGAACAAGATGGTCCTGATTAATGTCCAAAAAAAAATCCCACATAATGTCCAGAGAAATGCCCAGAGAAATTTCTGAAGTAATGTCGTGGACGATCCATCTTCTATCTCGGCATCCTTTTAGAATCATTGCTTGGCGATGATATATATATGTATGTATATGCTCAGTGATACAATACATAGCTTAATACTGCTAAAACCTGTAATGTCAAACCACATGACACATAAAAATGAATATAGCCTACAGTAACCACTGTTACTTCTACAGAAAAGAGCATGCACTGATAGCTATTTATTTTATTGTTTCAATAGTCTAGTTATGACCTATATGCAGTTATGGTCATGGGGGCCTACTTAGCTAGCTAGCTAAATATATTGATGACAATTATTTTGACAGTCGGCTATATTTATGTCCTTATATAAGAATGTATCTCTTGCAAGTTACATATCTGCTGCAGGTCCCAAGCAGCGATTGCTGATTTTTGATAGGTGTGATGTTGTTCTGTGTTCTCTCACTTTCGGAATGCAGAGCCGAAATTTATTTTTCTACCTTCAGGTTTTGACCTTTTAAGCGCAAGGGTTTCTCTTTGGACGAAAGCTGCAATTCGGTCATTGTGCCCCATAATTTGCATAGTATTCAAATTTGTTTTCAGAGGACACTCCCAGGCATTGCGCTTCTATGCCCCTTTATTACGTCAGAGGCGGAAGTGGCTTTGTGCTTCTGCATGTTTCCTGTTGTTGTGCTGGCTTGTTGACGAAAATAACTTTGCAGGTGTCCTTATGGTAATGGAGTGTTTTAAATCGGTCGTAGGACATTGCACCTGCTAGCAAAAAAGGTTAGGGTTTCAGGAAATGCAGTATCAAAACCTTGAGTTATTTTTCACAGAAACCCTACCCACACCCAAATCCAAACCCTCACTCCAATCTCAACCAACACCCAAACCCAGACTCCAACCTTAACCCACACCCAAATCCAGACCCACACTCCAACCTCAACCAACACCCAAACCCAAAATACACTATATCAGTGTTAATTTTCAGTTGATAGAAATACTTGCCAAAACTAATTTTTACAGAACATTTTGGAAAATAACACTGGGTATCTGTTAAGCTAAAGTTTGTATTGTAATACAACAATACTGCAGTTGAAAACTGCAAATGACTAAATGGGAGTTAACCACAACATTTACAATGCCAAACTCTTTAAATAACAGCTTTCTCCCATATTAGGTTTTTCAGAATACTTATAGGCTATGATTATTATTATTATTATAATAATCTTTTTTATGTAGCACTTATCAAAACACAATTATATAGTCCTTCACAATTTACACAGTGCTTTATCATTTAAACATTCAGCATTTCTATCTTGATGGGAGTGGTCTCTTCCAGGATTATCTCCATCCACAGGGCATGAGGGGTCAATGAATGGTTCTAGTATGAAAATGCTCATTGCCAATTGTCCCATTGGTTGGGGCATAGGCCGGTTAAAAGTACACTGCTCTATAGCATCCCCTCCTGGTCAGCCAGGTGCGTACAGATGCACAAACCGAATATATGACTGACTGTGTAATCCTCTTACAATATAGGCAGTGTGTGATTGGTGGTGTGCCTGAAGAGTGAAAAGAAGTGAAGGCCAATTGTCCCATGAGTTGGAGGAATCACAGCTTCCTCCTGAGTCAGTGGGAGCAGGTTGCTGCAGTGGGATAACAGTTTAGCTGTGTTCAGCAATAAAATGCTACAGCCTTGTGTCATAGCTACAGTAAAAATTAATTTATATATAATTACATCTTTAAATTCCTGCTACAATGAAATAATCTTAGTCATATACAGTGAAATATGTTAGCTCTCTCATAAGTTACTGTTGTTTTACTGCAATTTGTACATTGAAACATTGTTTTATAGTTAGACATTAAACCAATATTCCTTTCCTTAGCCATCCTTCTGGTACTGACATATCAAACAATGATTGATGGAACAGACTAAGGTGGTTGTAGGAGTGTTGTTCATTGAGCAATGGTACATTGTATTGTATTCTAGCTGTGATCACGTCTATTGTTGCTCTGTTTTACTTATCAATATTAACAGAATTTAGATTTCCCAGAACATATATTTGTAGAATTGCACATTTTCTGGCTGTTACTTATGTCGGTTAGGCAGGGTGTGTATGTCCAATATATGTACTGTTAGTATCTAATCCCCCATGTTTGCTCTGGTGAATTTGTGCAGCGCTACACAAGCAGCGTCTGCAATGACACAGTGGTTGCCTTAGGATGCCCTAAGAGTCTGACAAACAAAAGTAAACACTATGTTACAGGGAAGCCCTGAATGTCCATATGGATTTAAACGTCAATAAAAAAATCTCCACAACATTTTTATTCAATATAAGGATTTTATTACTGGCATAAAAACAAACAAGCGTTGACTTGAAATAACTGAAGTACATCAGATTTGCCACTCTCCCTTTGCTGACTGGTATTTTCAGCATACTCAAAAGAAAATGTAAAACTGACAAGCCACTTGCAGATGTGCAAACATAAATCAGAAACAAGAAAGCATATCAAGATGTATTTTCATGCAAAAGGGATGCAGCTATATCTTGAGCAGGAATACAAATAAGTTGAAAATGAACAATGATCAACTGTACTTACATCATTTGACTTTAGCTTAATCTCTGTAGTTAAATTATCTGCATACTGGGAGACTGACAGCTAGTTTGCACAAAGTTTTGACAGACATGATAAGATTTAAAGTACTTTTTCAAAACACGATTGTTTCATTTTCAAAGACTTCACAATCTAAGTATATGATTGTAGGGTGCAGAAGTACTGTACATAAAGTTATTTTCAGGCCTTCAAATTATTACAATATTTGCCTTCCTCAGTATAAAAAATAAATATAGAATGAACTACCCTACAAATTATGGTGTGTGCTCAGTCCCACAGATTTCACGCGCCATGTTTAGCAATTCTACTGACAGCAATGCACACTGCAGCATGCTTCTGCAACAGGGGGTAATTATGACAACCCTCTCCCACTTCAAACTGCATTTATGATGGGGAAATTACCTACCCTGTCTGACAGAATTCACATGTCCAGTCTCATTTGGACATGCAACATAATGGGGACGTAACACAAGTGCGCTGATCCAGTGCTAGCAGTATGTTTTTGACTCCAGTGGTGGAACAGCTTTCCCTTTTTAATTGCAAGGCATATTATATATACGTTTTTTATATACAAAATTATAATAACGTTGGCAGAAATTACATTAATGTCATACATACTTATCTCCAAGGACAAAGAATTTGCAGCAATACAGTACTGACAGTTATATTTCTGACTGATGGCCCTGTCTGTGCAATTATGTGCTTCTTTTCCCAGACTGTGAGATCCACTATGACTTTAAGCAAACAAAATCAAAAGAAATAATTACTAACATTACCTACAGGTTTACTATTGGTGAAAATATCCGCTGCAATCCAGGAGGCAAGCACAGGAAACAGAAATGGGTTTATTACATCTTCACTGTTCTTTCATTAGAAACTGGCATCTGTGGCAGGGACATCTCAGGTGGGGACATTATGGGCAGGAACTCCCATGTCCTGGGAGTTTTGGCCTCAGATGTGCAGCAGGAGTGTGGGTTGGGGGTGTGCGTTGGGGTGCAGGTTGGTGTATGGATGTGAGCTGAGGTGTGGGTTCTGGTTGGTGTGACGTGTGGGGCAGTAAGTCTGGTTGAGGATTTGGGTGTGTGGGACGAAGTCTGGGTCTGGATTTGGGTGTGGGTTGAGGTTGGAGTCTGGGTTTGGGTTTGGGTGTTGGTTGAGGTTGGAGTGTGGGTCTGGATTTGGGTATGGGTTAAGGTTGGAGTCTGGCTTTGGGTGTTGGTTGAGATTGGGGTGAGGTTTGGATTTGGGTGTGGGTAGGGGTATGAATTTGGATTTAGGTTTGGGTTGAGGTGTGGGTGTGGATTTGGGTGTGGGTAGGGGTATGAATTTGGGTTTGGGTTTGGGTTGAGGTGTGGGTGTGGATTTGGGTGTGGGTAGGGGTGTGGATTTGGGTATGGGTTGGGGTGTAGGTGTGGATTTGGGTGTGGGTAGGGTTGTGGATTTGGGTATGGGTTGGGGTGTAGGTGTGGATTTGGGTGTGGGTTGGGGTGTAGGTGTGGATTTGGGTGTGGTTAGGGGTATGAGTTGAGGTTGAGGTGTGGGTCAGGGCTCACCCTGAAGGCTGAGGTCATTGATGGTCCTCAGATGATCAGGGGACCTGCTGGCCTCCTCGGAGCCCTGGATAAAAGGTGACAGCATGTCCCTGCTGTCCGGGAGCAATGTCCCCATTTCTGCAACAACCAGAGTTTCACCTGGGGAGACATTTACACAGGTCTGTTTGAAGAAGCAGGTCCCTAGGGTCTCATCTGGGTGTCCATATGATGTGTTGGGAAATGAAAGATTTTTATTCATTACAGGCGTGGTAACTCTGAATACCGCAGTGGTCCTCTGTTAATTACTCCCTCTAAAAAGGTTATCTCTCTGAATGATAACCCAAAGGGAACAATGACCAGAGGACTCCTAAATGCTGCACATGTAAAAAATATTACTGCAAAAATTTTACAGGTCACATTTCTACTTGTACTTGCTTTTCATTTGTGCTAAAATGTGTACACAACTGTACACAAATAAGGTTTAATGGGAAAAAACATGATAATGGAAGAAAATAGCTATGATAAATACCAACACCAGTAGGTAGCACCTTAGCATTCTCACATCCTCTGACTTAAGCATTATCATCTCATAGATGACTGAGGCTACACTTGGAGAGTATGAAGTAGCTGCTACTCTGTTATTAAAGTGCTGAAGCTACACCTATTCATAGACTGAAGGAACTACCACACAGTGATGACACTGCACTTGGTTATTGAGCTCTACAGCTGTACCGATGCAAAATAATGTAGCTGTACCTGTGCTCGTTTATGTAGTAAATGTGTAATTACTAAAACTAGTCAAACTGTACCCACTCACTGCATAGTGAAGCTCTGCTTGCTCAGACAACTGAACTTGCACCTGCTAACAGAGTCATAAGACTGCACCTCCTCACAGAGAACTGAATGCTGGTTGAAATGAAGTTTCTTGGACTGAAGTGCAGACCAAGTACAGGGCTATACCTACCATAGCAATAGTGCTGCTGGTTTCTGTGGTGATGTCTTCCTCGCTGGTGCTGGTGTCACTCATGTCATCGCTAGCGGGGCACTTTCGGAAGAACTGTCTTGACCTACATGCAATCACACACACACACATTCATCTCAACTTAAAAGGCTCAAAGGATAATTAATGTTTCAATTTGTATTCACAGCACAGTTTAATGCTCTTCATTGCCCTTTCTGTCTGTGTAGGACATTCGTACTATAACAATGTGCTTTTTAAAATCACTTTGCCTAGTCTTACTTTTTGCTGTGTTATTTCCGACCAATGTTTGCATGTCATTTACGAAAGCTATACAAGTGATATAAGCTACAGGTATTTCATATCAATTAAGCCAATACTTTTAATAAACATTTTCTAATATTGTTAGCCCTCACATGAACCACACTAATTTTGTTTTTTTAGAAACGTAATATAGATAGGTCCAGTACAGTCTGTGGTCTTTGTAATCCTTCGGGCAGAATGGGTGGAGGTGGAGATCACACTCATCAATATTCATTGCCTGGTGTTGATTGACAGGCCTTTGAGACATGCCTGGCAGTCTGCCCAGGTCATGCATAAACAAACTCATGCTGGTGTGACTTTTGCACGTGTTTGAAAAACATGGTACATTTTTCAGCATGGTAGGGTCCAGTCAGCAATGTCAAAATTTTTTACCTCATTTTTTTCACACTTTTTGAGAGGAACCATGAAGGAGGCACTTATCGCCTTGTGTCGTAAGGTTGAACAACTCTATACAGGTTTTCCTATACTTAGTATTTACAGGGAAATTTAATAAAAACAGTGTACACGTACTTCTTCAATCACCACTAAACTACTGGTGATGCAAGAGGCAAACAAGAACCCAACCCCCTAAAACCAGCCACCAGGAAATCAAACCAAAAAAACATGGTTGCAACCAAGCAAAAATCTAAAGGAAAACATCACTACAACATCCAGCAACAGTGAGTATGCTTGAATAGTGATTTATATAGACTGCCATGTGACCACAAGGAGTTTTGTAAAATTGTTGCAATATTATGTCAATAATTGAGTCACTTTAAACTGGACTAAAACTACACCTCCCATGAGACATTGTTGTGTCTGGCCTTGAAGGTGACTTAGGGCTTTTGCACCTACATGCACTATATTATAACAATATCTGAATGGCCAGTAGGCCAATGAAAGACTTTAAAAGGCCGGTTTGGTGCTCTGTACCTGATTGTATTAAGGATAAGGATGCAGGTCCACAAAGTATTGTTTTACATGGCTTATAATCAAAAAGATGTGCATATATATGCATGAAGCTTTGTGCCCTTTTCTGAACTAGTTTCAAACAATCCACTTGTCTGCCCATCCACCCTGAAAATCACCCCAATGTGCTACTCCAGCAACCATCTATGGTAAATGTTACTGAACTCTGGAACTGAGTGAGCAATAGTACTACCTAGCTAGCTAAGTGGCTTAAAATAGTTTCGTCCCTTGGAATCTTAGCTACGTCATTTGTCTGCCTTCTAAGAGACATGACACTTACAGGAGCTTCATTCATCTAGGATAAAATCTGCAAGAAATAGATGGTATATATGTATTTGTTCATATACCTGCATTAAATAAAAATTAAATAAAATTAAATAATGGAATGTGTAATGGAATGCTGGCCAATCTTGACACAAGTTGACAAGCTGAAGGTGTGCTTCTTTAAAAGCTGTTTGTTCTAACTGTTGCCTGTAACTGTTGTCAAACATAGGCTATTGAACATTCTTACTGGGAAATGTCAGCTCAGTAAAACAATACAACTTTGGACAAGAATATGATGTGAATTAGACCTCTTAAAGCAAATTAATAGATGTGTACGGTGATCTATAGTTTATGATGATGGAGCAGCAGTGTTTTTATGGTTAACAGCTTGTTAGGGAGATTCCAGGTGTGAATTGTGGGAAAAATGTGACAAAAGTATATATTGTGATAATATAACGCATATTTTCCACATCCATGAAGATGTACAAAGTGGCTTATGATACATGATTTGATGTGATTTATGAGGCCTTTCTTGAATCCTGCTAAACAACGAAGGAAATATGGATTTATAGGTAAACCAGCAAGCAGCTGACTTTCGAACAGAAAGGGAAAGAGGATGGGAAGAGAAAAATAAGAACATTCCAAAAAAAAACCACTGGCAGTGAAGTGCGAAAGGCAATTTAGAGAAGAAATATTGCCGACCACGCTGCGTTTAAATAAGGTTATAGATCAGTAGCTCCATTTTTGGGCACAGAAATGACCTATTTTGATGGGTAATTGCTGTAGTACAAGCCAAGCCAAGCATGTAATTGAAAGCGTGCGGTTGCAGTAGGGATTCTGCAGTACCCCGGACAGGACAGGGAGCTGCTTTGTGAGTCTAAGGAGCCAGACTCAGCGTGCTGTGACTTGAGCCATGCTACATTCATAAAGGAACTTCAGTACGGAGTGAATATGGAGCGGGATGCCTCCTGTCCCTCCGTCAGCTCCAGTATGTGCTGATTACACCTGAATTTCCCCCCTCGCTCCTGTCACTCAGATGACAGGACCATGCCTCTGACACACATTTGAGGGAATAATGCCTGCCATTGCATTAATGTGGCACCTGGCCCCCTCATCAGCACACCCCCTGATTAAGATTAAAAACACATTCGCAGGAGAAACTGGATAGCTCAGTTAGCTGAGCAGTTATTGTACCCACATGGTGATCACAGAGAGACTGGGGTTCAAGTCCTTGCTCCAACACTTCTATTTACTTTTTCTAGCACACTTTTTCAGAATGGAGCCCTTACTAATACGTATGTATGTATTTATTTATTTATTCATTCATTTTAATTAGTACATGTGTAATCATTAATGTATGTTACTATTATTACTACATCTACTCTCTTGTTGAACTCTGTCTGCTCAGTGCTGGCTAGAAGCAGACAGGCTTCCCCTCTTAGCAGGGCCCTTCCTGTTAGTAAGGGCGAACGACCAATGTAAGGCTGCTTTTTGACAATTTGTGCTCTAAAAGTGCTATACAAATAAACTCTACACGCTATAAAAAATCTGAATAGGTAACATTGTGGTTCATAATACTGGTTCATAATCCAGCAAACAAAGTAGATGAGAAAACAATCTCTGTGGTGGTGATATTATCACATATTATCTGTGGTGCTGGTGATATAAGCACAGTGCTCTGTGGTGATGGTGATATAAGCACAGTGCTCTGTGGTGATGGTGATATAAGCACAGTGCTCTGTGGTGATGGTGACATAAGCACAGTGCTCTATGGTGGTGATATAATCACAGTTCTCTGTGGTGTTGGTGATATGAGCACAGTGCTCTGTGGTGGAATTATAAGCACAGTGCCCTATGATGTTGATATAAACATAGAGTTCTTTGGTGATGATGATATGAGCACATTGCTCTATGGTGGTGATATTAGCACAGTGCACTATGGTGGTGATATAAGCACAGTGCACTGTGGTGATGATATGAGCACAGTACACTATGGTGGTGATATAAGCACAGTGCACTGTGGTGATGATATGAGCACAGTGCTCTATGATGGTGATATGAGCACAGTGTGATGTTGTGGCGATGTAAACATAGTGCTCTGTGGTGTTGGTGATATAAGCACAGTGCTCTGTGGTGGTGATATAATTGCAGTTCTCTTTGGTGCTGGTGATATAATCACAGTGCTCTATGGTTGTGATATAAGCACAGTGCACTGTGGTGATGATATGAGCACAGTGCTCTATGATGGTGATATAAGCACAGTGCTCTGTGGTGTTGGTTATCTAAGCACATTGCTCTGGAGTGGTGATATGAGCGCAGTTCTCTTTGGTGCTGGTGATATAATCACAGGGCTCTATGGTGGTGATATAAGCACAGTGCTGTGTGATGTTGGTGATATGAGCACAGGGCTCTGGGGTGGAGGTATGAGCACAGGGCTCTGGGGTGGTGATATGAGCGCAGGGCTCTTTGGTGTTGGTGGTATAAGCACAGCGCTCTGTGGTGGTGACAGAAGCATAGGGCTCTGGGGTGGTGATATGAGCGCAGGGCTCTTTGGTGTTGGTGGTATAAGCACAGCTCTCTGTGGTGGTGACATAAGCACAGGGCTCTGGGGTGGTGGTATAAGCACAGCGCTCCATGGTGGTGACATCAGCACAGGGCTCTGGGGTGGAGGTATGAGCACAGGGCTCTGGGGTGGTGATGTAAGCGCAGGGCTCTTTGGTGTTGGTGGTATAAGCACAGCTCTCTGTGGTGGTGACATAAGCACAGGGCTCTGGGGTTGGTGGTATAAGCACAGCGCTCCATGGTGGTGACATAAGCACAGGGCTCTGGGGTGGAGGTATGAGCACAGGGCTCTGGGGTGGTGATGTAAGCGCAGGGCTCTTTGGTGTTGGTGGTATAAGCACAGCTCTCTGTGGTGGTGACATAAGCACAGGGCTCTGGGGTGGTGGTATAAGCACAGCGCTCCATGGTGGTGACATAAGCACAGGGCTCTGGGGTGGAGGTATGAGCACAGGGCTCTGGGGTGGTGATGTAAGCGCAGGGCTCTTTGGTGTTGGTGGTATAAGCACAGCGCTCTGTGGTGGTGACAGAAGCACAGGGCTCTGGGGTGGTGATAGGAGTGCAGGGCTCTGGGGTGGAGGTATGAGCACAGGGCTCTGGGGTGGTGATGTAAGCGCAGGGCTCTTTGGTGTTGGTGGTATAAGCACAGCTCTCTGTGGTGGTGATATGAGCACAGGGCTCTGGGGTGGTGGTATAAGCACAGCGCTCCATGGTGGTGACATAAGCACAGGGCTCTGGGGTGGAGGTATGAGCACAGGGCTCTGGGGTGGTGATGTAAGCGCAGGGCTCTTTGGTGTTGGTGGTATAAGCACAGCTCTCTGTGGTGGTGACATAGGCACAGGGCTCTGGGGTGGTGGTATAAGCACAGCGCTCCATGGTGGTGACATAAGCACAGGGCTCTGGGGTGGAGGTATGAGCACAGGGCTCTGGGGTGGTGATGTAAGCGCAGGGCTCTTTGGTGTTGGTGGTATAAGCACAGCGCTCTGTGGTGGTGACAGAAGCACAGGGCTCTGGGGTGGTGGTATGAGCACAGGGCTCTGGGGTGGTGATAGGAGTGCAGGACTCTTTGGTGTATGTAGTGGGCTGTAGCAGAGAGGTTGCAGGCAGGCTCTCTCACCTGTGGCAGATGATGATATACATGCCCAGGAACAGCAGAGTGAAGAGGATCATGATACAGACAGCGATGGCCAAGTGGCACCTCCTGCTGGCTTGCTCTGCTTGCTGCAGCTCCTTCCACTCGAGGTCACTGTACTGGCATCGCTCGCCCATGTGGCCCCTAACGCAGCTGGAGAAGAGTAACTATTAGTGCTGTTATCCTGCAATTGGTGCAGCTACCACTGTGATGAGGATTTGCCATCTCTTGTGATGGGTGGAGCTACCACAATGATGAGGCTTTGCCACCCCTGAGATAGGCGGAGCCACCCCTGTGATGGGTGGAGCTACCCATATGATGGCCTACCATCGGCTGTCAATCACTACTCAGTGAAAAAAATTTGAAATTAATAACTACTTACAGAAAACATTCAGCTTACTGTAGAAAACCAATTGACTTGAACATGGTGGCTATGACCCTTTTGGGACAGCATAAATCTCATTAACACAAATAAATACCAGGCATATACCAAATGTTTAACAGTGACCCTGTGCTCTATCTGGGTATGAAGTGTTTCTCTGTAGAACTGGGACCCTGTGCTCTATCTGGGTATGAAGTGTTTCTCTGTGTAGCTGGGACCCTGTGCTCTATCTGAGTATGTAGTGTTTCTCTGTGTAACAGTGGCCCTCTGCTGTATCTGGGTATGTAGTGTTTCTCTGTGTAATAGTGACTCTCTGCTATATCTGGGTCTGAAGTGTTTCTCTGTGTAACAGTAACCCTGTGCTCTATCTGGGAATGTAGTGTTTCTCTGTGTAATAGTGACCCTCTGCTGTATCTGGGTATGTAGTGTTTCTCTGTGAAACAGTGACCCTCTGCTGTATCTGTATGTAGTGTTTCTCCATATTTCTGCTGTACTGTGGGGTGAAAAGAAACAAAGTTGCAGATGGCGGAGCACATGCTTGTACCACGACATCGACCTGGAGCAAAAAATAAAATAATACAGCGCTTGACATCAGAAATTCATCAGAAAAATAATCAAAAATCAAAAAATGTGACATACGAAAAGGAAATCCAAATCACACAAAAATCACAGGTTTCAAATAACTTATTTTTTAATATACAATAAATAATTTTGTAATATTTAATTACTGAACATGTGCATGCTATTGTGTACTGTAATATCATATTATTGTATATCCCATATGCAGTAATACTATAATGTTCACAGTTACTCAAATCATGACAGAGGGCCATGCAATCCAAACAGTAAAGTGTGTAATGCAACACTACTGCCATCTACTGTCATCTCAAGCAACAGCAGAAACACAGTCCTTGAGACACTCTCATAAAAGAAACATTTCTTATTTCACACGAAAACAGGATGTGAGTCCAGTAGGGTGGTTTTCTTTCTATTAATAAAGAAAGCTGAATCTTTTATTTTGTACTCATCACTCAAACCTTCACCATGAGCACAGGAATGTGCAGGTACCTACCAAAGGAAAAGCTAAAAACCTGCAGTGTGTTTAACTGTCACAGTCTACAGGCTAAGAGCTAAAACTCTGCTATGTGCTTAACTGTCAAGGTCTACAGGCTAAGAGCTAAAACTCTGCTATGTGCTTAACTGTCACAGTCTACAGGCTGAGAGCTAAAACCCTGCTGTGTGTTTAACTACCACAGTCTACTGACTGAGAGCTAAGACCCTGCTGTGTGTTTAAATGCCACAGTCTACAGGCTGGGAGCTAAAACCCAGCTGTGTGTTTAACTGCCACAGTCTACAAGCAGAGAGCTGAAACCCTGCTGTGTGTTTAATTGCCACAGTCGACAGTCTGAGAGCTAAAACCCTGCTGTGTGTTTAACTACCACAGTCAACAGACTCAGAGCTAAAACCCTGCTGTATGTTCAATTGCCACAGTCTACAGGCTGAGAGCTGAAACCCTGCTATGAGTTTAACTGCCACAGTCTGCAGGCTGAGTTATGAGCACTTCAGAGGAGTACACCTCATACACAGCCAGTTGAACTGTGGCTAAATGAAACTGTGAGGGGAAGAGGCACTTACTTGCAGCCATAGGACTCCATCTCGGGGAAGTAGAAGCATACTCCTTCGTAGAGACAGTAGGCATCATGCGACGGGGGGCATCTCTCCATCATGTTATTCTGCCATTGTGTGGTCACATCCGGGGGGCGGGCACTGCTGGCTGGAGCAAGGGTGTGGATAGGTTCAGCTGCAGAGGCACAAATGCAGAGTCACCCATCTGCTGTCAGTGTGGTGGGTCACACGACTGCTGTAGGTGTGCGGGGTCACTCCACTGCTGTCAGTGTGGTGGGTCACATGACTGCTGTAGGTGTGCAGGGCCACCCCACTGCTGTAACTGTGGTGGGTCACATGACTGCTGTAGGTGTGCGGGGTCACTCCACTGCTGTCAGTGTGGTGGGTCACATGACTGCTGTAGGTGTGCAGGGCCACCCCACTGCTGTCAGTGTGGTGGGTCACATGACTGCTGTAGGTGTGCAGGGTCACTCCATTGCTGTCAGTTTGGAGGGAAGATCACCGCACTAAGAGAGAAGAGACTTTAAAGGCCTATGTCATGCACATAGTGTGGTGGGTCACACAACTGCTGCTGGTGTGCAGGGCCCCCCCACTGCTGAGAGTGTGGTGGGTCACAAGACTGCTGTAGGTGTGCAGGGCCACCCCACTGCTGTCAGTGTGGTGGGTCAAATGACTGCTGTAGGTGTGCAGGGTCACTCCACTGCTGTCAGTGTGGAATGCAGTTCACCTCACTGAGAAGAGACTTTATATCAATATAGCTATATATCAATCATATTCGGTTCTTTTCAATGGGACTGAACATATCTTCCATTAAGGTCGATATGTTAGTCATGATGTATGAGCAATTGGACTTGACATCTAACTTTTCTGACTTTCTCATAAAAGGATTTCCAATGTGTCATGACATCACAAATCTGGCCAATTTCCTGAGAGCTAGCTGCTTCTATCCTAGCTTCCAAGCTAAGTCCCTAATGATAGCTCAACTACAATAAGCTCTCTAATATTTTCTCAAACTGTTGGTGAGTATACTACCAAACATTTTTATTAACTGGGTAGCTAGTTCATTAAGTTTATAGTATGGGTTCAATTGGAAATGAACATTGTTAGGATTGTGTAAAGATCCCTCTTGAGCGTGCTGGAGGTTGTTATTTTGTATAGACTAAATGCATCTGTGTGTAGCCTTCTATACCTGCATCATGAACAATAGGCTATATCTTGAAATACATTAGCACCCCTGTAGATAATTAAGCTCCACCATATTATCCTGGGTAAAATATTCCAGTTGCGGTCACTGCTAATTAGTGAGGTCCACCCTATGTGAACTGCATAAGTTTAGGAAAACTAAATGGAACACACTTTTCTCGCAAAGACCACTAAGACAAGAATTGCATCAGCAGTGATTTTATGTGTAACATGACGTTAAATCCTGTCTTCTGTCTTGTAATTCTGCTGCTTTCAACTCTGCCTCTTAAATATAACGGTAGTGTGTAAACAGCAGCAAGGGTGTGATTTCCAATGTCAATGGTAGGTACAGTGCTGTAAGGTAAGAGTAGGTATTATTGAAAATTATACCAGTCATTACAAAAAGTAGATAAAATTAAGATAGCTTTCATAATTCATAGTCATTATAAATACTAGATATTGCTAATGGTAGATACTGTAAATATCAGGTATTTTTTAATGGCATATATTTTGGAAGGCCAGCCATTGTAGTCAGACCTTGGCAGTTGAATCCTGTCCCACTGTATCCAGCTGCACACCTGCACAGGTATGATCCCACAGTATTCCAGCACAGCCCGTTCTTCCAGTCGCAGTTGTGCATTCCAAATTTACACTCGTCTATGTCTGTAGGGGAGAATGGGTCATGGGCCCCCGAAAAGTCAATATAAACTCATCAAATGTGACCAAAAATCTGAAAAGCCACTTGTTTTCACCTTGAGAGAGTTTAAGCATGTCTTGACTTGTTTTTTGTGACCCCACACACAAACTATCAACCCTCACTGTTCCTTCTCACTACCACTGATTATCTGCCCATGGAGTTCCTCTCTGAAACCCCCATACTACCCACTCACCCACACACAGACTCCCCTCCTCTCTGAAGCCCTCCAGACACTGACAGGTGGCGCTGTCCCCAGCTCCGAGGCACTGGGCATTCTTTTCACACTGCATGGAGAAGCAGTCATTCTGATCTGAGATCAGTGAAAGAGGAATGCATAAGAAATTGCATCTGGGGACATCCATGCTAAAACTGATCAAAATATGTGAACATTTGCTGGCAAAAATTCAAGTTTGCCTGAGTGAATTACTGATAAACATTCATAGTCAATGGTACACTTGAGGAAATTGAAACAAACATTTGATTTTACTCACACAAATATTTTCATTGAAGAGCTACTTCAACCAGATTATCTATTATATGTCTCATTCCATGTAAGTAGTCTGTAGCCCATTAATGACACTGCTGACAAAAGGCCAGTTTGTTCAATGCTGTACCACTAACCTGCTAACAATGCTAAAAATAAAATGACTGTCAATGTAGACCTAGCTAACACTGCTAATAAATGCCAGTACCCTAGAATGTGTTTCAAGCAAACAGAATTTACTAAGGCTTACTGAAATAAACCATGTCTACAATAAAAATGGAACTGATTTAAATGGCTGAAACAGTTTCTCTACTGAATTTATCACTAGCCAAAAAGGCATACATTTCAGTGAATCCTATTAACCTACTAAACACAATGTAAAGCTCTAATTTTTTAAAAGTTAAAAATTGCGACAACATTTACCTGAATCACATTCAAAATGTACATTCAAAACATAATTTAAAGTACACACTACAGACAAAAAAAGGGAGGGAAGCGGTTTACCTGACACCATCTGTTCTAGTCCTTCCTGAGCAGCAAAAAGGGGTGTGAGGGTGGAGCCCGAGGGCACCCCCTCATCACTCAGAGTACTACTCTTCAGTGGGACAGTTTCAGGGGACACCTTGCCTCCAGATGCCACTGGGGAAGAAAAGACTCTAAGTCTGACCTGCCAAACTACCTTACCACAGCACCTGTGCTCCATCTAGCCATGGTGCAGATTGTAGGGCAACTTATTTATGTGTTATGTACATATATGACAATGAGAACAACCATTCTCTGTTTAAATGGTCCAAACTCATAAGATACATCTCGTCAAATTGAGCGTATCACCTTGAGCAATTTAGCTGCAGATCTGGTGCAGTGTGACGGATCAGTGTCAATATTATAATTAACAGGACAAAGTTATCATGGGAACTAGCAGCGCTTATAATGCTAAATCCACTCAAGTGAGTCAACTGTATTGTAAGCCCTGTATTGCTTACATTAAAACACATGTTAATGTTATAGATAATTACAAGACAAACTAAAATAACAGTTTAGTGGTGTGTGTACAGGGTTGAAACAGAGGAGCTCTGAGTTTTCACCAAGGAGCACAGAGTGTGCAAAGAGGAGCTCCTAGTGTTTACACAGGAATGTGCTGCTTCCTGTAGCTCTCATGGATTTGGGTCAAAATGTGTTAGAATCTTAAAATCACATAAAGAGTGTCCAAGCAGCAAAGGTTTTAAAATTTAATTTGCAAAGCAAAAGTTCCTATGTCAACTTATGATTAAATGGCAGTGGTTTAATTGTTAGTAGATAAAAAAATTTAACTTGCCTGTTTAAAAATATGCCAGAAATTGGTTAGCAAAATTATCATATTCAACTTCATTCAACTTTAGGGTTATCTATCTGGCTCTGTGTGCAATGTTAATTTGGGCAGAGGAAAATGGACACGATTATTGATAATGAAAATCATGATCAAGATTTTATCAGTACTATTGTGATAGACTTTGTTCATATTGATATTTTACCCAGCCATTATTCAGGTGCAACTAAAGTATATTTCCCATGTTACCCTTCACCTGGTTTGGCAAGGGGATGGACAACCACCAGGGAGGCAGGGTGGGCCATGTTGCCATGGAGATAGCCCAGGTTCTTGCCAGTCCACTTGTCTATCTTCAGGATCAGATAATGGTCCCAGTCAGTAATCCAGACCAGATCTTCAAATACAGTAATGTGGAATGGCTGACCTGAGCAAAACAGCAAAAAACACAGGGATCCTTTACACAAAATGTACCTTTAACCAGTCTCTGCTTATGGCCATGGGTTTAACTGATCAGAATATGGGTATGCCGAATGAACCTCACCTACTTCATTTTCAGTCAGGATTTGACGGTTGGAGCCATCAAGCTCGGCCACTTCCACGACCCCCCTCTTGCTGTCACACCAGTAGAGCCGGTCAAGGGTGTAGTCAATGGCCAGACCAGTAGGTGCCATAAGGCCCGCAGCTGCGATGACGGTCCGATCTGACCCATCCAAAGAGGTGCTCTCTACCGCTGGTCTCTCGCCCATGTCTGTCCAGAACAACTTCCTCAAAGACAAACAATTCAAATCAAATCAAATGTACCACAATGATACTGTTGCCAATTATAATGGTACTTAACCGAGGATGCATAGAATTTAATAATGGCCCCTGTAAATTTAAAATGAAATTGAATGGAAACTCTGTCCACCTGGTGTGACGAGAAGAGCAAACCAGCCTCTGTACCATGCTATTCGGTCTTGCTTTTGGATAGTGCACTCTTCATGAGTTTTAGGTGGATCTGTATTATAGCAGCCATTGGTTTGATTGAATAGCAAATTCCCCTAAAGAGACTTAATGCATCTGATCCCATTCATAAACTTCATGTGAATTCTTGTAAGATATGCTGTGTTCAGTTATAATGTTCAGTAAAGGCTTCAGTGAGTAGTAGCACACCTTGAAACCTACTGAAAACAAAACGGTATACCATAAAATGTCTTATACAACAGTTAGTTCCGACTAAGTAATTTGATTGGACAAGAGGCATTCCATGAGTGCTGATATTGAGTATAACATCACGAGGACGTTTCACTCTTATGAATCGCTTTACAGATGTTCCCATGCAATCGTTGATTACACCAATGCAAACTTAATTCGCATTTAACGACAGCGCAAATGTGGACACGATTCTGTGGTTGATAAAAAAAAAAAAAAAAAAAAAAAGAACCTAGCTAACTTGCAGTTGGGTATGATAAACAACAGCTATCGAATAAGCCTACTGTATATCCAGTCTGTCCATGTATGCTAAAAATTAGCTTGGTAGCCGGTAGTGGGCTATGATTGAAAGTGGCTTGCTTGCCTACTGTATCACTAGCCTTTACGTGTATGATAAAAAGTAGTTGGCGAGCCTGCTGACGGGTATGAAGGTAGCTAACTAGCCTTTTCGTGTATAATAAAAAGCAAGTAGCTAGCTAACTAACTAACTTGTAGTCAAGAAACTGTTTAGCTATATGTTGTTTGACATCACGTGTAAATGTTATCCTGAAGGAAGTATTTTTGTTGGCGGAGCCGGATAAACACCAAAAAACATAATTTGTTGTCTAAAAAAATTACTTGATTAAAAAGAAAACATTGTAGAACTTTTGTATAAAGGCAATTTAGTGATCATCTTTGGTACTTGGCCTGCGGCCTCGTACCTATGACCGATGCACAGCCGTGCTGATATTCAGTATAACGGCACTCCCCCTCGAGTGATATTGCTTAAATATTGTCCATGGATTTACAGAAAAATATCTCTTACTTTGAGATAAAAATCTGTTTAATTTAATCATCAAGTTAAATGAGTTTGTGTGACAGATTTAATGATAAAAAATCTCTTACTTTGCCACAGGGTGAACAGCTATCCCTCTGGGCTTCTGAAGGTCCTGACTGATGATTGTCTCTCTGTTGAGTCCAGTTAAATCACTTCGTTCAATAGTGGAGAGCCTGGGTAGGATGAGAGTACACAAACTGAACAGATTAAAATTCAGGATGAGAGGTTACATTCCACACAAATAATTACTATATTACACAGTCTCTTACAGAAATTCACTGAATAGAACAGAAAACAGCAAAGAGGTGGTAGCTCTTACTGGTTTGCTCCCATCATTTAATTGATTGGAGAGTTATTATGAAATTTTTGCTCTGCTTTTGCTTTGAGACTCTCTGGGAGTTATAGGTAATTGGATTTTAGACTCCTGTACCCAGAAGTCTTTCCTTGTTGCTAGTGTAACTTGAGTAAACTACAGGGCAGCAGTCAAATCCATTTAATATTCTGCCCTTGCAAACTTAATTTAGAAGCATAAGACACTACACCAATGAAATACAAGTATACACTGAAATAACTGCGTTTAATTGGTGGAGCGTCACATGTTCCCGAGTGAAGTTCCTGTTATCTGGCTTAGCTCTAGATCACAGATGACAGGAAACACAGAGTGAGAGAGATCTGTTTGGCTGCATTGCACACAGGGATGGGCAATATTTCTGATTGTTATGTGCTCCTGCTTGTTTGGGGGTTCCTGCTGTGTTTCTCGAGTTGTGTGCTTGCTCGTTTTATGATGTTATTTATTATGTTTAGTTAGGTGTGGGTCAGAGAGGTAAGCCAGCAGCTGGAAGACACCCTTTTTGTCTGCAGCGGACAAAGGCAAAAGTTATTATAACCAAATACCTGAGTAAGAGTACTTGGTTAAAAAACTATGTGAGTACAAAGTACTAATTTGTCTGCTTTGTACATTTTCACTCTGAATGTAATTAACTAATTAACCTGTAAAACCAAAGATGGTACATAGCAAATTGTTTGGATCAGCTCTATGGTTGTTTCTTTGTGAGATGCTGATTCCATTCACCCTAAGAGCTTATGGCTGTGAACAGCATTTCCCATCATAAATTAGTTCTAACCAGGGTTCAAGTTGAGGAGGGATGAGTGGGATTCCATCGCCCTTGGAAAAATCTTGACTACAACCATTCCCCTTGTAAATTAGCTTCTCCCTTCCCATCGCCTTTGCTTTAATGGAATTAGCTATGCTATTTATCAACTAATCATGAAAAGACGAAGCCTCAGCGATATTTAAATGTCAATCTTACGTTATTTGTGCTTCAGTTTGTGTTGTTTTGTATCCTCTGTGCCTTTGATTGGGTTTTGTATCCTCTGGGCTTTTGGGTATTTTTTTGGGTATTGCTTATTTGATTGGAGCCTGCAAATGCATGCTTCTAATTGGCTAATGTAACTTCATCTTGAGTTTTGCTTTTGACAAGAATTGCAGATGCTACGGGTTAAAATTGCGAAGCGACTGGTCCAGGAGGACCTTAGAAGTTTTTTAGTAAAGAAAAAGAAAACGACAGGTGAGATGATAACCAGTCTCATGTATTATTAATGCATAATATGTCCCTTATGTAACTTTGGCAACAGCTCAACCAGTGTTTAATCTTGAATGAGACCATTGCAGAAAATAATATGTTCACATGTTCATGAACATGTTATATGGCTTGGCAGGTAACCTGTTTGCATCACGATATAATATCTTTTATGTGTTTAAATGTGTTTCTATTGTTTTAAAGCTGTGTTTAAAGATCTTAAAATGCTTTTAAAAGTACCGTAAAACTTATAATAACATGCCTAGGGTGTATTTAAATAGGGTATTTCTATTTCGCGGATTATCACTTATCGTGGGTGGGTCTGGAACGTAACCCCCGTGATGGAGGGGGTTTACTGTACTGCTAAATCAATTCTGGCAGACAACAGCTCAGGTACTGTAGACTACAGAATATGTTCCCATAATACTGGAAAAATCTGGGTCATATTTTCACTGGGGTTTGGCATAATGCTATAATGTAAACATTCCTCAAACATCCTGAGAATGTTGCATTGTTCCAAAAAATGTTCCATCAAGGTCACAAGAAAGTGCTCCAGGTAAATAAAGTTCAAGGACCATGAAGAGAACTGGACAAAATTTACATCCACAAAATTTACATTACATTTGATGTAAAATTAAAATACATTTTAAAATACATCAAAAAGTAAAATCTACCCCTCAGCCCACAGGAGGCCAATCCCCCCAGCTCCCCATATACGCTGGGAGCAGAATTACTCACCCTTGATCAGTCCAGTACAGCAGGCGGTTGACCCAATCCACAGCCATGCCCTCAGGCAGGTCCAGCTCCGCACTAACAAGCACCTCCCGGCCACTGCCATCCAAGTTAGCTCTTTCCATCCGCTTCAGTGCTGTGCTGGCAAAATACACCTGAGCACGTACAAGCACATAAGCACATCCACTCATACCAAAAACAAATATAAAAGCATAGATGCAAACAGTAATTTCATTGCCTAAGCATGGCAGGGTATCTCTACAGCACTCAAGCAAAAGAAGATGAACCTTGATTGAAGCAAAAAGACAACAGTTGCTTGTAAACAGTTGTATCCCTGGATTCTCTATTGTAATAAAATGGTCACGTCCAAGAATGTTTTGGTCAGTATAAGACCAAAACATTTTTGGTCTTACGCTGACATTTTATGGAATATTTCTTTATAACTGTACTGTTACTGAAATTAATACTTGCAGTCAACTATTGTATATGTAATATATTGTATATTGTAATACTAATCTGTATTTTCACAGTTAAAGTATTTACAGGTAAAGTGTGAACTGTCAAACATTGTGTGATGTAAGAACACAAACTTAAGTTTTACTATCAATCTGTGTGCAGAACATTGCTCCAGAACTGATGAAATCATCCAGGTACTTTTTAGCAAACGTGAAACACATTTTTAATTCCTCTTACTAATCAATGGTTAGCCCTTGCTGCTCTCCCATTTCTGCCCAATGTTGACGTCACCTTACCTTTCCCTCCACTGGATCATAGTCTAAAGCGAGCACGGCTCCTCTGGGTTCCTGTAGCAGGCTCTGGTCACCTGTCCCATCCATGTTTATTCTATGGATATCTATGATGTTTGCCAACAACAAGTATGGTGCTGCACCTGATAAAAAGCATAAACAATTCAAATCAGAAGAATAAAAAAATGTGTTTACCTCTTTGTTAGCAAACTGGCATAAATATCATTTACTAATTTTCCAAAGGTATCTACAGTTCACAAAACAGTGAAATTTTAACATAGTCATTGTCACTCCCAGTCACACAGTGTAATGACATCAGCACCACAGACACCCAGTAATACAGTGTAATGACATCACCACCATAGGCTCCCAGTCATACAGTGTAATGATATCAGCACCACAGACACCCAGTAATACAGTGTAATGACATCACCACACAGCATAATCACATCACCCCTCACAGGCTCCCAGTCATACAGTGTAATGACATCAGCACCACAGGCTCCCAGTAATACAGTGTAATGACATCATCACCACTGACTCCCAGTCATACAGTGTAATGACACCTTCAGGAGACCCAGCAGTTTCATTACTGTTGGTGAAATGCCATCTGCTGCACCAATGAACTGTTGCCAAGCATTGACATCAAAGTTATGGGGGCACAGTAACAGATTGTAAAATTGTGAGATTGTAATTAACCATGAAGTATAATAAAGCAAACAACAGGTGGGAGGACTCACCTGTTGCCATGCAACGCTTGCCATCAGGGTGGATCTGGTATCCTGGGAGACACTCACACTCCCATTGAGTGAGGCTCAGGGGCACACACAGCTGGCTGCAGCCTCCGTTATCCCATGAAAGGCAGCCTGCACAGACACCAGAAACACCCAGACATGTTAAAATACAGCTGCAGAAACTTTACCACAGTGTATGAGTGTTTGTGTGCTAGTGTGTGTACATGAGTGAGTGAGTGTGTGTGCAGTTTGAGTGTGTGTCAGTGTGATTGTGAGTGTATATGTGTGCATGTCAGTATGTGTGCGTGTGCTTGTATGTATATATCTGCATGTGTCAGTGTATGAAAGTGTTGTGTGCATGTGTGTAAGAGCGTGACAGTAAGTGTGTGAGTCTATGAGTGCATGTTTGAGCTTTTGTATAATCTACCTGTGCATTTCTCTTTGCTGGGCTCCAGTATGGTTCCACTGGGACACACACAGATGTCTCCTTCCTCAGTATGAACACAGTTGTGGTCACAGAACGTGGCATTGTCTGTACAGACCACATTTTCTGTAAAAACACATTTTGATCATCATCTTTGCCTTAAAGCACATGATGTTAAAGCACATCCTAGCATTCTGCCCAGTACTACTATAAAGCACAACACTGGCTGTTCTGGGAGAGATGATCAGAGGAATCAGCACAGAGCACTCATTTAACCGTTATGGTTCAATACCACAGAATGCTCGACTAACTAGAATGGTTCAGTACCAGAGATTGCTCATCTAACCAGAATGGTTACATGGAAATTGAAATTATTATTGACTGAAGTTGTATTATTCTAAATCCCTGTCAAAGTATTTCAAGTATATTCTAAATAAATTATATTACAATGAATATTAAATAAACAAAAATAAATGTCAGCTAAAGTCTAAACTACAGATATTTGTTAAGGTATCTTAACAAGCACTACATTCTTAAGACATTATCTAAAACAAGAAACAAAACAGGATCAAAGAATAATGAATGAATGAATGAATGAATTTATTTATGTATTTATTTATTTATTTATTTATTTATTTATTTATGCAACTACTGATAACTAAAGAAGAAGCTAAGTTCTGAGGGTCCTGCCTCTGATTTGGTTGTTATTTATAACTATTTATAACATAATATAATAATATTTATTATATTTATTATGCATTAAATAATCACTGCCTCTGGATGCAAATGTCTGGGGACACTCCTAATACAAGCAAATCCTTAGAGCACACAGTCCTGTACAGCTGGGCAATCAATCTAATATCTTATAATATCTAATAACTATGACCATACAGTTTGCCACAAGAGCGGTGATAAAATCTTGAGTATAATTTTCTGTATGAATAATTTCCCTATGCCTAAATTAACATCACAGACAGAGCCAGTGTCACACAAAATGAATGCAGCTATGAAAACTGATCTGGGACACAACACAGTGTGCTCAGTACAGCTCCACTTATGAAACCAGCAATGCTTACGATTTTAGAAAATACAGATTCAAAGATGGCCTAACGATTTCACTCTCTGTAGACAAAGCTATTCATGAATAATTTATCTGATTAATAAAATAGAGTTGTTTGTTTGCATAAATAACATCCATGAGCTACCTATTTTCTGCAGGCTTAATTTATAAGCAGAAAGAAACATTTTTAGCATTATGTATAATATGTCAAGTATTATAATCACTGAATGATATTTTAAAAAGTATATCACGATACGATTTTGGGCCAAAAAGTCCAGTTCTACAGTGTTGTGTCCAAACAGAGGTTGCTGCATTGCATTCTGTACTACAAACTGTACCCAACATACAGGCAGCTCATCATCATCATATTGCATAAATAGTGCAAGAGCTCCAAATGGATCATAATCCTTATTTTGTGAGCTACAAAGGTGTGTTTGTGAAATAGTGCCACCTTGTGGCCACAGTGGAGCACACGACGGGAGAGCAGAGGTGTACCGTGACAGGTCTTCATATCAGGCAGCAGCAGGTAACCTACAGGGCAGGTACAGACATAGGAGCCTGGGAGGTTCTCACAGCCCAAAGTGCAGCCATGATTCCACAGCGCACACTCGTTCACATCTGGCCACAAAAAGACACACAACCTGAGGGTCATGCTGTGAAACAAGGCCAGGTCTCTACAGTTATTATATGATGCACCATGCAGATTTACAGGAAAATATGTCCTGGACCATATTTGAATGACTTGCTTTTAACTTTAAAAAGGAAAGATGCATTGTTATTCTTCAAAGACTTTCATGTGGAACTCAGATGTTCCTCCGAACCTAACTGATTACAATATTCCAACCAAGCAGCTGTTGTGGATACCATCATGGAGAAGAGGAGTTAAAGGGACACAGGGGCAGAACCTACCTTCACAGCGGTCCCCGTGTTTGCTGAGGGTGAAGCCTTGGCTGCAATGGCACATGCTTGTGTCTGTGTCATGGGAGCACACAGTCCGGCACGTCCCGGTCTGCCCGTCACAGCCCACATCTGCGCAGGGAGACAGCAGGGCCAGCCCTCAGTTACTCACATACATCTCCATTCCACATTACACACAGCTTAAATGCAAAGCAAATGCAATAAGGAAGTACAATAACTTTCTCTCATGGTATGTCATCACTGACAGGTGGTGATATCTTGACAGACCCAACTTCATCGAACAATAGTGAAATGGTATGCACATTGCATAAGCATTAAAATAACAATGGCTTTTGTTTAAAAGCATTCAGCATGCAATGCCACAGTTATATTTTTTACTATCTTAAGTTACCAATTACTTCAGAGCCAAATCAATGATTGATTAATTAATTTTCTCAGGTTTTGTTGTAATTGGGAGTGAGAATCAGTTTATTTTAGAACCTGTTAATTTTGTAGTGAGGCCAAAGCTGTGTTTATTTCAGGTGGTAAGGATGTCTGACCTGTGAGGATAATGGGCTGACCCTCTGCTGTGGGCTGTCTCATGGGATGTACCACTCTGAGGTCAATGGGGGGGTGCAGAGGGTATTTATGGGTGATAGTCTCTTCCTCATCCCTTGTGTATTTATTCTGCCTTTTTATGGTCTTTGTGTTGTTGTCGGTATAATACACATGCTCCAGGAACACAGATATCCCCCAGGGTTGGGCTCTGTGGCACAGGGGAAATGTGTTGATCAGTAGAGTTCAGTTCAGTTCACCACCTTGCCTGAACTATGCTTTCTGGTTCCTATTCTTGGTTGTGAGAAAAAGATGAATGTACCTTTCTCTCACATGAAATTATAGGCTTTTAATGACAGACAGCCACACATTGCACTATACTCTTAGTGGCAGTGTCTGCATCTACATTACATTACAGTCATTTAGCTGATGCTTTTATCCAAAGCGACTTACAGTTGATTAGACTAACCAAGGGAGCAATGTGGGGTTAAGGGCCTTGCTCAAGGGCCCAACAGCAATGGTGTTCTTGCCCTGGACTGGGACTTGAGCCACCAACCTCAGGGGTCCCAGTCATGTACCTTAACCACTAGGCTATAGGCTGCCCCATCTATACTCTCAGTGGCACTGTCTGAATCTATACTCTCAGTAGGATATAGGCTGCCCCATCTATACTCTCAGTGGCACTGTCTGAACCTATACTCTCAGTGGCACTGTCTGAATCTGTACTCTCAGTGGCAGTGTCTGCATCTATACCCTCAGTGGCAGTGTCTGTATCTATACTCTCAGTGGCAGTGTCTGTATCTATATTCTCAGTGGCACTGTCTGCATCTGTACTCTCAGTGGCAGTGTCTGCATCTATACCCTCAGTGGCAGTGTCTGTATCTATACTCTCAGTGGCACTGTCTGCATCTATACTCTCAGTGGCACTGTCTGCATCTATACTTCAGTGGCACTGTCTGCATCTATACTCTCAGTGGCACTGTCTGAATCTATACTTCAGTGGCACTGTCTGCATCTATATTCTCAGTGGCACTGTCTGCACCTATACTCTCAGTGGCAGTGTCTGTATCTATACTCTCAGTGGCAGTGTCTGCATCTACAGTATACTATCAGTGGCAGTGTCTGTATCTATACTCTCAGTGGCACTGTCTGCATCTATACTTCAGTGGCACTGTCTGCATCTATACTCTCAGTGGCACTGTTTGCATCTATACTCTCAGTGGCACTGTCTGCATCTATACTTCTGTGGCACTGTCTGCATCTATACTCTCAGTGGCACTGTTTGCATCTATACTTCAGTGGCACTGTCTGCATCTATACTCTCAGTGGCACTGTTTGCATCTATACTCTCAGTGGCACTGTCTGCATCTATACTTCAGTGGCACTGTCTGCATCTATACTTCTGTGGCACTGTCTGCATCTATACTCTCAGTGGCACTGTTTGCATCTATACTCTCAGTGGCACTGTCTGCATCTATACTTCAGTGGCACTGTCTGCACCTATACTCTCAGTGGCACTGTCTGTATCTATACTCTCAGTGGCAGTGTCTGCATCTACAGTATACTATCAGTGGCAGTGTCTGTATCTATACTCTCAGTGGCACTGTCTGCATCTATACTCTCAGTGGCACTGTCTGCATCTATACTCTCAGTGGCACTGTTTGCATCTATACTCTCAGTGGCACTGTCTGCATATCAGTGGCAGTGTCTGTATCTATACTCTCAGTGGCACTGTCTGCATCTATACTCTCAGTGGCACTGTCTGCATCTATACTCTCAGTGGCACTGTTTGCATCTATACTCTCAGTGGCACTGTCTGCATCTATACTTCAGTGGCACTGTCTGCATCTATACTCTCAGTGGCACTGTTTGCATCTATACTCTCAGTGGCAGTGTCTGGATCTGTACTCACAGGAGGTGGTTTCATTATCCAGGGGAACCTGCAGGAGTTGATGTCATGTTACACACAGTACAACTGCTAATGCTAATGCTAATGCAATGAATAGAATTCTTTGTGAAAAATTGTGTTGAAAAGTTGTGTTGTCCTTAAAATTGGATGCAGTTCTAACCAATTGGGTGTCAGAATACAGAATACCTCACAAATGATCAGCCCTGTGGTGTCAGGAATATTTTACAGGAAGGTGTATGGGGAAATTAACCATGGATGGGGGCACTAATCGATTTTACGATATAGCCTACGGTTCATGATGTAGGTATACAATGCTACACATAGATGCACTCAGTCAATACAAACCAACTACTTCCAACATACTCATGAAGAACAAATTACACAATCACACATAATATTAACTGCACACAGGCAGACAACAGTTGAAAACAAGAACAATAAAAGTCTTTTAGCCTACAGGCCATTGAAACAACCACTAAAAATCCTTTTTGCACACAATCCTAGATGTAGACTTCACATAGGATACTTCCAATTTTACCAGTTGCATACCAATTTAAAAAGGTTGGGATGCTCATAGTGCTGTCAACACTAGAGGGGGCTCTAGGCACTAGCAGAGGGTCGGACAGTCCAAATGACAACCCATGTGATGCTGCAGCATTGAGTGTGGTGTGCTGTAATAAAGTTAAGTGAATTGCACTATGTTTCCTGCTTGAGTCTGCACAGCTAAAGCATACAAAAGAAATGGACTAAAAAAGATGTCTTTCATGTTAACCCAACCATCCTTTTCTTCAGCTTGTCAGAGAGCCTGAGATTCCTTTAAAAGCATGGATCGGAGTATTTGAAAATGTACTGATCACCATGGGAAATGATGCAAGAAAGCATGTGCTCATTATACATTGCTTGAGGGTGGAAGGACAGTGATTATTTTATATGCTTCCAGTAGCCGATGCTAAAGACTGTACTGCAGTCCAAGCACTTGCCAATTTCTTTAGGGGAAGAGAAAATGATGTGGCTGAAAGATACAAATTCCGTCAGCGAGGTCAACGGTCGGGCAAGCTGATGGAGCAGTATGTAGTTGCTCTGCGAGAGCTGCTGTCAGCATGCAAGTTCAGCAATATGAAAAAGCATGTGGCACCAGAGAATGCCTGTTTATGGAAACTCTGCTGACCACTGCTAAAGCTATTTCTATAGCTAGCTGGAATGAAGCTGCCATGTCCAAGACAGGAATTGCAGAAATGGATGGCGGAACAAGCAGTTTACCCTGCCCAAAGCATATTAAGCTGAGGAGTGTAAACACGAGAGTAGGCAAATGGCATGCTCAGGCTGTCTGAGGGGCAAGGGGCAGGAGTGAAAAAAATCAAAAGGCAGTTATCCCTGAGCATGCCAGTGGAGCAGACACTGGGGTCACTTACATCTGAAAAGAAATGATACGGTTGTGACAAAGACCAATACAACATCTAATGCTGTAACACTAACATAATAATTACCAGAAAAGGGGACACTGCCAAAGTTTGTTGGGAAAACAGCTACGTGAGCAAAGTTCAGGTACCTAAGGTGACAATATTAAGTGTTGATAATCAGCATGACGCTAGCAGGATAAAACACACTGTGTAAAATGTAAGATTAGCAGTGGTGCATCTTGGCACATTGAACATTAGTTAGATACAGGTTCAGTTGTATCTGTTTTGTTACTGGCGCTATAATCTAAGTACTTTAGTGATGCTGAACTATTTAAAAGAAAACTCAGATGGGTTACACAGGAGTTGGTATTCCATGGATGCAGAGGTGCATGCAGTCTAATGTGACATTAGCTGACCACTCTGTTGCCTCTGAGCTTCATGTGGTGTGCAGTACAATACTGTGGAGAGAAAATGGTCAGAGTGCTTTTGCCTTACATGTGACCACAGACACACCCATAGAGCTCCTGCTCACAGTGTTTAGCAGAGAGAATAACATCTTGGGAGCTTAACTCTGACAACAGGCCTCAGTTTAAATCTCACCTATTTGAAACCCTCCTGCAAGACAGAGACATTCTCAAAGTGCCGTTGTCTGTATCCATATTCATAGTGGCAGTGTCTGTAGCTATACTCACAGTGATCATCTTTTTTCTATACACCAAGTGTTAATGTCTTTATCTATACCCTGAGTGGCAGTGTTTTTAGCTATACTCACAGTGGTGATGTCTTTATGACGTTGACAATATTCCCATTGTAATCACAGGAGCCAATTGTACTTCTGTGCTCAAAATTAATCTGGACCCAAAACAACCTCTTGTCAGAGAAGTCCAAGGATATTGCTCCTAGTCTGTCACTGGTCTTAAGGACTGTGGAGGTCCTTTCTCCCTCAAGGTTTGATCGCTGAATGCTTGGCGTGATTCCATCAGAAACCCAAAATATAAACCTGGGAGAAGAAAGATTATAATGTTACTGGAAAGGAAAGGACAAATAATCCTGCCATCCATCATTTGTATTTTGTACATTTCCTGAAAGTGAGACTGTTATCCAAAAACGTTTAGCTTGGAATAACTGTAAAACATTTAAATGGCAATTATTTTCTTGATGAGTAATTTAATTTAATTGAATGAATATCCAAAATGCTTCGTAAACCAAGTAAACCAATACATTAATCCGTCAGCTAGGAGCACAGCACTCTCCTCTCTTCATCTGATTGGCTAGATGTGAACCATACTACAAACACCAGCAATGTGTTTCCAGTGGAGTGCACTGATTGGCTCTAACATCCTTCATCTGAATGGCCATTAGCACAAAAAACATGTCACCTGTCATTTGGATCAATGGCAATGTTGCCAGGCTGGGATAAATCTGTCAAAATAATTCTGGGATTTTTGCCATTTGAATCAACTCTTTCCATTGTTCCCTTTTCTTGGTTGGCCCAAATTAGATGCTTCTGAATCCAATCCACAGCAAAGCCAGAGATTCCCTTTCCTGCTGAGTGTAATTTCTGAAGGAAAAAAGGAACATAAGAATGCATCTAAGGATCCATTATGAGCATATCTAAGTCAACTTAACTGCAATGTTTGCCATAAAATTAGGAACCCATCAACCCATTTAAGCTGTTCAGGTTATTAAAGTATCTGTCTGTTCCCTCAGACATCTCATTTTTGCATTCATCTGTTAACACATTCACCCTTCCATTCTGCCATTCAATCAATTATTCCCAAATCAGACACATCTCTTTTGGAGATCAGAATAAGACTGTTTCTGGCCTGCAGAGCTCAGTTAAATACCTGTCTGTGGGTCCCATTAAGGAAAGAGGTGTGGATCAGCCCGGAGTCTGTGCTGACCCAGTATAGTCTACCATCTGTGTAGTCAAAGTCCAGAAGAACCAAGGTCCCAGTGTGCATCAGCATCCATTCATTTCCACCATCAGTGTCAACTTGGAAAATGGCCTGATCATGGTTGAAAATCAGATATGCCTCTGGACCTTTCCATGGAAGAAAAAACCATAAAGACACCTAAATTTCACACATGAGTAAAACAGGCTACTTGAACAACTGTTGTCTTTTAACATTCATGGCACTGAAGCATGAATACGATTTTAGCTTTTGTGGCAGCATGTAACTGGAAATGAAAACCTTCTCAAGGTAGTCTTCACAAGATAAATGAGCCTCACAAAACAGACACTTGCACATATGCACGTGTATGCTTACATTTTTGGATCATTGTCCGGCTACATTTGAAATTATCTGTATCACTTTCCTTCCCCTAAGGAAAAGGATTGGCTCTCCATTACATTTAGGGGTACCGAGGATGCCAACAAACCATCATCAGAACAGGCCAATAGATTTGAATCCTGCTCACAAAGAGTTCATAAGAGCAGACAAGTAAGACAGTTAAAGTAGTGATCGGTATATGAGGTATCATGACACCAAAAATTGGTGAAATACAAATCCCTCAAAGAATTCATTAATTTTCCCCATCATCATGTTTAGTTGTGATGAGCAGAAACATCTGAGTGGTTGAAACAAGAGAGTGATTGACAGTTCATTGTACCTCCACCCATTTTTGTCGTGCTTGTACCTGGCACTCCTGGTTTTCCAGGTGTGCCCCTGATGTTAACCCCATTTAGTTGTTTCCTCATCAAACTCACTTATGTTTCAAATGTACTTTTTGGTCAACAAAAATAATGCACAATAAATCACATCTGATTTTAAGTGAATTTGTGTGAAAGACTGCTGGTTAGAGGTTAGGTTATATGGAACAACAATGTTAATAAAGTTAATGGAATAATAACATCCTCACAAATCCAACACAATTATTTCCTTGAAAACTGGCAACCAAGTTTGAAAGTCAATTATTTTGAAAGTCAATTATTTTAGTTGCCACTCACTCCCTATCAGTAGTGTTAGCACAAAAATCACAGTAATACATGAAGATCTACAAAGAACTCAGAAGTGGGAAGAAACTGCCATTGCTATTATTATCAGCCATACTACTGTGGAAGATGCAAATGAGCTGATGAACTCTGTGGTGAAAATGTTTGAAACAAAACATTTTTATACTCAAGCAAAACCCATTCTATACTCTGCAATATTAGTGAGCTAACATTAACAGGTTCACAGTAGCTATGCTAGGATAACTGGGAAGGAAACCTACTTCTGTATGCTTCTTCAGAATTGAAACTGAATTTTTGTAGATCAAAACAATTGTATTTTTGGCTTGAACACACACTCCACTGGACACAAACATTCTTGTGATGCTCATTTTTGGAGTCAAAGTGGTGGCGATAGTGCCTGAAATGGTAGGCTACTTTGGAGGGACTGCTGCTACTTGAATCTTCTATCTTAACTCAGCACTGTTCCATAATGTTGTCTAAGAAAACCTGTATGTCAGATAAATGTTTCATGACTGAATAGCATTGGTTATCATGAAAAGAAGTTTTTAAAATGTTTTAAACACACAATCAAAAATTTAATGTAGTAATCCTTGACAATCTAATTATAACCTCATTACACATTTGTCAAATGTAATCTGGGATGATTGCAGTTGCCTATTTTTTGTAATCTGATAACATAATCCATAATAATTACATGTACCGTAATCTGTTTTTACCCATCCCAAACTTTTATTTTACTCAAGGAGTTGTCAATACTTGGAAGAGGTTGCCAGGTCATCGAGTAGGGGTTGAGACTCTTGGTGGGTTCAAGTCCAGTCTTGATGCAGCAATGTATCATTATATGTTTCTATGTTCTTAAATGCTATATTGTATGTCATAACACAAAGGAAAATATTTTAAGAGGATTTCAGATAATCTGCATTTATGGCCACAGGTTTCACTCATATGTCAATTTCTGGATTTGAATCATTCTGCAGCACCATTGTCTATCTACAAAGTGTGATATTTTGCTCAAAAACATCAGGGTGGCTGGAGGTCCACACTGGTGAGGCAATGACTGGCTCAGGCTCACTAGGGAAAGGTAGAGGTAAATCTGGTAAAGTTTATAAGGCTCATCGCTCTCTAGCTGCCACTTCTGACCAGCTGGGACCCTGAAAGTATGTGAAGAACTATGTACTGACTTCCTGTTTCTCCAGTGGCATAGGCAGTATGTAAGAGAAAGAAGGAGAGCCAGCCATCATGTGACTCATGAGCAGTGACATGCGCTCACCTCAGTGGGAGGTGTTGCTTCAGCAGGCTATGTTCGACTTAGGGTAGGAAAATGGGCAACTAAAGGGGCATCACACAAATACCACTAGAACAAGAACATACTCAAAACCAGTAATGTTTACCCATCAAATTATTAAACAAGCAAAAAGAATGGCACAGAAAACAATAAATACAATCAACAACATTCAGCCACATTCCCACACACATTCCAGTCAGCTGTGCCACATTGCCTACTGTTGTTTTATCCATCATAGGTATGACAACCTGATATCTCAAGGTGATAATGTCAATCCCTCTCTTACTAAATCGAAGAGGAAAGATTAGTGGCCCTCATCATGATCCCTAAATGGGGGAAGATATAGTCAACTAACTTTTTTGTACTTCCCTGTTCCTCTCCACTTCATTGTGCAGCTCTGTTTTCCTCTATGTTCATTTAGTTGAACCTCCACCATGGAGTGACCAGAACATGTCAATGTCACTGTTGCTTGTTGTTCCCAAGGTAAAGCAATTCAGCACATCCACAAACAACAGCAGGCATTCCCCCTAGGGAAACAACCTGTTCCACTCCCCCAAGCCGCTAAATCTGCCACCAAATCTCATCCTTCTCCTTCTACCATACTGATACTGTTAATTCATTTTGACAGACAGAACCAGTCAAAAGTTTGGACATGCCTACTGAAAATCATGCATTTCTCTTTCTTATAGCCATTTTCACCTAAGGGTTATGTTAAAGTCACAGAAATTTGTTTCTTACATAAATGTAGATAGTCAAGTTTATGTCTATGCAAAATAATTTTAAAAAGTTTTGATTGGAAAAAAGGTCTTTTGAGCCAGTACCCCAGTTTTGTGGTTTTGCTTTAAATATCACAAAGATGTTATAGGTAGAAAATATTAAGACAGTGATTGCAAAGTGATTGCAGGTGCCACAAGTACTATATATTATCCTGACAACATTCTATCCTTGTCTAGACTTCCGAGAAAATCATTTACGTTGTGACAAGATAGAGTGGACACCAAGGGACCTATTTGGTAGAAAGCTTTTGCCTTTTGTTGTAATAATCAATAATATGGCAAGAAAAGCTGAACTTTGCAAAGAGAATCGTCAGTCCATAATTATTATAAGAACTGGCCGATCAGTCAGGAAAACCACAAAAACACTGAAAGTTTCTTCAAGTGCAGAGGCCAAAGCCATGAAATGCTACCATGAAACTGGCTCTTATGAAGATCGCCCCATCTGCTGCAGATGACAAGTATACGTATTTGAGTCATTAGCCCAGGAAATCACCAGTTCACAGCACTGCAGACTGAAGCTGAAATAAATGCTTCATGGAGCTCTAGCAGAAAGCACATCTCAACATCAACTGTTCAGAGGAGATCAGGTCCAGCTTGGTTGAATTGATGCAAAGAACTCTTTTCTGAGGGATGTAAAAAAGAAGAAAATTTTTGGCAAAAGAACACAGCCAGTGGACACTAGAACATGGCTTGTACATGGACCAGAAAACTTTTTAGCATTCCATGTTTCTGTAGAAAACATTTTCAGACAATGGTTGATTGGAAGGGTTTATTATTGGAATGGGTTAGAGATGAGGATATGGTGTACTGGTTTTGGGCTTGGAGTCCATAGGGGGAAAGGAGTGGAGCTGTTCTCACAGGAGAAGAGGACTCCCCAGTAGGAATAAAATATGGTAAGAAAAGGTTGTGATGGGGAAGAGGTGGGATGCCAGAGGTGCAAAGCTCAATGGGAGATGAGGTACATGACGCTTTTATACTTGTAAGGAGACGAGAATTTTTGAATGAAGGGTTGTCTGAAGATGATTCTCCCGAACTTTGTTTCAACAATCCCCATTTCAGTAGAAAACATTTTCAGGCAACTGTAGGTTGGAAGGGTTAATTACTGGAATGGGTTAGAGACAAGGATACAGTGTACTGGTTTTGGGCTTGGAGTCCTAAGGGGGAATAGAGTGGAGCTATTTTCAGAGGAGAGGAGGACCCCCAAAGACTGAAACGAAAAACAACTATGAATATGGTGACGATGTGGGTGCAATGACAGAACATTAGTGAACCAAAGGGAGGTGAGCGGAGCAAATGTCTGGAAAGTACAACCTGATGTATGATTGGAATGCATTAAAGGACCAGTGACCCAGACGTTTGATTAGGTGGCCTGGAGGTCTATTTTGCTGTGCTGGTGGTTGCTCTGCTCCTTAAAGAGTGAGAAGAAAAACTAAGGGAAAACCACATGTAAACAAGCTGTTATATTTTAAGTGTTTTTTTAAACCAATGGTGTGTTACGATTCTGGCAGATTCATTGATGGATAGTGGTGTGATTGATGTATGAGGGATATTCGAACAGCTCTAGGCAATAAGTAATTTCCTGAGGAGATCTCAGTCAGAAATTCCTTCTCCTCCTCCTGCTCCTTCAATGTTCATCTCAAAAAGCCTCCCATGCCCCCTCCATATTTGTCACTTCATATTCCTGCCAGACTTATTCTCTTCAGCTTCACTGCTGGATATGTACTGGGTGTTAGCTACTGATGTCCTGCAAGCAGAGTCTGCCTTTGGTAATAATGCAAGCTGGTAGTCTCATGTGTGGAAATTTCTCACTAAACTCCTGCATCCCTTTCAAGCAATTGGCTATGGAAGCTAAATCAGTTAGCATTTGATGGTCGAGCAATGAGTATCTCTGTGTTATTTGCCACAGGAGGAAGACTCATATAAACACTTTAACAGGAGACATTCTGCTCAGGCCCTGTCTGTGATTTGCCTAAAAACATGAAAGCTGGAGAGAGAAAAAAGAACTAGAGAACGTCTGCGCTCGTGGTCAGCAAGCCCACCTTGGTTGTACACTGTGCAAACAGAGCATGGTACTGCTCACCGCTGAAACCACAGAGACCTACAGAGGATTCCAAAACAGCAAGGTGAAGGGAACTGTGGTTAAACTGAATGCAGTCATTATACCATTATACCATTGCTGGGACATATTCATGTAAATATGTTTTGTGATGTGCAAAGATTCTTCAGTTAAGTTTTTTGCTAGCCTTTCCTTTGATGGTGCATCATATAGTTGAATGTTAGATTTGATCAACTATAATTTGGTCCTATTTTCTTGTTCACAGTTCAGTCACAGCTGACACTGAATTCTCACTTTTGTCCCCTCAATACACCTTTTAAGGAGACACCTTTTATTTGTCTTCTGTTGCAGTAGACACAGAATACATTGAGGGTCTTTTATGCTTTTATTTTGTACCTGTATACAATTTTATTCCTTTCACTTTTGTGTCTGTTGCAGTCTTTCCTGATGTAGCACTTCAGGATCTAAATTGAAATTCATACTGTGTTATAGTTACTGTTTATAGTTACTATATAGTTACTTTAGTATACTATACTGTATAGTTACTATTTTGTAGCCCTTGTTTGTACTTTTTCATGAGTCTTGATATATTTCTTATAGTGTTGCACTTGGAACAGTATTACAAGTGTGGTCTACCTAATGCATTCTATAACTGTAATGTAATCTCCTTTGATTTACAATCAGAGAATCCTGTTGGCTACAGCGCAATGTGTAGATCTTGAAAAACATACCTGTTACCTATTACTGCAAATCCTTTTAAAATTTAACATAATTCTAACTTTGTTCCACCTATGAAATAGGACACACAACTTTAAACTTAGCTGTATAGAATGAAATGTGCTTCTTTTCGACCCACATTTGATACTTCTGAATTCTGCTCAAACATTCTTGTACTAGTTTACATTAAATACTGCAAATTTTGCAATCTATTATTAATGCTCTGTCACAATTCCTCTCACAGTTGCTTTTTACCTTCTGCCCGGCAACTGATTTTTGACCCATTGTTTAGCAATTCCTGCCAGCCTTACTGATTTCATTTTCACTACAAGCCTATAATGTTATACGTCATCAATATATAATATAGTTAGTGTTGTACACTTTGTAGCTTCCACAAAAATGTACTGGTAGTTTGTTAGGCATGACCTACCCCTGTAAACCTCCTTCAATAATTAATTCCAGTTTTTCTGTACAAATAAAAGGTATTTTGTCATATGGCATTTGTCCAGTTTTAAGAGATTGGTTAAATATAACCATTATAAGTATATAAACATTTCCCCCTAATCCCATGAATTCATCACTGTGATCCAACTATATCAGAGACCTGAAATTCCAAAATGTCCTTTTTAAGGTAATAGCATTTAAACAGGAATGTGAGGGTGTTACACATACATATCTTGCCCTCTGTTCTCACTCTCCATTTCTCAAAACCATGGTCTAAGTGAAGGGAGGGATTGCTCCAAATGGTAGGAAAGGATTATTACGTTATAACCTGATGTATTCATTCCATGAATCCAACATTTAAAGATACCTGCAAACGGCCTCCTGTCTAAGCAATCACATTACTCACAACTGGCCCCACACCTGCAGTGGCTGAGAGAGGACAAGGGCAGACCTAGGACAAATACATGCATCAAATATTGCCTAGCTGTTATACATTTATTAGAATTATTTAGGAAGACAAATATTTACAAATAAAACTAACATACTAATTTGATTTAAAAATATTTGATTTATTTCAGAGAAATCAAATAGATATTTGAAACAAGATACCTAAAATATGTTATCATTGTTTGAAGTTATTGTAAAGATCCATGTGTGGTCTTGAAACTTATATATTTGAAAGTGTTACAATTTCACAAAAATGTTTGTTAAGATATTACTTACTCCAGCTTGGATGAGGGGGCAGTACCAAGACATTTTCTCTAGCAAGCAGGGGTGAAAGCACAAGACAGGCAAGTGTGTTTGGAGTTGTTTTATTTTTCAATAAAACAACTCCAAACACTCCACACTGGTGCACTCAATGTCCAACCTCTGGTCTCAAAATGATTGCTAATCACTAATAATTCTGAGTTACTTAATTCGAAGTGTCATTGATGAAATAGGAAGGACCACTCACAAGCAATGCATTGAGGCATAAGGGAGCATAAAAACCCACAGGTGTGGGGCTCTCTTCTTTCACCACTTCCATTGCTCAAATGGAACATCACCAACCAGCTGTTGCTGCTGTGTCCGTATATATTGCTGTGCAAAATGTCAAGAAGATGCTTTTTTTTTTGATTACTCCAGGCAAAATGTGCTACCGCCTGCCCAGCTAATCATCACACACTGGCATATATTGATATCAGACCTGCCTCTGTCGCACAAGGGTGTTCTCCATGTTATTGTCCCTACTGCATAACCACCCTGTGGGAAAATGATCCTTTTAACTAGAAATAAATCATCTTATCATGGAACCAAGAAGGAAATGAAGCCATTGTTTTAGAAAGAGCACCACTCACACCAAAAATTACCTTGATTCAGACATGAAAAACTATGTTGCTGTTTGTATAGTAGCTGTTCAGTACACCCATCAATGAACAATGTTCTGTGGAATACTTTTCCTATAATTTATATGATTATCTGTTGTGCTGAATTTCTACATGGGGCTTGGGCAGCCTACTGGAAATGGTCATTTTTACTAATGACTAAGGGAAATGCCCATACAGTTTTGTTCATCACTGGCTGTCTGAAATGAAAAGGGGTATGAAAGGATTATTATTAATATTGAAAAATTTTATAATATATTTTTTAATATTTTATAACCACTGAGCAGCATGACTCTTAGAAATTACAGTAGTATTTCAGTAAAATTTTTTCCTGTATTCATTTAACCAGGATAGACTGAATGATGTTGGGAATAACTTGATTAGTTGACTTCAAAGAAAGCAAAGACCACATGTCTCACAGCAAAAAAGTCCCAGCTTTGAGATATGCTGTTGTTGGGAAGGCCCAGACAAAGCAAGCCACTTTTTCTAAGCCACGTGGCATAGAATGAAGCCCAATCAGAAACCAAACCTAGTCTCTGACATCCATTCGTATGGAAGTATGGGAGATAAACTGGGCCACAGTGACTCACCAGCACAGCTCTTGTTCATCTCATATAGCTGTGTGTTCCAGCATGCCTCTCCAGGACCCAGAGCTCCTCTGCACACCGCTAGACCCAACAGCACAGTCACACATGCGGCGAATAACATAATCCTTGGTGTCCCGTTTCCAAACACGCTGGAGCTTCACTCTCACGGCCGAAGCAGCCCGCAGATCCCCCTAAAGAAAGCTGCTCCACACTGGCTGGCAGGCCTCTCCCTCCAGGCCAGAGTGAGGGGGGAGAGGGAAGGATTCACATCCCAGACACATCCAGGGTGTCCAAGCAGCAGCCTCTATCTGAGGGTCTGACTCTGTGCAGCTGGGAAATACAGCCAGCTACTCCGTCGTTTCTGAAGGCAAAGTTCGAAATGCCTGACAGGTATGTGGTAAATGTCACACCTCCCCAGACCATGGCTGCAGCAGCGTTTCTCCTCACTGGGGGACGCAGAATGTCAAAAATGCAGGTAAGGAGAACGAGCTGCAGAAAACCGCTGGTAAATAACCCTCCAACCCCCCATCACACACAAACACACATACACACACACACTCCCTGTCGCACCCTCCTGCCTTAGTCCTGCTTTTAAAACAACAGACAAGCTTTTCTTTGATGAAGAGGTGACAAGTCACTTTACTTTCAGGTAGAGAAACTTCTCATAACCCCTGCTCCTCTCTTATATCCCAGTATTCCTCCTGGTATGCCCCAGCACTGAAGCTTAGTCTCAGTGGTTACTCAAATATTGCAATACAGCTTCAGTTATTATTCCAGTACTGTAACGCAGCTTCAGGGATTACTCCATCACTGCAACCCAGCTTCAGTGACAACTCCAGCACTGTAACCCCACTTTAGTGATTACTCCAGCTTCAGAACTGTATGCCAAAGATTACTCCAGCTACAGCACTGTAACCCAAGCTTCAGTGATTACTCCAGAATGAAGGAGTGTGAGGTTAGACAACTGTGGGAAAGTTGGAAAGCAAGGAGATTGGAGGGAAGGAGAGAGGGATGGATTCAGTAAGAGATATGAAACTAGAGGCCCTTTTCTCAGGATTTTTAGTTAGTTCCCATCAAGCCTTATCGGTGTGTCAGCAATTGAAGTGGGTATGGCAGACAAAATGATGTATTTTTTAAATCAAGAGAGAACTGAATAAGTGTATTTCTGGAGGTGATGACTCACAGTGCTTCAGCAGCTGTTTAAAGTCCCAGGAAAATGGCTCCTTATCCTGTCTCCTCTGCTAATGGAAGAACCATGTCTAGACAACAGTGCCTGCACCTCCCCAAAAATGGATAATGGTCACTGTTTTGTGAGAAAACTTTTCTCCTCCAAGACATCGCTTTGCTGATGGTTATTGTGACTGGAAACACCCACAATTTTCCTTACACCTTACACAAGACTTATGACCAGCAGCATGAAAAGTTCATTAATTAGATTTTGCTTTGACATGGCATTTCCCTATTCCAGTCTTCAATACCCACAATTTACATTACATTACATTCATTTAGCATTTAGTAGGCGCTCTTGATACACAGCAACGTACACCGCTTTCATTTTTACACACTATCCATTTATACACCGGGATATATACTCAGGCAATATTCAGGTCAAGTACACTTGTCCAAGGCAAGGTATGAATTTAATAAAAGCGAAGGAAAAGTACAAGATATTTAGTGCCACCTCCTGGACATTGTGAAGTACTACAATGAGATCCCATAGAAAATGAAAGGCTTCTAGGTCATGCCATTCCATGTTTTGGACAAGACAGCTTAAAATGTTAAATTGAAATAGGTGTGAAATTCTCTAGGGGTAAATTCCATTATAACACAAATTATACACACCATTGGGATTTGCTTGCTTTTAAAGAAGAGCAGGAGCTCAAATGTTTTTCCCTGTCCATCGCACTAGAGAGAATCCACCAAATTACATGTGTCTGGGACATACAGAAGCTGTGACAGTATTCATTGTCCTAACCTAGGAGTAAACGTAACTGTAATCCAAGATTTACAAACCAGCGTGATCTTCTCCCAGTCGAGCTACAGAAACTCGTGTCTTTTTCTATGCATAACAATCAGAGAACATTAACTAGGCCAAATTAGTCTGTTCAGCTTACTCAGCATGTCATTGTTTAACTGCTCTGCATAGCTCAGTCTGCATTTTAAGTTTTAAGCATCCTGTGTAACTCATGTACCATTTTCTCATTGGTTGTTGACTCCGTTGGCAGTCACATGTCAACTCCCTTTCTGGTTTGTCAAGTAACAAAGTCAGGAAATACATTATGCATGAAAAACCAGTATGATAAGAGTAAATATTGTGAAATTAGTTACATATCTGAACATTTGATGAGCAGTAGAAAATGAAATACTATAGTTTTTATCATTCTGAAAAAGTTAGCATCCATCAAAAAAGGGATATTTTTGGTGAAAAATTTTGTATCTATCTTTTTTTTACACTGAGCACTTGTGTGTCAGAGCTGGTTAGTACATGTTCCACCTCTCAAGACCCAGTGACTGAATGTTGACAGAAATCACAGGTCATGCTTTATTTAAGCACAGGCCCTGAACATACACCCATCCTACACTGTAACATTAAACGAGACATGTCTGGATTACGTATGACAAACCTGGCCAGGCTCAGTCAGTACAGAGCTACATTATCTGCAACTGTCTGCATTTATGTCTGATCTCCCTGGCTCAGCTGCGCTCCAAGCATAAGGTCCTTCTGTTATCTGCTCAACATCACACATTACACTGAGATCAGGAGGCAAAGAAGCATATCAGCACATCACTGTTCATTAGAATGTTTTTATTATTATTTCTACAGTAAAAAAGGTAACACATACTAAGCAATGCAGAGCTTGATTATGCAGGATTTTGGCATCATTGACCTTCTCATTGTGTTGTTTGCTTGATAGAAGCACTACCTCACAATTATTCCCAGCCTCCCACAGTCCACTCAGAGCAACACTCGAAGGCTGAACTCATTCACAAGCAGATAAACTGGAGCAAATATTAGCACTTCAGCCACCAACATCATACAATTAGAAGAAGACTGAAATATCAGTATTGATGTAGCCTTTTTCCTATAAAATACAGCAGCAGAAATACTTTATTCCCTGTGGTGGGCGGGGTTATGAGTACGGTAATGATGCAGTGATTGCAGCTCAAACTGGGCTCTGAGGGAGGATGCAGTCACACAGCAGGCCCGGTAGGGCATGGCTCCCTCTGGTCCAGTCAGTCGGTGGCACAGCTCTGCGGTTCTGTGGAGGCCGGCGGGTCGGCAGTCCTGTAGTTGGTGCCATACTTGTTATGCAGGGAGCGGGCCACGTACCTCCAGTACTCCCTACGGATGGTGTCAATCTCTCCAGCGAGGACCTCGCAGAGCTGAGCAGAGACATGAAAGCATGTTATCACGCACACAAGATTATCCAGATAGATCAAGTGTTAAGGAGGATAAACTGTAGCTCATTAGGATATAACTGAAATAATGAAGCACTGCTAATGAAGCACTGCAGATGCAATGCTAATCTAATGAAGCAGTGCCACCCAGCAGTTAGGCTCTATTGCAAATGCTATGTTATATTAGGTGATGCATGGAGCATAATCTTTCATTGGTGATCTACAGTATATACCTTGGTTGCCATATTTGCCTATATCAAATAATCTTCATTATCACCAGTTTAATTCTCCCCTATTCTTCCAAAAATTTGTAAATTAAAATGTAAAATGTCATTAATTTAAAGCACGTCATATATGTAGAATCTTTCCTAGGAACAACAGAAGCTACTGTCATTATATATCCACACCTTACAATGGGAGTATATTTATATACCTCCCATAGTGGTTCCAGCTTTCCTCAGTCCAAATGCACGTATCTCAGTAAAGACCCCTTACTAGCTCGCCTGACCTGATAGTTGAGCACCTTTTTAGTCCTCTTTTCACAGTTGGCTTGTCTGGTAACTTTCTACAAATATGGCTTCTAGTGGGTGCAATAATCTGAGTGTTAAACAGTTTTTTTTGCAGTGTCTGGAGCTCACCTCCATGGCTTTGCCGAGGATCTCCTCCTGCTGGCAGTCAGTGCTGTCCAGCATATCCTCGTACATGTCTACCAGGAAGGCAGTCAGGTAAGGGGAGCTGTGGGTCTTCTGCAGCTCCAGCACCTGCTCCAGCAGACCCTGGTATGAGGCCAGGCCCTGGTCCTGCAGGATCCTGGGGAAAGACAGCCAAGACACATTTAACACTGTATACACAAGCACACACGCACACAAACACAGATGAACCAGGATATACACACACACACACACACACACACACACACACACATTGCAGAACCAGCATACACTGCAGAACCATCACACACACACACACACACACACACACACACACACACACACACACACACACACACACACTGCAGCACCATGACACACAGCCAGCGTACACACACAACCATCATACACACATACACACACACACACACACACACACACACAGTAGAAACAATACACACGACAACACAGAAAATATGCCCTGTTGTGTGGCATTACTGCACTCAGCGGTCATGGGGAACCTTACAAGGAGTGATACATGCAGGGCATTCCTTACAATTGTGTGTCACTGCAGCCATCAAACACGACCCCATGTGACACACTGTGGCAGCATCCAGATTCCTGGTAGGGCACTTTAAGAAAAGTGCAAAGGCCAAAGCCGCACTCCAGGTCAATCAAAACAACATGTATTACAGCATAAACTAATTAAATTCCTAATTGCAATGGCCACTGGCAGTGGTTCTATCAAAGCAACAGCAAGAGAGCAGATCGCACCCTTGATCTAACACCTGAAAGGTGGATGTGGCTGAAGCTCACTGAACTGTTGCCAGAGGAGAATAATGCTTTATATACATTATCAGCAGTTTTTCCCATGCTAATGAATGTAAAAAGACATCATCAGACCCAAGAACAGGATGAAACTCCTAAAAAGGTATGTAAAACAGAAACTAGCTGAAGAGATCGACCAGAGATTTCAGCCGATACCGATAGACGTCACCAGTGTTCACGTTCTGGCTACTGCAGCGGATCAGTGGACAGCTTCCTAGAAGTAGGCAGGGAGGGAGCCGCTGCCCCAGCTGACGAGACTAACTGAGGTACACTGAGATGGGGGATGACAGGAGTGGAATTATGGAATACCTGAATAACAAGGCGAAGGTGGAATCAGGGCCATTAACATGGTGGGATAAATTCTACTATCCCAAACTATCTGTAGTAGCGAGGGACCTTCTTTGCATCCCCACAACCTTAACAACTGTGGGTAGAGAAGAAGTGCAACTGGCAGTACACATTAAATAGCTGGTCTGTGTTTGTGGTAGGCCAAGACTATACACTAGATAGCTGGCCTGTATTGCTCGCAGTTAAAAATTCTTCTTACTGTGGCTGTAAGCAAGCAGGGAGTAGGCTAACCCATGTCATAATTTAATTGTATATGAATAATCTTATTTATGTTGAATATTACTGTATTATGTTATCATACAGACTGCCATCCCCAAACACACACAAATGCTATCAAATTAGTTAATATTAAAACAGATCTGATGAGTAGCACAGATTCCGACAGATTATGCTTTGCTGTAGTGGAACAGTGAGTCGGTGTTATGTGATTGCTCTCACACAAGTATGCATGCACTGTGCTAGTTGGGTGTGTCTTTGTGAGTCCTCTCACTCTCTCTCTCATCCCACTTGCAGATACACCCATCATGATTCACACGCTACTTATGCAACATATACTGATCACACACACACACTGACCAATCACCCAGCATGCACACACATGCTGAACTAAGAGGGACAACAGTGGCAGCTGCTGTTTGGAACTGTGCATAGTGTACCTGTATTTTCTGTTGATAAAAACAGATCATAATTTCATTCTGAGGATCTTTAACTATAAAATCCAGGCTTACATACAGTGGTGTACATACATACATATAAATAAGCTCTGTATGAGCACATACCCCTTCAGATAGTTCCAGGCACTCTCATTGTGTGGGGCCTTTTTGATTTGCTCTAAGCTATACCTGTGAAAGAGAAGAAGAAAACAAATATATCAAAATGTATCATTTATATCTCAATAAATGGAACAGCAGTCATTAAAACCACAATAAACAGCCACATTGGTTTATGCTTAAGTTACCCAGTTCATACCGGGTCAGCCTTTTTCACTTTACCTCAGCCTCTGTGCAGCACAGCCTCCCCTTGAATCTAAGCCCCAGCTCAGCCCAGCCTCCCCTGAATCTAAGCCCCAGCACTGCTCAGCCTCCCCTGAATCTAAGCCCCAGCTCAGCTCAGCCTCCCTGAATCTAAGCCCCAGCTCAGCTCAGCCTGTCCCTGAATCTAAGCCCCAGGTCAGCCCAGCCTCCCCTGAATCTAAGCCCCAGGACACCTCAGCCTCCATTGAATCTAAGCCCCAGCTCAGCTCAGCCTCCATTGAATCTAAGCCCCAGCACAGCTCAGCCTCCATTGAATCTAAGCCCCAGCTCAGCTCAGCCTCTGTCCCTGAATCTATGCCCCAGCACAGCTCAGCCTCTGTCCCCGAATCTATGCCCCAGCACAGCTCAGCCTCTGTCCCTGAATGTAGGCCTCAGCCTCACTCAAGTGCATGGCAGTTTCCCCAGTTCCCTCCTGCCCCTGCAGCAGAAGCAGGGTGATACTCACTGCACTTCTCTGCGTAGAACAGCAGGATCAGAGTAGCCTGTGGTGTGGGAGATGACGAAATGCCTCTGATTCCAGGCTGAGTTATTCCTCACATCTTCCTCCAGGAGTCGATCCACATACTCCAGCTCACCGTCCCACAACTTAAACTCCTATGTAAACACACATAGTTCAGTGCTTAAACTCCTGTGTAAACAAACAAACACGCACACACGCACGCAGCTCACTGTCTCCACCGAAGTTCAAGAATGTTGCCAAGCTCGTGTTTTTCACAAATAACCTTTACACAGACAGTAAGTGACATGCAACCTCTTTAATTTCAACATATTTTTGTTATCTTACATAAAAAGTAAACAATTTGGCACAAACTACATGTTATGCATGTAACTATACATGATGAAAAATTTTATCACAAAATCTGTAGACTTACTGGGGCTGCTTTGAGATATAAACTGTTTTTGCTTGAAAATGCCTTCCATCATGTCTACAAGTTTTAATTCTGAATTTGGCATCAAATTACAGTTTGGATTTAAGACACTACACCAAACACTAAAAGTGGGTTAGCTGTAGCTAAAACAAATTACTGTTAATCGCAAACGCACATCCTACAATGAAGTTTGTATTTGTTTTCAGCAAACATGCTTTAGTTTCATGAAAAACTTGACATTACCATACAATCTTAAAACTTTAATTTCCCGAAATGAATCCAAAACACTTTAATGAACAGCAAACAAGCCATGACTGAGTACACTGTTAATCCGTTACTGCTATCCCAAAAAAACTGGATTGCCTTGACAGTTACCATAACCTTCTGAGGTAAAACCAAACAAGCTAGCCATTCGAAAAATGTGGAAAATATTCATTTAAAAAAAACCCTCAAAAGATGCTAAATATTCTCCTGACATGGTAGAACATTACTATGAAAAATTGTATGTCTGTGAATAAATGTGCAATTTGAATCAGTTGTTCACCATGTACATCCTCAATATAGTTTCCTTTGTAAGGCAGATTTTGGACTGTTGCCCAAATATGCTAATTTAAAACCTGTACTGTTGGTTCCTACAAATACCAAGGTACTGGTATTTATGAACACATGAAATGTGCTGGGTGGAATGTCTATTTGTACACATGGAGTATGTGCTTGCGTGCAAATGACACAGAGGGAAAACCTTACACACTTTGTAATTATTCCAACATAGCATACCAAACCAACAGTAGACTAGTTTCATAGATTACACAAGCTCAAACAAAATCAAAACTGAAGAAATTCACAATAAACTCGCTCACTGTAGTGTAAATCTGGAAAGCTTGCCATTATGCCACCTGATTTCTGCATTTGTCATCAATTAGCCACAGTTACCTACTGTCCAAATGTAATTGGTATAAACAAAGAGCATTCTTGATTTGTCATACCCACGTCTGCTAGAACAATAGTCTTTGTCAAGAACAGCAGAAAATATAATGTTGTAGGTTAACTAGTCATAATGTTAACTATTGTCATGCAGCTTACCGTATTTTCTAAACACACGTATGCAAGCACACAGTATATGCCACCATGCACAAGTTAATAGTCCTGTAAGGTGAATTTGCTGAGGCCACCTATGACTACTGGTTCTGTTTCACATAGTCCATGGTCTACAGAAATCCAGATGCTTATATATTCAAATAAATTGGTCATACAAATTACATGTTTAAGTGCTTGTGTACCCACTGCCAATGCTTCTAGGCATGTCCCCCTTCCTCCTGCTGCTGTGGGCCCTACCTGAATCGCCCCTGTCCTCCTGCTACTGTGGGCCCTACCTGAATCGCCCCTGTCCCCCTGCTGCTGTGGGCCCTACCTGAATCACCCCTGTCCCCCTGCTGCTGTGGGCCCTACCTGAATCATTCCTGTCCTCCTGCTGATGTGGGCCCTACCTGAATTGCCCCTGTCCCCCTGCTGCTGTGGGCCCTACCTGAATCACCCCTGTCCTCCTGCTGCTGTGGGCCCTACCTGAATCACCCCTGCCCACCTGCTGCTGTGGGCCCTACCTGATTCACCCCTGTCCACTTGCTGCTTTTGGCCTTACCTGAATCACCCCTGTCACCCTGCTGCTGTGGGGCTTATTTGAATCACCCGTCCACTTGCTACTGTTGGCCTTACCTGAATGACCCCTTCCCCCTGCTGCTGTGGGCCTTACCTGAATCACCCACTGTCGGTGCTGCCAGGCGTGGTAGTTCTTGGCGTCCTGGCTGAGGATGTCTGCAATGAATTCCAGTTCCTCAGAGGAGTCATTCAGCCACTCTACCACCATGCGTCTGTGATGCCTGGAGCCCCAACACAAACAGTACAGAGCACCACAGTTCATATTTCAATTCATTCAAGAACTCTATGACACCCACAACTAATACATCAAAACACAGGGCCCCACAGCTAAAATTTTGGTCATGATTTTCACTAAACATACCAACAAAATCCATACAGTTGTTTTGCAAAAAAGGTATAGCTGGCATCAGATTGTTATGAGATGTTATTTTTATTATTTAACCTCTGTATACATTGTATTTTGGACTCCCCACTTCACGCAGATACGAAAGAAATTTGCAGTCTATCCATGCATGCAATATATCATTTTTTCAGACCTCCTTCGTCTAACTGAAAATGTTGTCATGAGTCCTGGTCAAGGCATGAGAAGTTTGACATTCCCTTTCCTATAAAGTGAAATTATTCTTTCTTATCTGAAGGTCAGTGCCAGTGCCTGCTGTCAACACACAGTAGACTGAGGGAACTGGGGGGGTTAAATGGATAAATGGATAGGGTGTGTAGGCTCAATCAAAATGTATTAATCCTGAATTGGTTGATGAGTGAAAAACTGGAGATTATATGAAAGGAGAATTTTTAAATAGCTTATTTCATAATTTTGGTTCAAAATATTATGACTCTGGGATCCAAATAAACACCCACTGTGGAAAATCCAAAAACCAAACGAGTGCACACTATTAAGACAGACAACAAAAAAAAAAAACTGTTCACACAAAATAAGGCAATGAAAATTATTAAACACAAATCCAAAGAAAGGACTCACAGTTTACACAGAGTGAGCAAGCGTTTTCTTAATTATGTAACTGCAAAATGTAGTGGTAGCTGAGGGTTCTACAGTGTCACTCAGGTTTGGAGCTGGAAGCCAGGGATGGCAAAATAGCCAGTTAAGTCATTCAGCTGAAAAAACACATGAGAAGCTAAGTACAGCCAAAATGAGCAGAAGCCGTTTACCAGACTTGGTAGTTCTTTGGCTGGTCTTCGATTATGGCAGTGATGTAACGCATCTCCTGTCTCAGATCCTTCTCCAAGGCCTGCAGCAATACTCGCCGATAGTGCCTGCATGGAGAGAGTACTACAGTAATCATCTCTCTCCAACCAATCACAGTGCTTTAATGTGTCCAACCAATCACAACAGTTTTAGTATCTTCCAACTTGGTTTCCTCCACCTCGGTGTAACCATAATTGATAATGATTTGCTTTATTTGTAAATAATCAAATGATCAAATCCTTATTTGTAAAACTTAAGTATTCCTGTAAAAATTTGGTCACACTTAATGGTGTGCAAATCAACTTTACAATGTAATGTGTCTTGAAACAACTACATGGCTCACTATGCAGACATCTCATATTGCTGAATCACATTTCATACACAGCAACTGACAATCAAAGGATGGCAAGATGTCATGACATTTGAAGAATAACAATAGTGAGATTAATAATCTTACAACAAGAAGCACTCCCTTACCATACAGTGTAATTGGCAGCGTTCAGATCGATCGCATCAGCCGTCAGCGCAAATGCCCTGTCACTTTTTTCATCGTTCTTCAGCAGAGCTCGGAAATAGTCATACACATCTGTAACTGTTGGGGGACATAAAAAAAAAAAAAAAAAGAAATTAGGGTTAATCTTTTCAAACCATGGAACTTCTAAGGCATTCAGAGCTAGGCGGCAGTAACCCATACAAAAGTGTCTTTGCTTGTTTCAGACTCACACTGTTTGTCTAGTCTTCTCATTGCTTAAACAGAAAATTAATTTGTGCCCACAAGAGTAGGTTGACCTTAAGATGAGGTGTGGACAGGTGCACTGACAGCAAGTTGCTTTTTTTTTATGTAGTTGAAAGGTACTGCACTAAGACCAACATAAAACTGGTGTTATTTTTGTAACCAAATTGTTGTGTGCAACAATGATGATGTACCATAGGCTGCCATCAGACATTTGGTATGACACACCTGGCTTGGAATATAGAGCTGTGTAAAAGTCTTAAGGCACCCTAGATTATCTGTATAAATTTAGTCCTATTTTTATCATCTACATGAGTGTGTCATTGGAAAAGCAAAACCATTAGATTTATAAACAACCATTTTCAAAAAATTCAGTATTACAGAGAAATGTTTGTATTTTGTTAAAGAAAGTAATATATTCAGTGACATAACATGTTTCAGATATAAACCTGATTACTTTGTGTATTTATATGTAGCCCAGTGCATGATTAAACAAAGATAACAAATGGGTGCTAATGATCAATGACATAATTAGCTGACTGAGCCAAAGTGATTACCTGAAACAGAACCAGGTATTGGAGTAATCAAACTGGGAAAAGCACAAGCAAACAGTGGCAACAGCGAGCACAGCAACAGGACACAAAGTGGCCATCTCGCATTAGCAAGATCTCGGCCAATCAGAAATTGCATGGCAGATAGGAGTTTCCGGGTGTGCTGTCCGAGAACAAAAAAAAGCATGCAAGGTTGAGGACCAGATACTCAGAGGTCGACCACCGAAACTGACTGCAGCAAACAAGATATCGAAGTCTTGTCAGAAGTGGTCTTCATGGAATAGTTGCTGCCAAAAACCATTCCTCCAAAGTGGAAACAAAGCCAACAGACTCACCTACACATTAAAATACATGAACTGGGGCACTGAATAATGGCAGCCACAGCTCTGGACTGACAAGCTGAAATTCTTTAGATTCCAGCAACAGGACAATGATCCCAATGATCTTGATTAGTTTTTTTACTGTACTGCTCTTCGCAGCATTGAGGAACATAAGCAACATTTTATCATTATTTACCCTGCTCTCTTCTTTTATGGTCAGTTATTATTCGCATAGATACAACCTGAGAGGGAAAAATTGCCTCCCCTCAAAAATATTCCAAAACCAGTGACCAAAGAGGCAATAAGCATCTTAAGCTTGGCAGAGAGAAAACCTAAACTGAATCCCAGAAAAAAACCTGAAACACCACATGAATAATTGCCAATATGGATCGACATCTGGCGTTACCAGTTAAGAGTGGAATTGGGCGTAATACAACCCTCTTTGTTTCATGGTAAGCCCTAACATGCCCCTCAGAATCCTTTGATAAACATTCCCAATCTCTCTCTCTCTCTCTCTCTGTCTCTTCTTTCGGGTTATTTGAGTGCATGCGTGCATGTGTGTGTTTGTATATGTTTAGGATCATTTTCCTCTTTATCCCAAGACTTTTAATCACCTTCATATTAACAAGAAAGGTAGGGAAACTTTGAGTCACATGACAACAGGAGTGTGTCACAACATAAGCGCAAAGCAACTCATTTGCAGAACGGCCTGTTCCTCTCTCAGAACACTCCTCTCTAAATTCCCATGCCAATGTTTGATGTTATTGTGACACTCAAAGAGCTGTTCACAAAAATGTTAATATTGAAAGGATGTTTTGTGTTTCCAGTTATTTAAAGTTTAAGAATGAAATTCAGCCCTAGATAAACCTTGAAGCACTCCCCCAGTGTTTGTGGACCAAGGAGGAGGGGAGAGCCCTTCTTAAGTTGGGCCCAGTGCTCATTCCCCAGAGTCACACTTTTTCACAACTCCACTCTATTCTACTGGTAAACTTTTTTTATTTGTTTAAAAACACAGCACTAGCTCCTCATCCAGGCCCAGGAGCAAGACTCAGTATTTTATCCGAGAGTAAAACATACACTAAATGGTGGTCTAAAATGGTGGTAACCCAATTAAAAAAAAAAAATAACTAAGAATAATGTGAGCTCCCTGATTCATTTTGGTCAAAATGTATGACGTTGCATTTTACACCATCTGTAATCAGTAGATTTCTTTGTCAGACCAGAGCACAGTGCACTGAAATCATAAAGTCTGCTCCTGATGACATTGAAATTCTTCACCCTGATATGTGAATTTCAGAAGTAAGGGCTGGGCAATATGGGTTAAAAACAATATCTCAATATACATCCCAAAATTTTTTATATTTTATCTAAAACACTGTGTTGAAGTAAAAATGAAGATTAATGTTAAAAAGCACCTTTCTCTGTTTAAAAACAACAGTTTCACACACCATATCTTTTAATAGTTGCTGTGATTTTCAACAACAGCATCCCATTCTCTATGTTCTTGCAGGTTAGATATTTTTTGTTTGGTTGTTAGTTGTTTTTTTTGGAGGGCTGGGGGTGGGAAAGACGGTGGGAATGGTGCTGGGGTAAATTTTGTTGTTTTTTTTTAAACATTTTTTGTTGTTTTTTTTATTATCGTTAACTATTACTTGACTGACCATTTTGCATGGATGAGCTCTCATTAGGTGACCAAAATGACCTAGTCTTGTGACACATTGTCATACAGACATTTGGCTTTGTGAGGCTGGGTTCACTTTGACCAGCTGATGAGAGCTCATCCACACAAAAAGGTTTAAAATATCTTCATAAAATCTTACAAAAATACTTTAAACAGTTGGAGTCGGTAGTTGTTGGTTGTCAGTACAGAAGTAGGTCACCAAGGGATATCTGTGATATGGATATCGAACATCTACTTCCATGTAATTACAGCGGATGATTCTATATAGGTCAATCATTACTTTTATAAACATGGGCTATGGTACAACACTAGGAAAGGCAGACGTGAAAAGTGATTTTTGTTCAACAATGAGAAGGTAGGTTGCTAAAGTTGCGAGAAGTCATCAAACTTGTTGCTAGTTGCTAGATAAGATTTTAGAAGATAGGGAAGTCGCTAAATCCAGCGGAAAAGTTGGTAAATTGGCAACACTGCAACTGACACGACAACAATTGATGGGCGTGGTAACAGCGGTGAGTGAGAGCGAGAGCGCGCACCCGTGAGAGAGCTTGTCCATTAAACACTGCAGATTTTTTATAACAAACACGCAAATAATTACACTGCAAATTAACACCCTGATCTGATATTACAATATGGTAATTTCATATCTTGTGAAAAAAAACTACCAAGTATAATATACTCCAATTTAATAATAATAATTTAATAATTATCCAATATATCACCCAGACCTATACAGAAGTCTTAAACCTGCTGGGATGCTTACACTTCTCAGAATATGCAATCTTCACAATTGGATTGGGCCCATCATCTTGCGGAACCGGCTCAAGATCTGCCCACTCCTTCCTGTCCCTGTAACAACATCAACAAGTTAGGTCCGCTGCCATGAAGCAGGTCCATATCATGTCAAAATAACAAATTCTCTAGAGGCTGAAAAATCTGAATAAATAAGAAACATAGCCAGAATATTTGGTGTATTGAAATCAGCTGATGGGTACACTGATAAGAAGCAAAGATGCACTGGTGAGCCAAGCCATTGCTGTCAAACTGGTAAACCATGGAATACCAGTGTAGTGGATGACAGGAAAACACTATGGTGAAGAAAACCCAGAGTGATAGGAAAGTGTGAAGGTAAACAGGAACAGCTGATGATCTAAAACATACCATCTCATCTGTCAAACATGGTGAAGGTTGAGTTATTGGGCATGGAGGACTGGGCATGTATTGCTTCTAATGGAACCAGTTCATTAGTGTTCATTCATGATGTAACTGCTGATAGCAGCAGCAGGATGAATGGAGAAGCATACAGAAACATCTTGTCTGCCCAGATCCAAGTAAATGCATCAAAACAGTGGACAATGGTTCTACACGTATAGCTAAATCAACCAAGGAGTTTTTAGGACCAAAACATGTAATATTCTTGTCTGACTGGCCTCACCTCAATCCAGCTGAGCATGCATTTTATTTGCTGAATACCACACTGAAGACAAAAAGCCCCAAAAAAAATTACCATACAATGCTGGCAGCATATCACCAGAAAGATACCAAGCATCTGATAATGTGTATGGGTAATTACAAATATTAAATAGGCTGACTTTAAGTTTATGTCAATTCGTCTATTTACTTTTACTAATTGGAGAATATGTATAAAAAGGGATACAATTCCTAAATGCTTTGATTGATAATGATGTTTAAACACCCTCAACCTAAAGCTGAAACTTGGCACTGACACCTCATGGTCATTGTTTCATTTAATTAATTGTTTTAAAAGAATAAATTAGCCTGACTGCAGTTGCTGGCCAGAAACAAAAGCATCTGTGCGTAGGTAGCATGGTGACTTGGTATTCATTGAATTAGGTAAGAATGTGAGAAAGATTTTTACTTTATAGAACCAAAATATATTTATTTCAGCCTGAACATGCTGTGGCAGTACTGACAAAGCTGAGAATTGGAGCAAGAGGTTTAAAGGTAATTTCACTTTGGTTACACCTTATGCTCTATTGTTCCTCATCTCAGATGTGTCTTCATGATTGAGGTAGTATCATTATCAATACATAAACATAGTATTCTAGGTGTGTAATAATATTGATATTTTAAATATTCACTATGGTATTCTTTCTCTGTTGATATTATCAATACACAGTATATACATGGATTGTCATTGTTTCTTTTTGGTGTACTAAACAGACCTATTTATGCCTCTCGCAATTTCACCTATAAGTTTAATTAATATCTATTCTTGCATTGTGAGGGTCAATTCAAGACATTTCTTGAACACTCGTGTTTTCGTTAGTGTCTACGCTTCCACCTTTCGGAGTTCGTTCACTTAATGCTGCTAGCAGAGGAAGGCTCTGACATCTAGCGACACTGCACCAGCGCTTTTGCGCTGCTGTTGCACCGTCAACTTATGGTTTACAAAAACACCTTCACTGATGTTAGCTACCTAGGTGTTTTACAAAAGCTAAATAATAAAAACACTGCATACACGACAATATATTAAATTCCACCTTAGCCTTATATCCACCTTATATGACCAAGGATTACTTTTGAATAAATAATTGTACAGAATGAAGTGACGTCAAATATTCTGTTGTCATATATTCAAGTTACCATCAGAAAATCTTATGTAGCAAGCCTCTTAGTTCTGCAGTACTTCCAATCTATGGACATAGGATAGAGTTAGCAAATTGACTTGTCCTAAATCGTCCGATTAGCTGCTCAGCTGAAAGCTTAATTCCATACCATTTCGATCTCCTTTCAATGTAACACAAACACTCTTTCATGTTTGGTAAATGAAAATTAGACCGACGTGACTAGCTACAATTTAGAATGATATCTGGCTACAATAATAACAATTCATTCATTAGTGGTGTAGATACTTTTTTACTAAGTGCAAAGGTTACGTTTCGATTTGTAAGAGAAAAAAACTCCACCTGACTGTACTTCTAAAGCGCGGGCCCGTTATCTATGTACATGAACTAGTTACCTGTAAAACACGTATCCTCCATGAAGTTGGTCGTTCCCATAGTCAGCCTCTGGTTCCTCGTCACCATCTTTACCGCTATGTTTCTCGTCATGCGACTCAGATATTTCGTTGGACATTTCTTCAATGCCTGACATGACTCCACGTCTGTATCTCTAACAACACAACCAGTGTTGCCTGACTTGAGCTGAGGAGCAGCACAAAAAAAAAGTACTTCCGGGTCAAGATTGTCATAATAAGAGTCCCTAATAAAATAAGTACTGTAATTTAAGAAGTACAGGGGGTCCTCGGGCTACGACGGTCTCGAGTAACGACGTTTCGTGGTTACGACGCACTCCCATAAATAAATTAAAAAAACCTAGTTTGGTTCGTAAATACGACGACAGAAATAAAGATAAGAATTTTTTTGCTCTTTTTTATTACTGTTTCATTTAAGTACTGTATTTCATATGTCCTTCATGTGTTGTGTGTACAAAGTAAGTGATTTAAGGTGTTAACTTAGGTATAATTTAGGAAAATCGGCTGATTAGATAGCAACGAGGAAATAACATTTCTATATAATTCTCAATAACTGGACTTTACAGAAAAAAACTTTAAGCTCTGTTCAGCGCTAAGCAGCAGCTAGCAGCACTAAGCCCAATAAATTCTTGATATAAGCCCCCTTGCTTCTCTCTTTATATCTTAAGGTAAAGCATTTAACTGGGACTATATACAGAAAACACATGCACTGGACTGTATGGCACATATATTTTGGACATACAGGGAAAAAAACTGTATTACATGTCTCAATGAAAATGGGATCCACCTTATTCAGGAATATCCCTCACTATTGTCATGACTTGTCTTCTGAACTGTGTCAAGGGTATCTCTGTCGGGGGATGTTGCAGGGTTCCAGCTCAATATGGATTTACTGCTTTGTGAAAATATTTAACTTAACTGTAAACAGTTTGTAAACGATAACATTTGGGTCTTTTTTTTTAAAAAAGCCACTAAATAGGGAATTTACAGTGGTAGTGTGGGTTTGTGTCCATTCCTCATAAGTAGTAGTTTGAGTCTAAGTCCATTCCTGAATCGTAAAGCTCCTGGTTCTTTAATCCACTTTCGTTGCGTCTTGGAATGTGTCTGACATCAGAGATTTGAAGTGCAGTAATTGATAACAAGTTCCATAGGACAGGCCAAAGTTCTGCTTCAGGATGATACTGAAGGTGCGACTGATAATGAAGGCTGGACTGTGACCCTCAGCATTGTTGTCTTCCCATGGAAAGCTCATTGCACCTGCTGCAGTTTTTAGGTGAGTACATATCCCTCTGTCATTGTGCCTTGCTTGTAATTTATGTAAAAATAGAGAGGGTGTTGACTGGTAGTTTTGTGAAGTTTATGAGCTACGATGTAACTGTGGTTCTGGAATTGGAATGGAATAGCTCTATGGCTTGCATTGTTCAATGGTGAGTGTCTGACTGCCATCATGAGTGAAACAAATCAGTTGTTTTGTGACCTAATCTTTGAGGTTTAGCCATGTGCTGTACTTGTAGGATGATTCAAGCACAAGTAGGACAAGTTGAGTCTGGGGACAATGAGCTACGAAGCTTGTAATAGATTGAGCCCTTTCAACAAATTCCACATTTCATTCAGATAAAATTATGTTGCATTCACACTTCTCTTACAGCATATTTCTATCAGCAATATTTGTTAATAAAAACAATATTCTTCAATAGATATAATTACTGTAGATAACAACTGCAAATCAAACAGGTTAATCCCTTAGTTGAACTGGAAATAGCAACCAAGGAAGTGTCAGAGTGACAATTTGTCCATTCAGCAGCAAAGGGAGGGAAAATGGAGAATGTCACTGTCAAGATATTGATTGAAAAGTATCACTAACAACAGCCTAGAAAAAAGCTACCAGAAAAAGCTCATTGGATCTTTAAAGAAAACAAAGATTCTCAAGCCCGAAACTGGTTTCAGAGTCCTCTCAGACACGTTAATCAGCAGAATTAACTGAGTGGCAAAGATGGTCACACCTTGTGTTACCTTAATGGGCTTAATTTAATGTTAAATTGTTTTGCTTACATATCTAATGCCACATAATGTTTTAACCTCTCTCATCTGATAACAGTTACACACTGAAGGAAAGTGTGAATGAGGGAGTATAGCCCTGTGTCCCCAGTAGAGTGGCTTGAGCCAAAGATACAGTGTGTAACTTGCATCAGCACTAGAATAGTGGCCTAAGTGAGTGACTATGGGGTTTTGCTGGCCTCAATTCAGTGTGTATGTTAGGTTGAAGTAATTGGTTTTGTCAAAGAGTCAGACAGTTAAAAATTAAAATAATAAAATTAATACAATTTATTATTTGTGCAAACATGATACTATTCAGTGCTGTATGTGAATGACGCACAGTAGCTTGTACTGACAAGTTTCTCACACCATCCCCCCTATATACCCAAAGAACAACCCAAATCAAGAAAGAGAGCCACAAAACAGCAGTAACAATAATGCGCCATATCTGTGTTGTCTCTGCACATTTACCATACCATAATAACTACTTGAACCACACCTAACTGCTGCCTCAAAGGTAATTTGCTACATTCACTTTTGAAAAGTGTTCCAAGATCTTTATTCAGTGCCACATCATCAATGACACCACTATTCATGACATTAGCTTCCCAACAACAAAAAACATGATTACACTTAGAGAAAGGCTAAGGTTGCATCACATTGTTTTACTTCAGTGAAAGACCACAGAATTCTGGGAGTGTTCCACAAAGGGGCACACTGTTCTTAAAATGAAGGAGGCATGATGGAACACACCGTAGTTACACTGAGTGAGGTGTGTAAGGACACACTGTGGTCACACTGAGGTGTCTGGGGGTCATTATAAGCAATTCATGATGTTATTACTTACAGACAAGGGCTCCCCCCTCTCTACCATCGCACACTGCTGTTACACACACAGGGGTCCCACTCTCTAACCATCACACACTGCTGTTACACACACAGGGGTCCCACTCTCTAACCATCTCACACTACTGTTACACACACAGGGGTCCCCCTCTCTAACCATCACACACTGCTGTTACACACACAGGAGTCCCACTCTCTAACCATCGCACACTGATTTTCCAGTGTTTTTCATCTGAGGCTGCTGTTGAGTACTGAAAATGAGGCAAGGAGTGGAAAGGCCCTGGGATGGAGGTTGTCTCCTGCTCACTCTGACATTGCTGGTTGCCTGTGCTCTCACCCCCTCCTCTGCGGAGCCACAATCCTGCTTTTCACAATCATACCAAGACAGGACAATCAACGTCAGAGTGGCATTGTCAAAAAGGACAACAGTCCTGCGTTCGATTAGAAGTCCATCAGAAAAGTTATGCCTCAAAGCCTGCTGCAGTGGTATGGGAAATTATTATGCAATGATATGAATGAATTTATAATTACACTTACACATTTTATTTATTCTTCAATTACAATGGATAAATAAATAGGTGAAGCAATTTGTTTTGAAATGAAACATGTGCCAATAATATGTTTCTTTCAGATGTCATCTGTAACATGGCCATTTTTAAACCTGGAAAACAAGCAACTGAAAACTGTTATTTGTTTCAATGCAAGAGAGATGAAGACTGTCCTTTGGTGCCAGCGAAAGGGGTAAAGACTACCAAAATTTTCAAAGGTGGGCAAGAGCAACTTTTTACTGTTCTTTTTCTGTAATTTGAGGGAGTCTGGAAACCGTTAAACTATTGCTAAAAACACATATTTTTTAGTAAAGACTAAAGATTAAAACTGAAAAAGGCACATTGTAAATTTACAATGGTATTTAAACGCTTGTTTTTTGGATTTGGTGAGCCAGTACATAGACGGACATTTGCCAAAAACATCTGGCCTGAATGCAGCTGCAATATTTCAATAGCACTACCAGAATACTAATAACAATAACATCCATTATCAATTGAAGCACGCATCCTGAGACAATTTTTAAATTGACATTTCTCCAGCCTGCATTGTGAACTCATGCCCTTCATAGCAATTAGATTCATTGAATACATTCTCAGAATGACATTTCAGTATTCGATGACTTGAATCTTTGAATTACATTGATTTTCCTTTATAATTATAAAAGTGTTTTATACTTCAGGTTTGGAGATAGTAAAGGATGTGCCGCCAACAACAACAACAACAACAACAACAGCAACAACAAGAACTACAACTAAATCTCCTCCCGTCACCACTACAACCAAGGCCACCCCTCACACTACTAAAAAAACAAGACAAACAACCAAAAAAAAACCTACCACCACCACCACTACAACAAAAAAACCTACCACAACTACAACCACTACAACAAAAAAACCTACCACAACTACCACCACACCTACCACTACAACAACAAAACCTACCACAACCACTACAACAAAAAAACCTACCACAACTACCACCACACCTACCACTACAACAACAAAACTTACCACAACTACTACCACACCTACAACTACTACAACATCTACCACCACACCTATGACTACCACAACACTCACCACCACAACTACTATGCCAACAACATCCACTGCAACTAGTCTACCAGATTTTCTTGCAGCAAGCACAACTACCACACCCATCAAACTGATATCCAAAGATCAGGCAGCATCCCCGCATTCCAGCGGGGAGTTTACCCAGACACTTCCAGCCCCACCTCAGGGAGTAGGTTTACCACTCTGGGGGCTGTGAAGGGCAGCTTGATTGCTGCTTTGGCATTGGGTCTAGTGTGTCTGATCTTCGTTTTGGCAGGAAAGAAAGTAACAGACATATTCAGCCACAGACAGTACACCCGTCTGGAGCTCAACGACCTCAAATACGACATGTAAACTGGACCTGCCTTGAGCCTGATAGCCTCTATGATATCTAAACTAAAGCCACCTGGAACACAACAGCCTCAGTTATGATTCTGAAACTCCAATATAAGCACAGACACCCAAGGTATTGAGTGCCAAGTTTAGATATGGGGGAAGTGCCGCCTATTAAGTCCATATACCCTACAGGCCCACTTGCATTCTTATTTTGCAATTTAAAAAAAAACTGAAAGAGTGTTTATAAGTTTTAAGCATCTCATTCAATCATAGGCAAGTTCATTATATGTGCCTTTTTGTTTGAAGCCAGAAGGATATTTTCATGTTAAACTGTGGGTTGACATGTGGTGGCACTGCGCTGGAGTCAACGGTAAAGACACTTCAAAACTTTGTGCATGTTGGAGCTTGCAGAGAATCACATTTTACACTGATTTGCTGAAGATAAGTTGTCCAAATTTTTGGAAATTAATGAGTCAAATTAAGGTGATAGTGATATGTTTACCCACTATTTTTAATCACAGCTAGGGTAGCAGCTATATCGCACCCTGTATGTATTTTTTGAACATTTGACAAAACACTCTTGTAGACAGTCAAAAGTGAATCTGTTTTCCAATAAAATAAATATTTAATTAATGACTCTGTTGATAATTTTGTTAAAACAAAAAAAAGGGTGAGCCTAAATGGAATAGACCTGCAAAAAATGCATATCACCATGAAGTTTAATAATACATTAATAATAAAAACAAGAAATAAATGCATGCTTGAATAGATGAAATAATCATTTGAAGTTGTAAAGAATATCTATTTGATTACACTATATTCCTGATTGTTGTAGTTTAAGTCTGTAGAAAGTTATTATTCCATTAACTACGACTGTTGCCTTGAAGCCCACCTGGTGTGAACGGAGAGTCGAGCACCATGGTTAGGCCTACTACGTTTGGTTTTCATGCAGGAGGGAAAATGGGTAGAGAAACAAAGATTTGCCAAGGTTCTGCAAGTATGGCAAGTATGGAGGTCTGTAAGAGGTACAGAGAGGGGTCAAGGATGGATTATAGATTGGTCCGGTGGGGCTTGTTCCCCAGAGACTTTTGACTATTAGGGGCCTCAGGGGGCCTCATACTGATTTTAACCGGCATATAATTTCTACTCTCTTGTAGTTGCTTGTGTGTCATTTAACTTTTTTTATGTATCTGTTATTTTTATCAATAAATTTGTTTATGTAAAGAAAATGACTTATTGTCCTTATTAGGAAAAATTATGAAATATTATCATTTAGCTTAAATATCAAGAAAAAACTATTTTTATTTCAGATGGGGGACTAATGTTCTATCACATTGTTTACCCCTCCCCCCACCCCCTAACAGTTTTTATGAAAAATATATCACATTTTAGATTCTTGGGCGTTTACCCAACACCTAGATTACATGCTGCACAGCAACAATAATCATATATATTGTTCAACAAAATGTGGGAGGTAATAGCATACTGTCATCCATCCATTTATAAATCTTTAATATGGTGGGCTGGGGATATTTCTGAAAGCTGGGAAACATCACGTACACCTAGCAGGCTACTAGTACTAGCATCTCTATTCCTATCAAACTATTAGGCCTTTAAATCTGGTTAATATATGTAATATACTGCATGTATAATTGTATATTTTGTATTGTCATATATCTATGTCAACTTAATTCACTTACTTATTTAATTCAAACTCACACATTTAACATGCGGGCTAAATCCACAAACACATCTCACCTGCATGCTAACTCTACTCACACATTTCACCTGCATGCTAACTCCACTCACACATTTCACCTGCATGCTAACTCTACTCACACATTTCACCTGCATGCTAACTCCACTCACACATTTCACCTGCATGCTAACTCCACTCCCACATTCCACCTGCAGGCTAACTCCACTCACACATTTCACCTGCATGCTAACTCTACTCCCACATTCACCTTTCACCTTTCATGCTAACTCCTCTCACACATTTCAGCTGCATACTAACTCCTAACTCCACACATTTCACCTGCATGCTAACTCTACCACTTTCACATATTTCACCTGCATGCTAACTCCACTCCCACATTCCACCTGCAGGCTAACTCCACTCACACATTTCACCTGCATGCTAACTCTACTCACACATTTCACCATTTCATGCATGCTAACTCCACTCACACATTTCACCTGCATGCTAACGCCACTCACATATTTCACCTGCATGCTAACTCCACTCCCACATTCCACCTGCAGGCTAACTCCACTCACACATTTCACCTGCATGCTAACTCTACTCACACATTTCACCTGCATGCTAACTCCACTCACACATTTCACCTGCATGCTAACTCCTCTCACAAATTTCAGCTGCATACTAACTCCACTCACACATTTCACCTGCATGCTAACTCCACTCACATATTTCACCTGCATGCTAACTCCACTCCCACATTCCACCTGCAGGCTAACTCCACTCACACATTTCACCTGCATGCTAACTCTACTCACACATTTCACCTGCATGCTAACTCCTCTCACACATTTCAGCTGCATACTAACTCCACTCACACATTTCACCTGCATACTAACTCCTCTCACAAATTTCACCTGCATACTAACTCCACTCCACATTCCACCTGCAGGCTAACTCCTCTCACACATTTCATCTGCAAGCTAACTCCACTCCCACATTCCACCTGCAGGGCAACTCCACTCACACATTTCATCTGCATGCTAACTCCACTCACACATTCCACCTGCAGGCTAATTCCACTCACACATTTCACCTGCATGCTAACTCCACTCCCACATTTCACCTGCATGCTAACTCCACTCACATATTTCACCTGCATGTTTACTCCACTCACGCATTCCACCTGCAGGCTAATTCCACTCACACATTTCACCTGCATGCTAACCCCACTCACACATTTCACCTGCATGCTAACTCCACTCACATATTTCACCTGCATGTTTACTCCACTCACACATTTCACCTGCATGCTTACTCCACTCACACATTTAACCTTCAAGAGAGCTCCACTCATTTCACCTGTAGGGTAACCGCACTTACACATTTCATTGTAAAATGTAAATCCCTCTTGACATGGCTATCCACTCCATGACTTAACAAACTCAGACATACTCGGTTCATTCATGTGCCTAGCTTAACCTATGTAGCCCAGGATTTGGTGGCTAGTTATGTTGCCTCGGATCTTGAGTGTGTATGCGCACAATGGCCATGCAACCTTAACATTTCAGGTGTGTTTTTTTTTTTTTTTACTTGAGACACTGGAGAACTTTCTTAAGAAGTTTCACACAATGAATGTATTTTCTACATTCAATACTCTGGTGTGGTCTTTCCATGTGTTTTCAGTTTATGTGTGTGTGCAATCTGATCTTACAGTAAACCTACTTAAAGGTATGGAAGCTAAGATTTCTATGTTAAGATATGCTTACAAGATCATGATAAATCACTCTCTCTGACTGAAAAAGGTTCATTGACATGTTGACTCATCCTCTGTCTGTGTTTATACTCCTTGCTAAATAAAAACACTGTGCTGCCCAAACAATAGCTGGCTCATTTGTAAGTTCACAAGAAATGCATGAACTTATTTTACTATGAATCAAGGGGAGTCACAGCAAGGTTATATTTTCAGGTTTTTCATTTCGTTTTAGATTCACATATTTTTTAGAGTGTCTTAAGTTTCCGTTTTATTTTTTGTTTTGCAATGAATTATAGTTTCTATTTCAATTTAGTTACAACCCAAATTGTTGTGTTTTGTAGGAATCTTAGCCGCATGTTTGGTGGGGGTTTGCTTTATTATTATGTTGTAGGAAAGCTTTTTTGTAGGTCTAACGTCATGTCACTTTTTGTTTAGCCTACTTCATCAACTGTTTGTTTTGTTACCCTGTACCTAACCAATTTATCTGATGTCATTCCAGAATTTTCTCCTCTTGGTTGTTTAATCTCTCTGTGGCAATTACATTCATTACCTGATTAGTAAATTTCTATTTTATTGTTCTTGTGGTTCTCTCACTACTTGCCTGTAGTTGAATCATATCCATTTTGTAGTCCCTTGTTATCTAGATGTGTAAGCATGCCAGTGTGGTATTTCAGTATTTGCTTCCAATCCTTCAAAATCATTTTTCTTTTTTCTTTTCATACTTTTAGAGTCATTTGGGGGGATATACCAATCAACCTACATCGTATGTGTTCTGCACATATGTGCTGCTATTCTGTTATCTTGCTGATGTGATAATGCAACAAATTGGCTATATACATAGGTGGAAATGAGCAGTAAATTAATGGAATTATAATGTCTTTTTTTAAATATTACTGATCATATGGTTTTATGCTTTTTATTGCTCTAATTCATTAGAAGACTTTATCAAGCTACAAGGGTCAAAGTGAAAAGGTACCTTGCAAGTTTTACCCTAATAAGTTGAGAAATACAAATTTCTTTTCCCGATAGGAACAGCCTTTTCATAATTTTCTTCATAACTCCATACACTCTGTGTACTTTATAAAACTTTGGCCTATAGTCTTAATCACCCTAAACCATGACATATCAGGGCCAAAGCCAGGCAGGAGATTTTCTGTCCTACAGACTTCTGCTTTTTCCCTTGAACCACCACTCAAATCTGGTTTTATAGAGACAGTGTCTGTTCCCCGAATTTTGGTTAAAAATTCCTTCAACAGCTCTGCTAGAAGTATTTGCTCTGACAATTTTTAAAAATTAAACCACATAAACCAGTATTAAATACTTGCAAACAAACGGTCCTTAAGATTGGGTTAATATAAGGTCAGTAGCACCTAAAGCTTTGCTGGTTAACTAATAATTATGTCCTATGTTTAACTGAAACCTGGCTTAAACCAAGTGATTAAATTGTCTTAAATTAACTGACCCCTCCTAATTACAATAATATCCAGGTCCCCAGATCTACTGGCAGAGGTGGTGGTGTTGCTGCTCTGCACAGATTTAAACTCTGTGTTACATTTAAACCTGACTTTACCTTCAATTCTTGTAGTTGCTATTAATTAGTTTTGCACATCCTGACAAGACAGTGGTTCATCTGTTTACCCTTGTGAGAGTTTATTGGCCTCCTGGGCCTTATACCCTTTTCTTTTTTTCTATTTTCTATACGAATAGGAAAATAAAGGAAATTCCAGATATCCATTCAGCACGGCTGCTTGATTAACTAAAAGCAATGCATTGGCTGACCACTGCATTCCTGAATCTCAGAGTAGCAGTGACGTCATTAACTACTTTGGCATTGAACATCAGACACACAATAGAGAAGCTCTCTGCTTCTGTCTCCAACCTGGCCTCTTCAGTTTATGATGAAGTGAACCTGTCTCTTAGACCAGTCACATGCCTGGACTCCTTCACACTGTCCTGCATTTTTGGTTATTTGCCCTGCTCTGTTTCCTTTACTGTATTTTGTGTCATTTGACCCAGCTTAGAGTCAAATGTAGGGCAGATAAGATAAGACAATAGAGTTCAGGAGTTACAAATGGCTCACAAATCATTGTCAGTACACAAGCTTCTTGACATTTTGTTTGTTTTTCCATGTCCATGTCTGTCATGTCTGTTTGTTTTCAGTTTCCCTGTGTGTCTGCTCCACCCCCTGCTCTCCTGCCTGCCTCATTACCTGACAAGTTTCACCTGCCTGCCCATTCACCTGTCTCCCAGTACTCCTCATCAGTCTGCCTGCTTTATACCTTGCCTGTTCTGTTGTTCTTTGCCAAGTCGTGCCAGTGATTTCCCTGTCTCGTTCCCACCTGTTATTCCTGTTTGCCAGCCTGTTTTTGATTCTTTGCCTGGTTTTTAATTTCATAAGTCCTTGCTTAATCTGTGACAGTCATAAATACCTTCAAATCAGTGATCACAAGTTAACTGCCATTTTCTCAAGATCAAAATCAATAACTTAAAACACCACATCATTGATTGTCAATATGGATCTACATTTGGTGTTACCAGTTAAGAGCAAAACTGGGCATTTCCTTTCCTCAACTCATTTCCTCCCCTCCTTTCCTACCCAGGAAATATGTGGAAGAAACAAGTGGAGGAAAGGGAGAAGATGAAATGAAATTTGAAACAACAAATTCTATACAGCTGTCATCAAAGTCAACGTAAGCTATTGATGAAGTAGTAACTTCAACTGATTCTGAGGATACCCAAGTTAATCACGCTTCTCATACGCTGCCAGCGCTTTTCATGTATTACAATATGAATGTCAGTTACATGCATTCTGCTCATGATTTAACAAAAACATGTATACAAGGAAATAAATAAACCTACTGCTACAGTAACTTGCTGAATTTTACATTAGTTTGTAAAAAACTCAAAAATGTGAATATATCAAATCAATGTGGGTATGTTTGAAAAAGCAAACAGTCATGTTTCCCTATTAATGTAAATCATTCGATTTGTTTAAGTCTGGCACGTACATTTAAGTGTTGGTAAATCTCTTGATATGTTTCAGAACTTTTCAATGGTGAAATATTCAGTGGGATGGTCTTTTAATCTGACTGGTCATAAGCACAATGATGTCACCCAGAAATGTGAAAAGACTTCTGCAGTAGGACACATCGATGTGTCCTTCGTTTCTAGAAAGGAGGAAGAAAGTGGAGGAGGCGAGATTTCATTTCCTACCTTTTTGGAACAGTGGAGGGAAGGAGGACACATAGATCAGTTTCCGGGGCAGGGAGGAAAGGAGGAAACAAATTTGGGTATTGGAACTCACCCTGAGATACCAAACTTATATCCATCCTGAGATATTGACACATAATATCCAAACATGTTTGAGGTCAACCAAGAAGTAACCTTAGTAAACCATGCCATCCAAAGCTTCTAATAACACAACTGAGGAATATGTCAACATGGCTCAAGTTCATGAATTGTTGGACCAACAAAAATACTTCTACAGAACTTTGCTTGAACAAGAGAAAAAAGGTTCAAAACTTGTGTACAGATCATTGTTGATTCTTCAAACAGGAGGATTGATGATCTGTCAAACCAAGTCTATGATCTTAAGGTGAGTCTTGAAATGTCTCAAAAGGAATTTGACAGTTTTAGAATCTCATGTAAAACTTGGTTTAAGAACTGTTGTGAAACCAGGACAGATTTGGACACAGTCTGCAAAAGCTTAAGCAGATAAGATCGAGCCAGTCCAGATGACATAATATTGTTGTAGATTATTAAGGAGTCTTGGAAAGAAGAGGTGTCTGAATCTGAAGAAAAAGTGAGAAAATTATTGAGTGAAAAACTACAACTGGATCAATTGAAAATACAGCTGGATTGGGCTCACAGGATTTGGAAGCCAATGTCATCATCAGAAAAGCCTGACCCATTGTGGTTAGATTTTTGTGGTTGAAGGACAAACTTGCTGTTCTGGATAAAGTTAAAAGTTGAAGGTCTCAGGCATCTTTATCAATGAGGACTTCACTGAATCCTTCTGGCATAGAAGGAAAGAACTATTTCCAGTAATGAAGACAGCTCAAGAGAGGAGTGACATTGCATATTTGAGATACAACACACTTATTGTCCATCCACCTACTCAAAATCCACCACAGCAAAGGAAGACCAATGCTCATTAGTCTCCGTCATTAAGCATTTACACAGTACTTTGATTACTTAATCACACATCTACAGCATATTATTCTTCAAACACACAATGGACTTCAACAAATCTAATTTTGAAAGCCAGATTCTTAAGCCCTTTGCTTTCTCTTCAATTGATTCTTACAATTTTGATGTTGGCTTTGTTACATTTTTGGAGATTTCAATTTAAACCGCTTAAAAACAAATTAAATACACTTAATGGTGACTTTCTCAATATTGATTATTGTAGTTACTTTTTCCCTCTTATTCATAAATCTACACCAGTTAAAGAAAATTCAGCTAAAGACTACCCCAGGCTACCTTCAGTCTTTTTGGATGGTGAAAATTCTTTCAACCAGTCATTGGATATAACTTAAAAATGTAATGAATTTTTTGTTAATATTGGTTATAAATTAGCTAATGAAATTTCTGCTTGTCATGGTAATCCACTGGATTTTCAGTGGCAATAAATTATGCTCTGAAGATGTATCTAAAATTCCAATTGGATCTGTTGAGATGTCTTAAGTGTCATCTACAAGATGGTTGGGAATTATTGTTGATGCGATTTGAGTTGGAGAGAACATACTGACTGGGTCAGTAAAAAAATAAATACATCTATTGATATAATTAGGAGGGTTAGTCATCTTGTAACCACAAACTGTCGTCTTACTCTTTATTACAGTCTAATTTATCCCTGTCTCTCATATTGTAATATAGTTTGGGCAAGTACTTTTCCTACCACTCACCACAAAGTTCTGGTCCTCCAGAATAAGCTTTGTTTGGATTGCAACCTGATCAGAGTCACATATCTCATCTGCTCCTGTTTCAGAAACTCCGGATTCTCACTATTTATGACAACATTTCCCAAATATGTGTTTTCATTTATAAGATATATTCAAGTGAAGGGAATATTCCTGAGCAGTTCAGGACTTACTTTAAAGTAAATTCACATGTTCATGCTAGCTCAACTATTCAATCTTCAGATCTTCATCCTCCTAAATTTCTCACCTGCAGAAGTCAAGATTTACGGGGTCCCAAAATATGGAATGGCTTTTTCCATCGGGCAAAAAACTTTTCCTCTATAAAATGTTACAGAATATTTTGAAATGACCATTTAACTGCTGTGTTGTAAATGCTTTTCCTCATGTATTGTTGTCTTTGCATTTGTTTTATTTGTTTCACGTATAGTGACATGTATCATTACTATTGCTTAGGAGTCATTACAGGTGTGCAGACATATATTCCCCTTGCAAATGCATACACACACACATACACATTTATACACATCACACACTCACATTTTCCACTTTTATATTAATATTGTTGTTGTTGTTTGTATTTTGTTACTATTAGCATCATATATACATCATGTTGATGTCGTCATCATTGTTTGTATGTTCATTTTGTGTACTCTATAACATTGTGAAATTTTAACATTATTTAGGTGGAGGCTTCAAATAAGTCCAATGGGTCTTCTGCCTCTCTCTGCAATGTATATTATTTGTTATCTTTGATATTTTTGTGTATATTTGTTTTAAATTGTGTGAAATAAACGCTAACTAACTAGTAAAGGAGGCTATCAACAGCAGGTAGGGGGAGCACTACCTCTCTCTCTCCCTTTCCTGTGTGTGTGTATGTTTGGATTACGTTACCCTTTTGTACCACACAGATAATTTACTATCATCCAAAATGTTTGAAAACCTGGAGACACTTGTGTCTCTCAACATAGCAGCTAAACTGATTTGAAAATGAAATGAAAAACTTTCTACCCTAAACTCACATATATTAATGTTTGGTGAAATGCACATAAAGAGCAGATTATCAAATGATGTTTGCACAGGTTTGGCTCATATATGTAAACATAATCCCTGAGTAAACTTTCTGGCTCCCCTACCATATAATAAATTATGCATGGACCAGGGAGGAGGGGAGAGACTCTGGAACAGGCCTCTGAGCTGAGTTTTTCTGCTTTAGTTCTCTGATTCAGTGTTGTTCTGTTCATTGCCCAGTCTTTAAACCTATATTGCTCAGTTTACTTTCTGCAGTGCTCATTCTTCAATGCTCAATGGTCAATTTTTTTTCCCTAGCAGCTGTGGTTCTTCCTCCTGCGATATTTGGATTTTTCCCCTTTGGTGTTCGGCTACTATTGTGGATGATTCCTCTGTCATTCCTCAAGAAAGATATACAATTGGCTTGGTGATTTCCATTTCATTCATTCATCTACCCTGTGATCCAGTTGTATTCTTGTTTTGATGTTAATGTATTTTATTCCTGTCTGTCAAGGTAGTGGACCAGGTCTGTGGTGTAGTCTCTAGAGTCTTTGTCTTACAGTTCATTGTCCAATAAATGTCTTTAATGTATTTCATTTGCAGTTGTATATTTCTGACCAAGGTTGATCCACCAACCTGCTCATTCTTAAAAACGAATTCCAGTATTTCATTAATAAAGAGTATTATTAATTGTAATTATTTAATTAAATATATATACTGTACTCAATGTATTTGTGAACTCAACTGTTAAAGTTATCCATATGAATTTTAACTTTTTTAAACTAATAAAAACAGTTTGTATGGAGGCTCAGTCTACCTTGATCCTTTTCTCTGAGGACCATATTTGCAAATCACAAGCTGCATGCTGTCAAAACACAGGACAAAAGGATTCTCCTCCTGTAATTTACATATGGCAATGGACCAGCGGGCAGGTATTCTTTTAATTCTAAAACATATGAAAAGCTGCCTGGTAGTATCACATATGTTGCAGGTAATATCAAATGTAATGTTAGATTGCTTTTTTTGGTTTTAAATGTGAATTTGACTGTACTACTATGACATAGGGCTTAGCTTGTTAGATGTTTATAAAACCCTTCTAAAAGTATAAAGCAACTAATATGAAAGAATTTTGGGTAAAGTGCACAAAGTACAATAAATTAAAATAACATGAATAAAGCACTGAAATGCAAATAAGCAAGCTAACTAGCACATATTCAAAAACATGAGTGTAATTCTAATGGTAAATTAGCAGCTATTTTTGTGGGTGAAAGACACTAGCATTCTTGTAGATGTCTTCATCTCTGCTAAGGGAACTTAACTGTAAATAATGTTTAAATGCAATATTCTTACAGTGTTCAATCATACATGCGATTTAAAAAACATGACATACATTTTTGTTGACCAGGCATCAGAGTTTTTTGATCGGAGAGGCCCTTTAAATAAGGAGCACGAGTGGGAATCATGACCTTAAAATGCTTCAAAAATGCAAACAATTTCATGGGAACATGTGACTGTTATATTTGACTTGTGATTTGGAGAGCTGTAGAAAAATGTTTTTGTGTAATTTTGAGGGCCTGTGTATATTTTTCAGTCAATATATTTTCTATGGGAGTATATTACAACTTGTTGGGTGTGATTTATTTTCTTTAGCATAAGCAACACTACAGCGAAAACTACAGTTTCTCCAGGATGTAACTTTGGAAGATTAACACCAAAGCTATATTCAGTAACATGAAGTCAGTCCCCAGTTTGTCACACTTTATTTCAACAATGAGATTTTTATTTTAAAGGTTCCCAAGGATGAGTTTATTACAATAATTTATTCCAAAACATAACTCAGAGAAAGTATGTAGCTGTATGTAATACAGAGTATGCATTTAGTTCCTCTATACTGTATAAACCTACACCAGGGCTTTATTTAGATGCTTCCATCCACCCAAGGATAACCTAAGGATTTTATTTTTTCATCTTATATAAATGCCGCAAACCTGTTCCCTTTAGATTTTTGGAGAACAGTCCTTTTCTGTCAGCTCTGTAAATTCATTAGGTCCTCCAGCAGCGGCAAAATGGAATAAATGTAGTCATACCTGTTTAACAGCGTTTATGAGCATCAAACATTCATGTCATCTAGAGTAACACCTCTTTATTCGATCTCCAGTGCTCTTTTGGGCTTTCACACATACATATATTAACTCTACCCACTGCATGAAACAATGCCATACTTATATATGAACTTAACATATTATATTGAGCAAAGAATCACCATAAACAAACCATGTTTTTCTTCACTGTGCTTCAGACTAAAAGAATACATTAAACACAGCACAATTACTGTTGTATGTTACAGTTAAAGAGACAGAATTTCTGCATTATGGTATTAAGCAAAATATGTGAACCCAAGCCCAGAGCTCAAAATGCCCTGAACATATGCATATATACTTGTGCAAAGACAAATGCATACACAAACACACGTGTTGCACCAGCTCTGGAAATTTCAGGGGCCATTTTCTGCAGGGGCCAGCCTCTCTGCCAGGGCTGTGTCATCCGTACTCCCTACTCCAACTCTGTGATGTCCAGGTTGGGACCTCCTAAACCTATTCTTCCACAGTACAGCGATCACTGCACATACAATACCTAGGATCACACAACCGACTATTGCAGCACACACAGCATACAAAGTCGTGTCATCAGAGTCATCCTGACCTCTCAATGTCAGATGCGTCCTTTGCCTCACGACGCAGTAAACCATGTCTTCATCCCAAAATGATACACCATCATCCCCGTTGAGTGGATCATCAACATCTAAAAAGTCAACTATGTTAAAGTAGGAGGTAGGCTCAGGATAATCAACACTCTCCGCATAATCTTCACTCTCCTGCTGATCATCACTATCCATGTAATCAAACCCACTCAGAGCCACACACCAGTACTCCCCATTGTCTGCTGGAGATAGGTTAAAGAGAAACAGAGAGCCATTATGATGGGACACATTCACTCTCCCATACAGCTCCTCAGGTACTGGCTGAGACCGATCTCCACTATCCAGTATGAGAAGCTCTTGTTCTGGTTTGGTCCGGCGATACCACTGGGCACGGTAGGGCCCTTCTAGGTTAGTGTCACAGCGTAGAATAGCACTGTCTCCTGGTGTGAAGAAAACCCTGACAGGGTCTGCCTCGGGGCAAACATACAGGGCATACTCTGTGACACGGGAGGGCGAAATGCATTTGTATGCTCCTGAATGCCTCACCAAAAGTGAGGGGATAACCAACGAGTAATTTCCAGACTTACTAACTTCAAGCGTATATGTCCAGCCCCTATTAGGTGCAGAGACCTCTACTGGCCTGGATGACTGGTTGATGTGGCCGAATGGTGTGTCCCAGAAGGCCTGTCCCTGACTCAGTTGTTGAGTGGAGCAAGGCAGGGTCACTCCCTCTCCCACAGAACGGAAAATGGACTCAGTTTCTGCCTCATTCCTGTGCAGGTGTATCTTTTGGAAGCTGAGGCACTGCTCGCCTTCCATCACTAGGCAGTAGTAATGGCGGCTTTTTGTCACAGCACTGGGGATGTGCAGTGAAGAGCCACCATTACGCACCTGTATTTGGCCCCGCAATGTTTCTGGCAGGGGCTCCAGGGACAAGCCTGTGTCGAGCAATAAGGTCCTGGTGTAGTTGGGGTATGTCTCCCAATACCATCGGATTGGATTCCCCTGATGAGCCGTGCTGTTGTTGCAGTGAAGATCAGCAGCACCTCCTGGCAGCATGGTGACATCCTGAGAGCTTGCCTCCTGTAGACAGACGGTAAGCAGGTGCTCTTTCTGGTTGGCAAGCCGATGACCTTCCCAACATTCCCTACGGTAAATCCCAGAATCAGATGTCCTGAGGTAATGTATCTCCAGGCCCAGCAGTCCAGAGGTGTGGTTTGTGGTGGTGACCCGGTCCCTCAGGTCTTCCCAGGGCTGAGTAGACAGAGACAGTGAAGTTTCAGAGGAATTCCCCAACAGCAAGTAACCCTCAGGGCCAGATTTGTATACCACAATATAATCTGCACCGAAACAAAATCCCATCTCTATATCCCCGCCCAGGGGTCGGAATATGTGCTCTGCTTCAGGGCGAAGGTCAGCTGTATCCACCATGCGCATTAGCAGCACCAGAAAGAGTCCTGTCGCAGTAAATGCATCCATGCTGTAATTCAGCACCTGCCCAATAGCCTGTGGTTTCCTCATAGTCAGCTCATATACATCTAAAATGGAGTGTGACAAAGATCCGCCCCTTCTCTGCCTTTTGTCTGCCTTGCTTTTCTTCCCACCGCCCTCTTTCTCAAGCACTCTCCCTGCTTTAATGGCTCTGTAAAGTTTCACTTTCTCACTCTTATTCCTCTCCCATTCTGTTATCATTCTTGTGGGGAAAGTAGGGGTTAAATATTAGAGGAATATTTTATGGCAGGCAATTTCAGCTTTGGGGCCAGGGATTTGTAGTAATACAGGACAAATGATTTTGAAAACACACATTTATAAAGAGCACATTGTCATGTCAATAAAAACTTTAGCTGTGATTGGGACTTTGCACAGTGACACATGGTTAGACTGGTTTTACAAAAGTATGTTCCTATGGGTGCAGCTGAGCATACTGCCAATGTCACAAGCGAGTGGGAGGTGTGTATATGTACATGAGTGCGTGAGTGTGTGATTGACTGATATACTGGATAAACTAGACACTAGTTCAAATTCTGCTATGGCTCATTTGCCAAATATGTTGGACAGGCGGTGCTTTGCTTAACTGAAGTAATAAATAATGTCTTAATTATAAAAAACAAACCAAGCACTTCAAAATATCAGATTGGCTTGCAAAACAGCAGGTGTGATAAATAGTCTTAACGTTGCCTGTTAGCTTGTGAATTGTACAATCATTCTGAACAAGTCAGAACTTGAATGGAGTCCATATAGAGGTAATTGAACCTCGACCCATTATGTTTCTGACTCCTCAGCTGATTCTTGTGAAACTTGGTATATTGCTTGAGGGTGTATTGTCAACGGCCTTTTATCAATACCAATGGTGATGAGCCACAAGCTAGTGCTGTAACATGTTGTACAAAATTTTATACAATCATCGTTCTTTCCTCTGTTTATCAAGAGACTTCAAATAAATGGCAGTGAATGTCCCCCTTCACAAACAATACATTTGCCTCAGGAACTACTTATAATTGATTTCCAAACATTGTGAATGTCCATAATTACTCTTGCTACTCCTCCAACAAAAATGTATAGATTTACATGAATTTGGCATTTAGCCTTTTTAGATCTATCTCCATAAAGATTTTACTTTTCTAGTGGTTAGGGTCATAATATAGCTGAATATCCAGAGAGCAGTTGTGAAAGTATCATAAGCCACCCTATGCATTGACTATGAGAGTTGAATTGCAAAGGCTAAATTGCAAGATGAAAACCTGTCTTCAGCAGTAAGAGCTGAAAAGCCAAATTATAATTTGCCAAAACATACAGATACAAACCAGAAGAGTTATGGAATAAAGATTTACGGACAGATGAGATCAAAATAATCCTGGAAAGCCTGAAGAGAGGAGAAGGAAATGAACAGCCAATAATCCAATGCATACTACCTTCTATGTGTAATATGGATGTAGTGTCATGTGTTGGACTTGTATGGCTGCCTCTAGAGCAGGCTCACTTATCTTTTTTGATGATGTAAATGATGATGGCAGACTTTATTCCTTTATTTTCCTTTTGAGTTCTTTTGCTCATTTAATTTTGCACTTCTAAAGATGGAGGAATCAACCCAAAAATGTCTGTTTCTGTAAAACAGTCAAACATTTATGCATGTACATACCATTACCATACTTTTGTCATTGCATAGTGCGTGCCTTTGGATCGCTGCCATCATGGATGCTGGAAGCTATATTGGATTATACTTGCTCCTCTAGTATGTACAGGGTTTTTCCTGTACTGGGAATTTTGAGGCGGCTGTCTTGATGGAAATTTGGAAGAGATGCAAAAGAAAGAGATGCTTTATATAACCTGAGGCATACTTCCACAGATGCATGATGCATGGCACAAAGAGTACTGTTGAATAGTATGGGTGGAATGGGACTCTTATTATGATAATCTTGACCCGGAAATACTATTCTTATTGCTGCTGGTGGAACACAGATTCGAGAGTACGGGTTTGTTTATTTGTCGGACGGAAGAGGATTTTTTTACTTTCTGAGGGGCAAGGTAATAAATACCTCAATAAAACAGATATTGTTTAGAATAAATACCATTGCTTTGTGTGTCATCAGCTGTTGAGAAAAGAGTTAGCCATGGACTGTTTTCAATATATGACGACTGTGAGCTATCAGTCAGTATAGCTAAGTTATCGGTAGCGACATAGATACCATAGCGAGAATAGTCATCCCAGTCGAGGTTAGGTTACATTAACCAGATAACTAGATGGGTGCTTCTTTTTGAAAAGGCAGAAATTTTCTGCCGACAGATGTATAATAGAAGAAGACGCATTGGATAGCTCCTTGGAAGTCCTAGGTAGCTAATTAAGCAAAATCAATTGCCAAATTAGAATGACAACAAATGGCACCTCACAAGTTATTTCCTCAGTGTCAAGATTTCTTGCGAGACACATTTTTTTTTCAAGGTGCCTAGCAATAGGCTATATATTTGAATAAACAGACATCTATGTATATGAACTAGTTAATGTTAGTTAACATGAACGCTACCTTACTGGTTAGCTATCCAAAGTTGTTCAAGTGTGTTTACTTCCGCTTTCGCTATGCTAGTTTTCAGAAATGAAACGAACGTAAATTTTCAAATGGCCATGTTAGGGAAAGGAAAATGCAGCCGATCAGCGGCGATTTGAAATAAGCTTTTGAATATCCCTGATTTAAGATACATTGTATCTCTAAAAGTCTTAGAGGGATTAACCCATTCGTGTCTACATGACGTCAGCTGGCAAGGGAATTTCCAAAAGATTTGACGGTGCAAATCGATGTACAGATTGTGGTCCACACCACGCGGAAAGGCCACACCACCAGTCACGTAGTGGTGTAATACATAAGTTACGTAAAATTGCAAAAGGTAGTCAGCTCCAATCATTCTTCATTACACATTAATTGTAACTTAAAACAACACATAAAGCTCAATATAACGGTAAGAGTGTTTTTACTTCACCACGAAATATAATTTTTTTTTGTCGCTGCATCATGTGTAAAATCAGGTACAGACTCTGCTTTTATAATGTGAAAACAAATGACCGTGTGCTGTCAAAAATGTTCATGCAAAGCGTTATCATTCTGTGACTGCGTGTTCGTGTCAGGCTTGAACAGTTCCTAGTTCCTAGTAAAACTTGTATATGTCAATTAGTATAAAGGGGTGTAATGGCTATGTGTTTATGTATATCAGAAACGCTACAAACAGCTATAGGCCACTCTTAATAAAAACATACCACAGCGAATGCGCGTTAAACCGAACTACTTGGGGAGGAAAGCGAGTACGATATAACTAATAGTACAATATAACCGGGTGATAAAAAGCACACAGTAGTCCCACCTCGACTGTGGTACCAAGCTATTTGCTCAGAGTTCGGTGTACAAAAATACTCGGACTTTGTCAGTTTAATTAAGTTTCCAAAGAATCCTTTGTGATACGACGTGGCATCACCGTAATAGCTATCAATAACAACATTAAAAGAAAGAGGGAAGGGAAAAAGGTAAAGAAAAATACCAAGGGAAAGAAAGAACAGTGAGAGGAGATAAGGGGTAGAAAAGGGGAGTAAAGAGAGAAAAAGAAGATGACAGAAAAATGTAAAGGAAAGAAAAAGGGGAATTTTAACCAATAGTAACCAGAATAGACCACACATGTTGTTACAGCAGAAATAGTCCGTTATAACCGAAATCCGTTTTAACGGTATAACGAGGGTTAACTGTATTGTTTGTAATTCAAAAGTGCAATGTAGGTGTGTGTTGAGAATGTGAATATGGTTCAGGTACCTTTTTAGGTTTTATTTCTAAAGGAAAAGGGAATCTGCAAATGGCGCGCTATATATATATATATATATATATATTTTTTTTTTTTTTTTTTTTTTGCATATATATATATATATATATTTTTTTTTTTTTTTTTTGCAGCTGCGGCCATGAATTTCCAGTGTTGCAGAATTATTGCCAACTCTATGTGGCTAGGGGTGTTGGTTAAGTGAAGTAATGTTTCTTTTTACATTATAAAAGCTCTCAAGAAGTGAGACCTGTAGCTCCACCACGTTGCATTATGAAGCCCTCGTCCTGTTAAAGTGCAATCCTGATGAGTGTGTACGCATTTCTAATGAATGTCAATCAAATGGTTTATGGCCATTTATGTGAAAAGCCATGTCCATGTTCATCTTAATTGGCTCATCATTCACTTGCATTTAGAGATGTAAAATTTCTTCACCTTGAACCAAAAAGGCTTTCAGATTTCAGACAAATAGTGCAATATTTTGTTGGAGTGACATTGTGTTTTCTTGAAAGATCAGAATGGTGGAAATTGGTTGGACTTTATTAGTCATTTAGCTAAGTTGTTTATCATGTGGAGAGGGACCTTGGTAATGATTTTTGTGGGTCTTGGCAATTGGGGCTTGCAAGTTCAGCTTGTAAATGTCAAAATTTTTAAATATGTACTATTGTGCCACCAAGTGCTCAGTCTGCACAATAGTTTACAGGTTTTTTAAGAGTTCAGCCATCCAAATAAGCCAGTCCCGATTGGTGAGCTTAGGTGTACCATCTAAAAGTTATTTGAGATCAGTGGGTAGAAAAAAAAATGACTGTCTGCCTGTACTGAGATGTTCAGGCCCAGTTTAGGAAATTCAGTTTTGAAAGTGAGAATACATTTACCTCACAGGGAACGGAATACACATTCCTGATGTCATGACCAAGATTCATGGTAACATTTACGAACAGAACTGACAATTCAGATAAAAATGGTATATGGCATGTGTGAATAATAGAGCTGGGGAAAATAACCGTTTTTACGATGCGAAAGTGAAAGATTCTGCATCGATGCAGAAAAAGAAAATAATAAATTTTTGAAAATTGTAATTACCATACCATTCATTTGAAAACACAGGCTTTTGCTTCCTTCTCCATACCTTGGAGCTAAGATACAGAATCCCATCTCATAGTTTTTTTTCCCCACAGACACCGCTATACCTGCTCTGTAGTGACACAAAAGCCGAGTGATGGACACATCACATTCTAAATACACTAACCTTAAAACATTCTAAAACCAATCAGCTGTTTTTTACGGAAGCAAATTGCATTCACAAAAGGAAAAAAAATAGACGTAATTTTTTTTACGGAAGCAAACTGCATTCACAAAAGAAAAAAAATAGACGTAATTATCTTGTAATTATGAGAAAAGATCTCGTAAACTGTGTTTTCTACGACCGAATAAGGACGGTCCTCAATGATTGTGCTATCGCATTTAATCTGCTTTTACTTCCTTATCGATATGAGACACTGGGAAATATTAGCCTAATGTTACTTCATGTGGATGGCAATTCTGATGGCATTAATGACAAGAAAAAAAAGTCTGTACATGTTAAGACGCACATCGTTGGCCTTGTATTCTTGTATTAATTAAAAAAAAAAAAAAACATGGAGGATAAGCTTGTGTGCCCCTACCTTATTTGTCTTTTGTCTTCTCTCTCCTGCTCTTTCCTCTTCCTTCCTCCTCTCTAATTCCGTTTTACAGTAATTTTTTGTGCTCATTTACTTCATGTAACTATTACATCTCCATATTTATATCAATAAACCACTCTTTAGTGTCGCCCACCTTGTGCCTTTCTGCATAACAACTCTTGCAGTTACTCCACTGGTACTGAAAAAAAGTGCACATATAAATTTGTATATGTATAGCATTGCATAACACAAAGATTTTAGCATTGATCTTAAATCACCTGTTGAACAGGTGTGTTATTGGGCGATGTGTTGGGCATTAACATATAGGTGTGTGTGTGTGTTATTGTCAGGTGTTGTTGGGTTGTAAAGCAGTAAAACTGTGTGCGTGTGTGTGTGTTCTTGGCAGGTGCTGTCGTGCAGTAATGCAGAGCACTACAAACTACCTGTGGCTGATCTCAGACCTCCTGGGCCAGGGAGCGACGGCTAATGTATTTCGTGGGAGACACAAGGTTAGTTTTCTCTTGATGACCCACTGCCCCTGACTTTTTTTAAATAAACAATTCAATGGTGAAAATGTATAGAGGTAGAAAAACAACCTTTAACATTATGGAGCTTGTGGATCTCCTAACCAAGCCCAGAGAAATAAAGACACCATCTATGTAATCAGGCAGCAGTTGACTGGATCAGTTACTCTTTCCACATCATCGATCTCTAATTACTGTGTTCTGACTCAGACATATGCAGTCTATCTAATATCTTGATCTAATAAAATCAAAGAAAAGTTGTCTTAATTAAGTTCTTTCCTTGTGTACAATAGCAATTTCAACTACATACAAAGCAGGAAGTCCTCAGGTAGTGTCCCTTTTTTAAAAAAAAAAAAAACCTGCCTTTGGAGACTGGTGAAGGTGACAGCTGGAAAGTGTTCTCACATTTCTTGATTGCCTATTATAGTTGTAATACCCCCAATTAGTTTAAATTGTTTAATTGTTGAATTTAAAGGAACTTTATTTGGAAATAGAAAACTGATTGAGGCAGTCTTCAGCTGGTAATATCTCTCTCTTCTATATGTCCCTTTCGATGACAACAATGATGAACATCAGAATCGGTAAAGTGTCTCTTCCCAGCACAATTCCTTTCCCTTGGAGTGTGTCTCCTGTATTTTTATCTCTCTAGTGAAAGTCTTCATTGTTAGCTCGTAGACTATATGGGCCTGGTAGCTAGAACATTAGCAGGAAAGCTCCAAATGATCTTGAGCTGTTCCAGGATAGTTTAATAGCAGGGTATCCTACACTTGCTCTGGTGTCTTTTTGCAGGTAACAGTTTTAAATGGTTCAGCACTGTAGCACTGCATCCGAAAACAACAGTCATGAAATCCTATCCACTGGCATGCGCTTGAAGAGTTTTCAGTTCTCTCGTGCAGGTGTAATATCCTGTTGTGTTTCTCTGCGTAGAAAACAGGCGATCTGTATGCTGTGAAGGTTTTCAACAACCTGAGCTTCCTGCGGCCCCTGGATGTCCAGATGAGGGAATTTGAGGTCCTGAAGAAACTGAACCACAAGAATATCGTCAAACTGTTTGCAGTGGAGGAGGAGGTGTGTTGTAGCTTTGTCATGGGAGCGGAACATTATTACTGTTTGGTTTGGGGGGATGCTGGTGAGGGGGACATTATTACTGCCTAATGGGGGGTGCTTAATCACTGTCTCATTCCAATTGTTGCTTTGAGAATGCAGACCTCCAGTTGGTAATGGCATGGCTGTAATTAATGTACCTAGTCACAGGGTTCCCTGGCAAATGTCTTACCCTGTGAGCCAAACTACAAGTCATTTTAACCTTTTTTTTTAAGCCAACCTTAGTAGCTTTGTACAGATGGGTGGAATCTTGATTCTAGTCAAATATGGCACAGATTGGCCACCTGGGGTTGTGGTTGTACATGAGGTGAACATTTTAGCCAGGCCAGACACTTGGTCCCTTTTACATACTCACTAAATATGGTACATGCGTCTTTCATTTCATGAGAATCAAGTTTGTGTCAGATTTTCTGCCATTTTGAAAAAAAATATTCTGCTTGGAATTCTGTGTACAGCATTTGTAGACCTACTTTAGGTCTTACCTTAAGAACGAGTGATCAGGCAGTGGATCTGACAGAAAAATGCTAATAAATGTAACCGTTTTATGTGCTGTATGTGGTTGTTTCCCCAGACAAACACACGGCACAAGGTGCTGGTGATGGAGTACTGCCCATGTGGCAGTCTTTACACTGTTCTGGAAGAGTCCTCCAATGCTTACGGGCTCCCTGAGGATGAGTTTCTCATCGTGCTGCAGGATGTAGGTGAGGAAATGCCGTCTTCCCTAAATCAAAAACATAAGTCAAACAAGTTACCCCTCTTTAAAGCTCTCATTTACTCACTATATATCCTTTCTGGGGGAATTGATACTCCTCTTATCATACTGGCCTGATCTGGCAAATACTGTGTGAGAGCATATTCTATTGGCATCTTGGAATCGCGGGAAGTATGTGTGTCAGGAATGAGTTTGTGCAGATGGGTGTGCTCTTTAAACTTTTGGCAGTGTCATTATACACTTTTACCGTAAAATTATTTTTGTTATAAACCAGCTTGCTTCTTTAACCCTAAATACGTATTAGCATATCAGCTGTGGAATACTGAAAATTTGGAATACCTCAAAGTGAGGGCAATACAGCAGAATTTCAATTCCTTTCCACCTGAAGCCATACCAACATGTACCTTGCGTCTGCTGAAGGGCTGAAGCTAAGCCGGTGTGGGCTCGGTTAGTACTTGGATTTGAGACCTCCTGGGAAATTAAGCTGCTGCTGGAAGTAGTGCTGGTGCTTCAGTAGGGTCTCTCTCCTTCCCAACTAAACTGAGGTTCTGAATCACTGGGGTCATTAAAGATTCCACGTGAGGTACTGAAAAGAGCAAGGGGTTTCCTGGGGGATGTCCTGGTATAACTGCCAACCAGGCTCTCTCAGTCTTGCCTCCCAGTCTTCCACCAGTATAATGGCTCAGTGATTCCCTCCTTCTCTATCTAACACTGATATGGGGTCAGCGTCCGAAAGCAAAATTGCTGTCATATGGAGGAAATATACACTCACAAATGAATATTTTACAAACCGCAGCTTGGCATAGGAAACAGAAATAATGTATGTAAGACAGCTTTTCCCTCACATGACACCCTAAACCAGTACACAACATGGAAAACAATAATAAGGTAATAGTAAATCTAATAATTTTGAAGGTTGTAGTGACCAGTGGTTCCCACCTTGCTACACTGAAATGAGTCCTATTTTTCAGTGCCTTTCTTATGGCAGAGTCACAAATACTCACCTGAGACTTTTACACCTCACTCTTAGGGAGACTGTGGCTGGCAAAAAAATGGCTGTCTCAAACTTTCTTCATTTGAAAAATATGGCTCTAAGTGTGGGCCCCAGAGCCTTAGAAATCACTTAATCACTCACAAATCACTTTACCACATAAACAGCTCCAGACAGGCATGAACCCCAACAATTTCTTTTGACTGTGGAATATGCCTCTAGAACCTGTGTGCCTCCAGTTTCACTTTGATAGTTAGAGCCCAAATTAATCAGATTTAAATTGGACAGGGCTGATCCTAATT